>CM060964.1:34565410-35100410 GCA_030765045.1 Tenodera sinensis
TTCTTATTAGGTATTCTAAGTGAAAATCTACATTATTCAACAACAAATGACTAAACAGAATTTCAAGCAACCTTTTACGAGTAATATTCCTGTGTGGCCTTCTCGGTTGTGTATTTTAGACATATTTCAGCACTTAAATGTTCCGTATGATGCAATTTTTAAGTTATCAGAGCGAAAGCCCGGAAATATTTTCTTTAATTTTAACCCCAAAGATGTTGTGGAACCTTTATAATCTATTTTATCCCTCATTAAGCGAACGAGCTTTTTAATAGTAGGATATTCACCGTTATCATACATTTGGAAAATGGATCGACGCAGAACGTCTTTCTGAAAGTCGTCCAGATTCGAAACCCGTTTTTCTGTCTTACGGTGTTTTCCGGGGGATTTAAACAAGGGCCGCCCTGATTCTGAAGAGGTTGTTTTACCTTGTTGCACTATACGCGATACTGAATGTTCACTTACATTGCATGCCTTAGCTGTTAGCGCCCGACTCTGTTTAAATGCAATGTTCGCACGCACTTCTTCTGAGGACAATTCTTTTAAAAAGGTGTAAACATTGAAAATAATAGCCCGTGCATCTGAGTGTAGTACTTTTCCTTTCGATCTACTCGCCTGTAAGCCACTTGACCAGGTTTTGATAATGACATGTTTGTGAACAACAAAACGAGTTACAGTAATTATTAGACACACGTTAGACTGCACATATACGTCAGACTTGGAACATTCATAAGAATAAACTAAATTCCGTTTCTTGCAGATATCTCGCCCATTGAGAAGATAATTATTTGAGACGATAAACAATTATTATGATGCAAGGCAAGTGTTTGTTATCGCTGAGCGCAGTGTTTATTCAATTGATCATATCCTGGGCTACAGGCCACCTAAAAGTTTGCTTCTTGGACAGTCAGCTTCAAAATTTCTAGCTCTTTTCAATGGAATTCTTTGTAATAATGAGCCGTTGCTGGATTTGTTGAGCGCAAAGAGAAAAGTGAAAACCAATTATTGCGCTAGGCAGCGCGTTAACGAACCGGGCAACGTCGCCTCTCTAGGATTGGCTACTTGCTCTCACACACCTTCTTCTAGCTCCGCCTCATGTGCCTTCTTATTCCGCACAGATTATAGTGAGTGACGGTACCCGAGAACTTGCATTCGAATGCAAGAGATTTCGATTAGCGAATACTACTACTAGTGAGTGACAGTATCCGAGAACTTGCATTCGAATGAAACATTCGATTCTTAAAAGTATTCGAATATAGAGTATTCGATTCTTGAAAGTATTCGATTCTGCCTATCACTATCGGTAAGTGTAGGTCGTTTGTACCTGGCCGTGTACGCAAAACAACGTAGTATTGGCGCATGCGCGGATCGGCTAGTCGAAGCGTTGGAGGGAGTATTGCCAACCTGAGATACAAAGCCAGATAGCAAGCCTTGCATGCAACGGCAGTAGCGCCAACGTTGCATAAACGTAACTAGTTCAGCAATCGTGTATTTATGCGTGTATCAGTAATTTGGGTAGTGATATGTTAGTATTATAGCTGTTACTCAACACCTTAAATACGATTCCACAACGTATGACTGCCCTTCAGGTGGAAATACACGTTATGAGCTCCCCTGAATAAATAAATTAAAAAAAATTCGACATCGAGATTTCATTGAAAATATACGTTATTATAATTTCTGCATGTAAAAGGTATTTTTCGAAGGAAAACAAAGTCCGTGTGTGGATAGAGTGAACAATATAACACATAAACAAAACGTCGGTTAAATCCGGACTTGGTATATAGTTTTGCATCTTCCCAGAATGCGACACGAAGATTTTCAAGAAAATTCCCTGCCTCAGATTGCCCTTTACATGGAACTTCTTTTAAAATGTTTATTTTCTCAAAAATGTCTAACAATTTAAGACATTTTTAGGACAAGTGAAATGTATATGTTGACTTTTCTGTGAATAGTCTCTGAAATGCTCTTTATTCTGAATGACTTTTGTACAATTGCCGAGTTGGAAGAGATGCACGAAATATTACCTACTACAGAAAAAGTGTAGGTCTCGTTAAAGTACACATTTTATATTAAATACTTTTTTTTGGTAGAGTTAACTATTTTCCAGATATTCAATTTATTGGTTTGCATTACATTTATTTCCGTTTAAAACTTGGTATGAAAGTTTTGGTTGGACTAAAGCACTTCTACCTATTACATGTTGAATCATTGTGCATGTGCAATGAGAATTCACTGGGTACCGACACCAGATTTCACATCCAGCCTAAGGAAAAAAATTTGAAGTCCTGGCGCATATTGACGGCAATGGAAGATTGGGACTAACATGTTTGAAAGTATTTTTCATTATCAATCTGTGATGGGTTTTTTTGGCAATTTTCATGGATTGAACTATTAAAATAACTGCATTGCTAGAGCTATTTGCAACCCAATAAAGAGAACCAACTTAAATATTCTCTGCCGAATGAAAAAAACAGTAGCTAGTCTCCAATGAGGGGAAAAGAGTTAGTAAAAACCCATCACAGATTGATAATGAAAAATACTTTCAAAAATATTAGTCTCAATCTTCCATTGCCGTCAATACGCGCCAGTACTTCAAATTTTTTTCCTTACGCTGGATGTGAAATCTGGTGTCGGTACCCAGCGAATTCTCATTGCGCATGCGCCAGGACTTAGAAAATATTTCCCGAGCTGGTTGTGAAGTCTAGTGTCAGTACCCAGCGAATTGTCATTGCGCATGCATAATGATTCAACATGTAATAATATGTAATAACAATAATTTTTTCCCATGGCTGAACAAACTATTCTTACAAGCGCTTACTGATTTATCTACTTCATATTAGTCGAGATAGACATTTCTAGTAATGGCTTTGTTACAAATTCCCTCGTTGGTACAATGGAAATCAGGGAATAAGCAAGGGCTTAAGCGAGAGTCAGATATTTTAAGAGCAGATCCATATGTGATGACTTTGAAAAACATCCACCAAAGACTGGTAACACTGTTCTGTCGTTAGCCCCTCTTTGAAATCAATATAAATCATTACACGAAAGTCATGTCCTGAGAGTTCCATCAGTACGTCTGTTTATCTGTGCTATAATGAGCGTACTTCCGACCGCATTCTTGTAAAAACACCTTCCACTTTTTGCGTGGTAGAGCGTAATTATAGGTTTAAACTATTCCTCTTTCAAATGAAGGCAATTATATTGCATGTTCTGAGTGAGCCTCATAGGTCCTGAGATGTGAGATGACCTCCGTTGTACATTCTGTAGGTAGACCTAAACGAAACAGCATCATGTAAATTTCCAGGTTGAATATTTAAATATCCCTTTTTTTTTCTATCATATTTTCAACAATCGTGTGATCTGTTTCTAAACTGTAATTCTCATTAAGAATATTTTTTTAAACTTCCTGAAATCAGAAACCTAAACATATATAAAAAGTGAATTATTTATTGTTTATTTTTTATTATTTTTTATTTATTCTTTTTTTTTTATTTGAATGTATGGATATTCTGTGTCATTATTCACAGAAATCGCCGAGTTTATTGTTGTGAAAGAATGAGAATTCTGGGATAAATCAGTAAAATAATATAACTTTTTTTTTAATTCTTGTGTTTAAATTGCAAGGCGTGTGATGTACGGCTGCATGGAAGCAATGAGACCAGAAGTTATCAGCTGCCAGCGTGCCTGTCTGAGGAAACTGAACCAGTCCTTCCTCTGCACAACTGTGTCATTCTGTTTAAGGATCCAGTACAATGTTCCCGTTACCAGCCAAACTACACAGCGTTGTAGTGGAATCTTCTGAAAACGAAATTCCAAACGCTTCTGAAGGCATGGCGGAGCTTGTGGTGGGCACCATTTGGCGATGTAGTTCTACCCAGATAATCTCCACCTGCTTACAGGAAGCAATCCGGTGGTCCAGTGTGTGAACGGCGGCACAAGATGGACATTGGTTTGATTGTGCCCTTCCATGTCGCCAGAGTTTATCCGCTGTCGGTATAGTCTCATTTAAGACTTCATAGGCGGTTTCACTGCCAATCACTGGGCACATGTTTGCAAAATAAATTCTGCCAGATAACTTTCCAATCCCTGGTATATTTCTCTGTCACCCTGGGAACCAGATGAACTGTAGTGAGCATACGATAGCGGTTCCGGATGCATTCTAAGGCCGCAATTTCATCGCTGGTGTCCAGAATCCGTTCTAGGTGAAGCACGGTGGGTTTAAATCCGTAGAGTGCCATCTGAGGGTTATGAAGCTGTTCCTCCCAGAAACTCTGATCAATTGATGAACCAGATCCGCGCAATGATTGTGCAGTGGTTTTTCCCAATAAGGCCATGCATTTCTTGGTGATGTCCACTAAGCTGCAACCGGCTTTGGATGTAGGCAAACGTAGTTGAGTCCGGTTCACCTTATATGCTTTTCCAGTCCACAAAAAGTAGCCAAGAAGTTGTTCCACTTTCTGTGCGTCACTTTTTGAAATCGGCAGAATCTGTGCCACATACCAAATTTGGCTCAGACCATAAGTATGGAGGTACCAGATGCGTTGTAACAAATTCAGGTTCTGGATCCTCTCCAGGGATAAGGAATGGCGTAAACGATTAATTTTCTCCCTCCAGTTAACAGCAGCAGTATCTTCCATATTTGCCATAAAGCAGATACCAAGTATCCGTGTAGTAGTGACACATTGCATCCCCAAGGTCTGCGGTGGTTCTGGCCAATGTAACATTGAGAAGAAATAGAACAAATGACACAGGAAAATGGCTAGCCAAATAACAAGTGAAGTATAGATTTTACTCTTATCTCTTCAGAAATAGCTCCATTGTTATTTAACCTACATTTTTAAAATAATCTTTTTAAAAACTCCTTCCCTTGTGTGGGTCCACTGCTAAGACTAAGAAAACGAACATAAGTCCAGACACATACGTATGTTTTATGAATTACCTCTTTAAAAGTCCCTTTCTAGAATATAAATAAAATAGGCAGTGATCTAATTAAAACAATCTGATGTGTTGCACTTACATGACTTTCTCTACTCTTGTACTAACCATTATTACAAACTTATTCTTCTATCTTCGTGTTAGTTGAGATAAACATTTGCAGAAATTATCTTATATCTGTTTTCTTGCACGTGCAACGGAAATATGGGTTAACACATAAAAAACGAATAGCGATGTTCCACTTGACAGAAGTGTAGGTTTTCCAAAACTTACATAAATAACGAGGAATATGTATCCCCGAAATGGTTCACTCTACAATAAAAAAAAAAAAATGTATTTGGACATAAATTGTGTGTTTTAGCGAGATCTACATATCTTTATGGTAAGATTTTATCTATCTTTTACGATTTATGAGTTATTCCAAAGTCATCCAGACTAAACAGGACTACATAGGCTATAGCCAGAAAATTTACATTTCATTTGTCATAAAAATATCTTAAACATATCATTTTAATCAACATCGTTAGATTTTCAAAAATTGTCGAACAATTTTCCATGTAAAGGGTGGTTTAGGGTGGAGAAATTTTCTTCGCGTCCTTGAAAGACATTAAATTTAAATACCAACTTTAGCTTTTAACCCACTTTTCGTTTTTGAGCTATGCTGTCCACAGACTGACACACACACACACACACACACACACACACACACACACACACACACACACACACACACACACACACACACACACACACACACACACACAGAGAGAGAGAGAGAGAGAGAGAGAGAGACTTTTTTCTAACAATGCTTTTTTGGATTCAGAGGACCTCAAAACACATTTCCGGTAAAATCTCGACATTGAATTTTTGGGTGGAATACAACACTTCCTCTACTTACTAGTTGAGAAAGTAAAAATATGTTACATTCATATTACTTTCTGTATTCACTCTTCTACAAACTATTCATACGAATGCTTAGGATTCTAGCTCTTCTTGTCAATTAAGATAAACTTTCAATTAACACTTACATATCACGATACAAAAGGTAAACCGATGGTCACATTTTAAAGAGCGTGTGATGATGACCTTGAAATCCCATCCTCTTTGCAGAACTACTAAGAAAGAGAAAGGGGGAAAAAAGAAAAATATTTTACCATTTCATAATTTTGATTTCAAAATTCAAAAAATAGCAAAGAATATATCGAAAATTATTAAATCACAAAAAATGCTTATTTGAATAAATGGTTTTCTTTAAGAGATCTACATTTTTGTGTGTGATAAGATTTTGTCTATCTCTTACAGTTTACCCAATTACGCAAGTCATTCAGAATGAAGAGCGCTTCAGAGGCTATCCCCCAAAATTTAGAATATATATGTATCTCATTTGTCATAAAATATCTTAGGTATACGGTAATTTTTAATGGTAACTTCATTAAAATCACTAGTCATTTTTCAGAAAATCGAAAATTTGCGTAACTTTTCCATGTAAACTATAAAAATAGGTTTGGACTGCTTTTTTGAAAATATTCGTGTCACATTCTTGGAAACAGCTGAACTTAAATACCCAGTTTGGTATTTAACCGACTTTTAGTTTTTACCTTCTCTGCTACGTATAGTAAAGTAGAGGAAGTATTGTATTCCACCCAAAAATTCCATGGCGAGATTTCACCAGAAATATGTTTTGAGACCCCTTGAATCCAAAATAAGCATTTTTAGAAAAAGATCCGTGTGTATGTGTGTGTGTGTGTCAGTCTGTGGACAGCATAACTCAAAAACGAAAAGTTGGTTAAAAACCAAAATTGGTATTTAAGTTTCATTTCTTTCAAGGACGAAGATTATGAAGAAAATTGCTCCACCCTAAACTATCCTTTACATGGAAAATTTTGATTTTCTTGAAGTTGACTCTGACGATTTTGATTAAAATGCCATGTTTGAGACATTTTTTTTATGACAAATGATATGTATATCTTGAATTTTCTGGCTATAGCCCACGAAGTCCTATTTACTCTGGATGACTTTTGCATAACTGATAAACCGTAAGAGATAGACAAAATCTTACTGTACAAAAGATCTAGATCTTGCTAAAACACACAATTTATATCTAAATAAAATTTTTTGTAGAGTGAACCAATTCGGAGATATTCCTCGTTATTTGTGTAAGTTTTGGAGGACGTATACTTCTGTCATCGAACATCGCTATTCATTTTTTATGTGTTAACCGTGCAAAGAGGACAGAATTTGAAAGCTTTAAAATATTTTACTTTCGCTCAAAGCCTACTGTATTTCCACATTCCCGTTGCACGTGCAAGAAAACGAGCAATAAGATAATTTCTGTAAATGTTTATCTCAACTAACACGAAGCAAATAGAAGAATAAGAGTTTGTGAGAATGGTTAGTACAAGAGTAGAGAAAGTCATGTGAGTGCAACACATCAGATTTTTGAGTTAAGCTCTTCACATACAGACGGCACCTATGTGTACCGGGTGGAAGGGAAGTCACTACATTACATTTAAACCAGTGATAGATTTCGGTATTTGGAACACATTTTGTATCTTACGTTTTTGTTTCTGACCATTTCCTACGGAGATATTTTAGTTTTGTTGAAAACAAGCTGGCAACACTGCAGATTGTGTGGGTGGTCACTTTCCCTAGCTCAGTACATAAACACAGTAACGGTGCTTCTTGAGAACACAAACAAATACCCTGCCTTGTCCTTCTGTGTTTACTGCACGAGTGTAGGCTAATCACAAGCGTTAGCTCCCAAAACATTAAACGAAAGCGAAAGTGCCCGAGCTGTTTACATCCACAAACCAGCTCAGTTCCCTGACCAACCTCAACTCAATGATGTCGACTTACTGCACGTGTGAAAAAGCTTCTTAGAGTATTCCTTCACATCTTTTAAGTGATTAATTATTTCGAAAGTCTATGTGATGTCCCTTAGTTACTACTGAAGCTGTGTCAGAAATAAGTTACTCTACGCATCTTACAAGTGGCAAACTGTTATCTGCGTACATTTCTGTGGAATTAGGCATCCAAGTTGGATCAAAAACCATTTATTTTTTCGAAATCGGCTGATCAAAGAACAAAATGCCAACTTTTTTGTTTTGTTTGTTTGTAATGCTTCTATGAAACATATTAGAAGGAATGTAATGGCGTGGTAATGACTTCCCTTCATTCTGTGTAGGCGCGCCTTGTTGTTTGCTTTGTGTTCATAGACAGAACACCGATGTCCCTTTGAAAAGCACTGATAGACGGACGTAGATAGGCCTATATGCAGTGAAAGCAGTGATAGACGCTGTCTTGATTTAAGCGCGCACGTGTTTGTGGCTCATTGACACCATCAATCTCTTGCACAATTTGAAACAAAACGCGCACTTTTGATCTAAGCTTCGCTAAAACAGAGCGACACAGCATGCTTCAACGCGTGATATTTGGCCTTGAATGTTATGATAAAATAGATTATCCTGTGATAAGAAGGCCGAAGGGAATGGGGTTAATGCGTTTTATCTGTGGCGTAATAGATTTATGCTTCTAAAAATAAAGAGGTAAACAAATAAAAGTAAAAGCAAATGCTAATCAAGCCTGTAAGGCTTACAGTGTACGCGATTAATTTATCTGCTCGTTTCTGGTGCACGACGGTTTACCATAGTATACTGGTTTTAGAGATTTGAGGCGCTTAATAGGGTTACAAAAACCTGCAAGAGCAGCGAGATGTGCATTCATATTGCCCGCTGCAACCTCAAACTGTGAATGAAAAATGTTAGTTTTGTTTTGGACATATACAACATGAAACCGAAATTATAATGTCAATATATTTGATAATGGAAAGAAACAAAAGGAGATTCTAGTCAATAGTGAAGGGGAAGACGTAATAAAGCTAATGTTAAAGTCTCAAGAATGGAAGCCTAGGCAGATTTAAAAGAGTGATAAGGCTTTGTTGACGCGCACGAGAAACAAACACGTGTAACAATTTAGAGGGCTGATTCCTATCTTACCATGACGTGCCCTAAAGTTAGCCAATGGAAATCGCTTCCTTATTGTTGCCCACGCAAAAACAAATGAAACGCAAGACACACTCGTCTTGAATCGAGCCGAGAGCACACGTGCAACTTGGGAACTGTACGTAAGCTAGCGCGTAAACATAATTCAGCGGTCGCTAAAGGGTGACAAAGTTAAAGTCTTATAACGTTGTAGTCGAAGTTACAAAGTACATTCTATTTAAATATCGTCGGCAGATCTCTACAAATCTGGAAATTAACAAATAAAGTGATCTGTTGGTTGATTCTTCGTTTGGTTCCATTCCTACCATAACTCGCGTATACCCTGAGATTAAGACCTCTTGCTAGAGCTAGTCCGGACACCAAACACGAGATCTTATAGATCTTAAAGGCGACGTCTTCGACTGAGAGGAGCGTTTGCGTCAAACAAGTAAAGGTATTTCGACTGGAAACTTGATATCATGGGCGTCGTGAAGGAGCGCAAGAGGTGTTTGGGGGGGGGGGGGGGCGAGGAGGGCGGACACCCTCGTAAATTAATGAATTTAATGTGCAATCAATTACTATTAGATTATTGTTTTAAGTTTGATGTGAAAAACAGTTTTTAGTACAAATTAATACAGTTATCCGCAACAAATACTAAAACTCATATCGCTTACAGTTTTTGGCAACAGAATAATGAATTAATATTATTTCATTGCAAACTTCCAAATTGAGGCACCCCACCCCCTCCCTGGAAAAATGTCTGACGACGCCCATGCTTGGTATGTGGCAGGCAGAATATGACATTGACTTGTAGAAATATAAAACCCATGTCTAGGAATGGCGTTCTTTAGCATTTTGATTTGTACACTTAGCATTTTGTAGTGTTCATATATTTTCAATTTAGCATGTTATCACATTTTGAAGAATAACACATAACTGAAAAACACGAAATGTCTTTCTGACATAACGTTAGTCTAAGCTTAATCTCAAATTTGTTAAGGATTAAAAGTGAAATAAAAATGCACAAAGTAAATTGGACATTTTTATAAAGTTAATAGGATATGTAGGTTAAACCAACGCCGAGAAAAGCAGACTTGATACAAGCTAAAGTGTAAAACAAATAAAGAGAAATTATGATGCAAAACCAAAAAGAATAAGAAGATAATTCACAACATAAACTCAAATCAGGCAAGTTCAATACTGTTGACTGAACTCATAGAACATGTCTCAACATTTTGCTGTGTCATTGCAATTAATTGTATCCATGTGCTGAAATATTATAAATATTATTCAACATACACGTAAAAAAGGAAGGAAGGAAAAGAAAAAGCTGTGCACATTAACAACTCAATAAATAGGATGTGTTTACCTCTTTCTGTTAAATCTTCAAACCTATTGCTAATACTCGGCCTGAGGTGATAGAATTAAGAAGTTTACCAAGCTGTTGGGAAGGAACAGAAAAATGTTTTTAAGCATGTATTAATTTCTTTTTATTTTACGTTTTTATTTGAAAAAGTCCATGGATTGCAACAATTTAATATAATTTTCGCATTTTTAGAGAGTTTTGCATTATCAAGACATACTATACAGCAGTTTACAGGTTACGTAAAATGAAAATACAGGAGTAGAAGCCGTGGGCATACGCTTGGCAACCCCACAACATTAGCCCGTGAGAAGCGCGGAAAGTGAGAGAATGTTGACAGTACAGCTACCCCCGCGGCATCCGTGCACAACAGCAGGTTCTGTCAGTCCACGGATGCCGCGGGGGTAGCTGTACTGTCAACATTCTCTCACTTTCCGCGCTTCTCACGGGCTAATGTTGTGGGGTTGCCAAGCGTATGCCCACGACTTTATTCCAGTAGACACGTTGGAATCCAGTCCTTTCATATAATTTTGTGGCTAAACGAATCATTTTATCAACATATGGTAAAGACATAAATAACGCATCTTTTGTAGCTCTACCTCGCTGTTCTAATTGCAGAATTAGACGATAATGGAGTGGGGACATATTTGCAATCACACTTATGACCAGTTTTAATGTTTATTTATGAAACTATGCACTACAGAGGAAAGTGGTACAGGAACTTATGTTTCAGTTTAACGCCAGGAAGTTGCCTTTGAAGTCTGGGCAATCATACCCCTAAAACCTTGTATACATATACTTCAAACTAAAGATGCAGTTTTGCAGTGATGGGCAAACAGTAAATTCTTCATAAATATAAAGCAGAGGACTCTAAAATTGTAGAGCATTATTTAATGGTAGGTTTAATAATTAGTGTTGCATTAAGCGTCATTTCTACCGAGCGAGGTGGCTCTGCAGTAATTTGCGAGGCTCGCATTCGGGAGGTTCCTGCTTCGATTTCCGTCGACCACCTACTCTGACCTTGTGTTTGTCGTGATTTTCTCTGATCGCTAGTGTGGTTTCTCATCTACCACTATTTTCTTTCCATAATTTCCATTCATTCCACTTTCTTCTCATGTTTTAGGTGTACTTCTATGTTTCGTGGCGTTTAGCGATTCCAGACAGACAGCGCAGATGCTTGCTCAAAGGAAAGAGCATTCACCATGGACACTAGAGGGCCGCTTGCTTTACGGATCATCCATCACCCTCTCTGGGTAGCTCCAGTAGTGGAATGGTCTTCGAGCCTGGAACTGTTAGGGACTTCCGAGCGTCTTTGCGGCTTGTAACTCTGTCTTCCTCCTGGGGAGGGGAAGATCTCCTAAGGTCATAGTGAAGTGGACTACGAGGTGTCTCCCTTCGTGTATATCCTAAGAGCTGTTTCTGCTGTCAGCCAGTAACATTTTTGCTAAATGTTGCATTAAAATGTCACTATTTACCTTTTTCACCCTAAATATGTTAAGCTGAAAATATGTATATGCTAAACTCAACACCCAACTCCAGAACAATTGATAACTCGCTTGGCCAAAGCAAACGACAACAGTTTAATCTCTCAATTGCTTGAAACACAATCATTGGCATTGCGGTTTTTTGCACGGTAAGTATAATGTCTGTCTCAATGGTGATTATGTTCTCAACACATAAATAAGGTTGTCCTTGATTATTTAACGTCCCTAATAGAACTACAACAACATCGCCGTGCAATGGTATGAAGGTAACAAAGGCCAACAACTTTTATTGACGGGTGTTCTAAACCGGTTATTAATGTTTTTAAAGTATTTAATAGTGACAGGATTAATGACACATTTGTAAACTTGTTTAAACACATGCTTATATGATTTGATATATTCATCACCATGAAAACAACATTTCTAGAGAATTCAGTGCAGTCCTTTTGATTTATGCGCAATTTCAGTATCCCGCAATTACAAAGAGCATAAACGTTTTGCTTCTGTTTTCGTCATGTTTGTGCGAATCAGCACTTTCCAGCTTGAAATGAACAAAGGAACAGACTCCTTTATCTTCAAGCTGATGTATGTACTGTTGGTGTGTCTACTATGACATCAATTACCTGATAAGCTCTGTGCAACCCAGCAACCACACACGTCACATTAATTTAAATAGGCGACTTTTTAACGACTTTAAAACTCTTTAAAACTCTTTAATCGGACGTCCAGCATAGATTGGTTGGATTGGTTGGTTTGTTGTAATCCATCCAAGTTACTGTTTCTTCTTTTTAGAATTCTTGATTGCATTTTATATTCGGACTATCTATAACATTACCTACATAAAAATTGTTTTACTATTATTATTATTATTATTATTATTATTATTATTATTATTATTATTATTATTATTATTATTATTATTATTATTATTATTATTATTATTATTATTATTATTATTATTATTATTATTATTATTATTATTATTATTATTATTATTATTATTATTATTATTATTATTATTATTATTATTATTATTATTATTATTATTATTATTATCATCATCATCATCATCAGCATCATCATTATCATTATCATCATCACCATCATCATTGTCTTCATCATTAAAATAAATTAGCGTGTCACTATCGTGGTCATTCAGTATAGTGTGTCGTCGGTCAAAAAGTTTGGGCACCACTGCCTTAAAACCTCAGCATACATCACTATTGCATTACATTTAACTCATCTTGTTACGTTTGTAGATGCCGATGGCTTCGTATATCACTCCTGAACGGAAACAAGACTTACAGTCTTCATTCATGTCAGAAGCCGGCACCACCATCATCACAGCTACCACCACCACTGCCATCACCCCATCACCACCACCACTGCCATCATCCCACCACCACTGCCACCGCCGCCGCCACCACCACCACCACCACCACCACTGCCATCACCCCATCACCACCACCACTGCCATCATCCCACCACCACTGCCACCGCCGCCGCCACCACCACTGCCATCATCCCACCACCACCACTGCCACCACCCCACCACCGCCGCCACCATCACCACCGCGGCCGCCACCGTCGCCGCCGCCACCACCACCACCACCACCACCACCACTGCCATCATCCCACCACCACTGCCAGCACCCCACCACCGCCGCCACCATTACCGCCGCCACCATCACCGCCGCGGCCGCCACCGTCACCGCCACCACCACCACCACCATTGCCATCACCCCACCACCACCATCCCACCACCATCACCACTACCATCACCACCGTCGCCACCGCCACCGCCTCCGCCACCACCACCACTGCCATCACCCCACCACCACCATCACCGCCGCCGCCACCACCGTCGCCACCACTACCACCACACCACCATCACCACCCCCATAATCGCCCTCGCCACCGCCACCGCCGCCGCCACCACCACCACCACTGCTATCACCCCACCACCATCACCGCCGTCGCCACCGCCACCGCCGCCGCCACCACCACCACCACCACTGCTATCACCCCACCACCACCACTACCACCCCACCACCATCACCGCCGTCGCCACCGCCACCGCCGTCGCCACCACCACCACCATCCCATCCCACCACCATCACCACCGTCGCCACCGCCACCGCTGTCGCCACCACCACCCCACCACCATCACCGCCGACGCCACCCCCGCCGCCGCCACCACCACCACCACTGCTATCACTCCACCACCACCATCACCGCCGCCGCCACCACCACCACATTTTCTCTCTATATTTCTAGCCTGTTATTCTTTCTTTCTTTCTTTCTTTCTTTCTTTCTTTCTTTCTTTCTTTCTTTCTTTCTTTCTTTCTTGGTGGATATTTTGTTTTAATTCTTCCAGGGTGTGTGAGTTTGTCTTATACACCTTATGCTTTAAATTACCCCAGAGATAGAAATCGCAGATCGCCTGGAAATCTTTCTGCAAATCGTACTTTCACTTGGCGAGCTGAATTAACACATACGAATCATAAATAGATACAGTGCAGTAGAAAACAAATGCTGAGCCACAATACACTTTGTGACTAAGTACAGGACAAAAATAATAAAGCACACTGGTAACAACTGAATCACATAGTGCGTCACCTCAATGCTGTACTTTCAGAGCAAAGAAAAACAAGTCAGCCGCATGACCTTGTGTACAGCAGCTGTGGTATCGTCTGTTCTCATATCTTGTAGCGTGTCCTTTCTGAGATGCGTTCAAACTTTTATAATTTCACTTCACAGTCATTGATTTTATGCGTCGACTTTATTGCGCATGTTGTTTTCTGATATTTTCTAGCAGCGGCTAACGTCCGATTTTGCCTCACAAGCGTCACATGCGGTGAACACTGATGATCAGGGAGCGGGGTTTTAGTAAGTAAACATAGGAATGAGATTAACAGCATGGAGTATAGAGCCGGCAGGTAGCGTAAGAGCTGTACTGCCTTCCACTCTACAAGAGCGCAGCAAGGTCTCCGGCGCTTCCACTTCCCGTTGTAGATGCACGGTTAACTTGATGGATTTCGTACTGAAACCCCGCTCCCTGCTGATGATACATAAAACGAAAATGTATTTAGGAAGGAAACATTCCAGGCTTAAGGGGAGTCGAAGTGTCTCATCTCTCCAATATTAATAGATGACTCATTATCTAGAAGAGCGATGTCCAACGTTTGCGAAAGAGGGGAGGTTGAATTTACCTCCTTCCACTATACGCGGACTTTGCCACTCTTTAACATGCAGACGCGCAATGCGTTGCAGTGGCGGGTTGGTTACATGCACATTACGTTTGGTTTACGGAAGTACTTTCAAACCTCATGCGATAAGCATCTGCTCATTAGTGACTTGTCTGGTACTGCTTACGTTTAAGAAGTCATTTGGCGACAAAGTTGAAGTGTATAGCCTTAGAAGATACACCAAGTGACCGTCGCGTAACATATTGCGATACAGACTTCTAGTGTAGTTCAATTTGGAGAAACTGTTCGCAAATATGACTTATTGCTAATTTTCTTGTAGGTACAGGGGGAATATGGGAATTCGGCAGGCTTTAAGGGATAGTAAAATATTTTAAGAGCTGTTGCTATGCGATGCCTTTGAAATTCGGTTGTCTTTGCAAGGCCAAGGGGTAAAAATTCAAATAACATTCCTATTTGAGAAAAGTATAAATATTGGCAAATTCACACAGGTAATAAATAATGTCTCGGAAATGGTTCACTCAAAAGGAGAAAGAAGTATTTGACGTAAACTTTGCGTTTTGACGAGATCCACATTTCTTATTTAAAAAGTTTTTGTCTGTCTCTTACTGTTTACCATTTATACAAAAATCATCCAGAATGAAGAGGCCTTCTGAAGACATTCCCAGAGAATTCAAGGTATGACTTAGAAACGGCCATGGAATCTCTTGTTTGTGTCCGAGTGAAAGAGGAGTTGGGGAATAACAGCTAATTACGTAAGCGTCTCCAACGAGACAAAGTTGGACATCGCTGATCTACAATACTAAACTCTGTTCATTTAGAGATTAGAGGAGACATAAACAAAGCCACGTGCGTTTTGACCACAGCGCGCCCTCTTGACGCTTTCGCCGTCTAAATAGTCCCTATAAGAAATACTGTTACTGAGGTCTGAAATGTCACTTAATGTTTGCTAAAGCATGAACTAGGTGTACTAAGCATAGTTAAAGTGTAAGAATATGCAGTTCAGTGAATCTGTAACCAGTCTAATTCATTCTGCGCTCGCATTATTCAGTAAGAAAGTAACATGGCGGAATAAGTGAGTGTTGTAAAACATAGGCGTGGCAAACCGTTGCGAAGCGGTGAAAAGATAATAATATTGAACGTGTTTAACAAGTTCTATGAGAAATATCCCGAACTTGCTATCGAAGACGTGATGAAATTAACATCCGAGTTTATCGGTGTGTCAGTTGCAAGTATTTACAACACACGCAAAGAAAAATCGTCAGTTGGTGAAGATCCCAGCCAAAAGCTTCCATGTACCAGATAAATGGTGGATGTAGTTTGCGACGAATTTGTGAGTGTGAGATCTGCAATCCGTCGAAAAGGTCACCAGTTCTTTGTTAGCAATGAACCTCCACCTTAAACAAAGTGCTGTTGGCAGTTAAGTTAAGTCTGAACCCGGTCTTCCAGATTTAAAACGAACTTCCCTCCACAAGCTGCTTCTGGAGATTGGTTTCGAGATTGTGAGCAGAAAATGAAAAAGTATTATTGTGGACAGAGCTGGCGTAAGTAGCAGTTAATTTCCATGTGCTATATGTTATTTGGATCAAGTAAATATATCCTTTTAGTAGTGTAAAGTGCATATTATACCTACGCGTAGCGTAGGTAACCGTGTTGCGTCATTGTGAAAGCACGTGGCCGCGGAGTGATACAAACCGGTGCTTTGTTTATATCTCCTCCAATCTCTTGATGAACAGAGTATATATAAGATAATTAGCTGAATTTTTAAGACATGTTTAGTGGTATTTTTACAGTTGAGTGATGAAACAAAACCACATTTTCTTTATCAGAAGCAAAGTTATCATTTTTTTAAAACAATGCCTAGATGAGCGGAAGATATTAAATATTCATGTGGAAGTAAAACCTGAATTTGGAATCATCGACTCTCCTTAGGGCACTGGGAGGTCGATTGACTTAAAAAAAATCGATTTTTTGTTTTTAATGTTAAAAAAATATATAATTCTTCAGCTTTAAAATTATATATATAACATAGGTATAGTGTTATTTGTTATAATGATGGTTGCCGTGGTAGACTTACAGTGATGGAAAAAATGGGTATAAAAGTTAGTCAGAATATGAAGGAAGCCTGTATAAAAAAATATATGTCGACTCTCAGAGGCAAAAAGGGCAGTTCAGTTGCTTGAAAATAAAGCTAGAACTAAGAAAAGGAAAAGAAAAGATGAGGAAAACTTAAGTGAGCAGGAATATGGAGCAGGCATTCTGAAAGTATGTGTAATTTGAAAAGAATGGTACTTCAGCTTTGATCACAATTTCCCGAAACCTTGATTTTTCACACTTCAGGTACACATTTCTCAAAAACTATAAGAGATATTGAGATCAAATTTTTAGTGCTTATTTATCCATGTTTGTTGAGTACAGCCGGTTAAAGCTTTTGGGAATTAGAGCTATAATGTGGAGAAAAAAAATTAATGCTTTAAAAATATTACCATATTTTTCCTATATAGAATTACATAATTTTTTATGTGCAAAATGCAAACTACATAGGATTTATGTTTAACCGGCGATGTCAAGCTATGCTTTATGTTATTGAGATAAAAATTTGGTGCCTGTAGCTTCAAAATCCTACAAGAAAAGTGTACCTGAAGTATGAGGTGTAACATTTTTTTTTTCAGGATACATAGTGTGGTTTATGCCCCTTTTGCATAGAATTCTGTGAATGTAATTTATTATGTAGTAGTTAAATGCACAAATGCTTGAACTATAATCACACCAAATTTCAATTTATTCTAATCATTAGTAGCTGCTATACTTATAATTTCAATATTGGTGTAAGTTAACCTCGTGGTGCTAAAAATAACCTCCCCGTGCCCTGTGTAGAGAACCTCTCCGGCACATCCTGTGGCGCTGCAGCCCGCGAAGTTCTCCCACTGCCCACCGCACGCCCACTTCCACACGGCAAAGGTAGGTGATATCCAGTCTATACGGGAAGGCTCATGAGGCCAGG
This sequence comes from Tenodera sinensis, assembly GCA_030765045.1. Classification (NCBI taxonomy): domain Eukaryota; kingdom Metazoa; phylum Arthropoda; class Insecta; order Mantodea; family Mantidae; genus Tenodera; species Tenodera sinensis. The sequence continues at coordinate 34,583,383 of CM060964.1, forward strand.
TCCACTGTATATTGCAGCTTCTCAGTTTCCTCACGATGTTGAATGGGCACTAGTCCTACACACAGGACTAAAAGTCTGCAGCCCTTTGGGATGAATCCCCTAGCAGGGAACAAAAGCTCCGCGCTGCAGGACACCTCGCATTTGCCAAGTTATTTTCTGACGAATTCTGTGTATTCCACTCATTTTTACTTTGTCTTCATGAATTTTTACATTCTCTTCTACGTATATTAGTAGGGGAAGTACTGTATTCGACTCGAAACAGATTTCATCGGAAATTTATGTTTTGAGGCCCCGTGAATAATTTTATATTTTTCAAGCATGAGACACGAAGATTTTGAAGAACATCCCTTTACCCTAAACTACCCTTTACATGGAAAATTACTCGAAAATTTTGACTTTCTCAAAAACGGCTCTAACGATTTTGATTAACATGCCATTTGCTTGAGATATTTTTATGTCAAATGAAATGTATTTTTGAATTTTCTGGCTATAGCCTATGTAGTCTTGTTTACTCTTGATGACTTTTGCATAACTGGTAAACCGTAAGAGATAGACCAAATCTTACTATACAAAAAATCTGATGTGTTGCACTCACATGACTTTCTCTACTCTGTACTAACTATTGTTACAAACTCTTAGTCCCCTATCTTCTTCATGTTAGTTGAGATAACATTTGCAGAAATTACCTTATTGCTCATTTTCTTGCAGGTACAAGGGGAATATGGGAATACAGTAGGCTTTGAGCGATAGTCAAATCCCTTAAAGCTTTGAAATTAGGTTCTCTTTGCACGGCTAAGACATAAAAAGTCAATAACGACCTTCCATTTGAGAAAAATATAAGTATTGCAAAACTCACACAAATAACAAGGAATATCTCCGAAATGGTTCACTCCACAAAGAAAATACACTTAGACATAAATTGTGTTTTACATTTTTTGTAAAGTAAGATTTGGGGTATCGCTTACGGTTTACCAGTTGCGCAAAAGTTATTAAGAGTAAACAGAACTTCAAAGGCTATAAATATTTTGTTGTTTAACGACGCTGTCAATTGCCAGGATCACATCAGCGTCGCCGGTGTGCCGGAAGTTTGTCCCGCAAGAGTTCTTTTACGTGCCAGTAAATCTACTGACATGGAGCTGTCGTTTTTAAGCACACTTAAAAACCATCGACCTGGGCCGGGTTTGAACCCGCGACCTTGGGATCAGTAGGCCAGCGTCTAACCAACTGAGCCACCCAGACCGACTCAAAGGCTATAGCCAGAAAATTCAAAATATACATTTTTTCCATAAAAATATCTTAAGTATATGGCATTTTAATCAAAATCGTTAGAGCCATTTTTTGAGAAAATAAAAAAATGTCGACAAATTTTCCATGTAAAGTGTATATTAGGGTGAAGGAATTTTCTTCAGCATCTTCGTGTAGCATCCTTGAAAGATATTAAACTTAAATACCAACTTTGGTTTTTAACTGACTTCGTTTTTGAGTTATGTTTTCCGCAGACACACAAACGCACACAAACGCACACACACACACGCGCGCGCGCGCGGACCTTTTTCTAAAACTGCCTTTTTTTTGGATTCAGGGGGCCTCAAAACACATATTTTCGGTGAAATTTCTACACTGAATTTTTGGATCGAACATAATACTTTCCCTACTTACTATACGTAGTAGAGAAAGTAAAAATTATGTCTCGCTAAACACATAATTTATGTCCAAATGAGTTGTTGTTTTTTTTTTTTTCTTTTTTTTCTTTTTTGGTGAAGTGAACCATTTCGGAGATATTCCCCATTATTTGAGTTAGTTTTGCAATACTTAAACTTTTCTCAAATGCAAGGTCGTTGGTCGTTATTCACTTTATTTCCTGGCCGTGTAAACAGAATGGAATTTCAAAGCCTTCATATAGAGACCGGCTTTAAAAGATTTGACTATCGCTTAAAGCCTACTGTATTCCCATATTCCCCTTGTACCTGCAAGGAAATATGCAATAAGATAATTTCTGCAAATGTCTAGAAGATAAAAGAATAGGAAAGAATACTTAGTATAAAAGTAGAGAAAGTCGTGTCAGCGTAACAAATGAGATTTTTCTTCTATCACTAAGTCTAAGCTGTGTGGATATCCATTTTTGCAATGTTGTCCCCTTTTTTACTTTCTCTAGTACGTAAGTAGAGGAAGTATTGTATTCCACCCAAAAATTCGATGTCGAAATTTCACCGGAAATATATGTTTTGAGGCCCCCTGAATCCAAAGAAAAGCATTTTTAGAATAAGGTCCGCGCGCGCGTGTCTGTCCGTGGACAGCATAACTCAAAAACGAAAAGTCGGTTAAAAACCAAAGTTGGCATTTAAGTTAATGTCTTTCAAGGACGCGACACGAATGTATTGAAGAAAATTGCTCCACCACAAACTACCCTTTACATGGGAAATGTTTCGAAAATTTTTATTTTCTTGAAAATGCCTCTAACGATTTCGATTAAAATGACATATGTTTGAGATATTTTTATGACAAATGAAAGTATATTTTGAATTTTCTAGCTCTATCCTTTGTAGTCCTGTTTACTCTGGATGGCTTTTGAATAACTCGTAAACTGTAAGAGATAAACAAAATCTTATTATACAAAAAAGTAGATCTCGCTAAAACACACATTTTATGTCCAAATAAATTTTTTGTGGAGCGAACCGTTTCGGATATATTCCTTGTTATTAGTGCCAGTTTCGGAAAACTTAAAACATTTTGTCAAATGCAACATCGTTGTTCATTTTTATATGTTAAGCGTGCAAAGAGAACGGAATCTCAAAGCTTTAAAAGATTTGACTATCGCTCAAAGCCTACTGTATTCCCATATTCCGCCTTGCACCTACAAGCAACAGGATAATTTCTGCAAATGTTTATCACAACTAACACGATTAAGATATGGGAATAAAAGTTTGTAAGAATGGTCAGTACAAGAGTAGAGAAAGTCATGTGAGTGCAACACATCAGTTTTTTTTTTATTTACAACTCTGTTGTGAAATAAGATACATCCTCTTTGTAAATGAACGTGTATAATTAATCCACTCGATAGGTAAATTTAGTGCCAAATAGTGAAAGCAGTGTTCGGGTTTTTATCTTTCTTTTCACTGAATGTTGACACTGCTGAATAATAAATTAATAGTATTTTTTAAACAAAACAAGCTTTTATTTAAATGTTCTAAAAAGAAGAAAATAAACTTTAAATTAAATCAAATCCATCAATTTATTACATTACACAATTTATATGATATAGAAGCTTGTCGCGAGATTTACCTATTTTATAAACATGATGTTATTTTTTTAGATCTGCTTATATCAAGATCACGTTACATATTGTATTCTTGTTTATATACACAGATTGATGGATTTGATTTAATTTAAAGTTTATTTTCTTCTTTTTAGAGCATTTAAGTAAAATGTTGTTAAAAAATGTTTACTATTAATTTGTTATTGCCAGCAGTTGACCCTTGTCGGTCCTTGCAATATTTGTTCGACCACCACCGAAATATCTCTAGACTTTGCCCAGTTATAACTCTTTAAATTTTGTATGACAGCCATCTTTTCCGCAACTTTGAATTTTTTTTACCACCGCTAGAATTTGCCCAGAGTGTAGGTTGATATTAAGTAAGACACGATCCGGCTGAGTCTTACCGTTTAGCCTCGCAGCAATACGCCATCTCCTCGAAGAACTGAATGCAAACATTATTTTTTTTTTTTTTATTTTGTTCATATTCTTCTCAGCAAGCCCTTTCATTTGTTACCCATATTATGGGAGTGCATAAAAAATGACTAGACCGCCATTTTGGACTGTCCGCCATATTGGATTTAGAATGACATCACAGCTAACCATGCATTGTCACACAAACTAAACGTGAATGCAAAATTTCAGCTCAATCGGTTGAGAATAACTGCTTTATAATTTAGTTAAAAGATTTGACCCGAATAAGCATGCAAACATTGCAAGTTAAATAAAAGCTTGTAAAAATGAAAGTGCCGATTGCCTTGCTAGGAGTCTTTAGGACAGTACGCAGCAGTCGAGGAGCTTGTCAGTCTGGGGAAGCCGGCGTAGGGAGCGCAAATATCATCACAAATAACATTTTTGCACCACTGGTTTATTGTATGGCCACTTCCAGTTTTTAAACCTCTTCCAGCATTCGCAGAAATATTAGGAGACTTGGGCTGAAAAATGACTAACAAATTATGAAATTGACGATTTGTAGCTTTATGTATATAATATGTTCCCAAACCTTCAGTCATCGTTTGGCAGTGAAACTTTTTAGATTCCGCCATTTTTAAAGGGCTAACACTGGCTTTAAATGGCATGTGCACTGCATTTAAACGACCCTTTTCTGCTTATATTTTCGGCAGTAATTGAACAAAATAGGGCCAAAAGGGGATCAAAAACAAACGAATTCAGCGAAAAGAAGTGGTTAAGCTATGAATCTGAGGAGAGGGACTACTAGACAAAAGAGGAAAGGTGTGATATATGCAGTTTTAGGCCAAACAGGTAATCTGAATCATGATCATGACCATGTAGGCAGAAAAAATGTTTTCTCTCGACTTTACATTTTTAATACACTATCTGCTCCACGCGCAATAAATTTTGTGCTGTGCTCCTACATTTTTTAAACATGTGCTCCATTTATGAGTTCAACTTCACTCTTGGGTTTCAAAATCCGAAAATTTGATTAGGTTTAAAAAAATTAAGTACACGCAAAAGTGTTAATAATATTTTCAATGTCCATCAAAGAAAAGAAATTAATTACTTTAAAAGTAATTATTTTTTCTTCCTGCCAGAGAATTGATGGTGTTTATTGGCAGTTAGAGTATATAAAATAATAAAACTGTTCTGATATTTTAGTTTTTGATGCGCCTGGAATATTTTGAATATTAAGGTATTTTCGCAATGTGAATAAATTGAATAATTAATTCCTTCACAACTATAAAACAGAGTGTGCTGGAATTTAGTGTGGTACTTTATAAAATAAACACCCTTAAATGTGCAAAGTATTGATTTCATACCTATAAAATATAGACAGTTTAAGTTTCAATCCCAGGGTCCCTTAAGTACCTTAAAAAATGTTTTTCTGCTCTCAGAATAACTTAAATTAAGAAATTTTTTTGGGGTCCTTACCAAAGCAGGTAATACCTTGTTTTCATTGGCCTGCCAACCCGATTGCTGACTTCACGCTCAGTTACGCACGGCAGAGTGAGCCGTTCATCCAACCGAATATGAGGTGATGTGGCCAGCACCACACGTCACCCAACTGGAAGGTTGGTTCACAAGGTAGGATCGCTACCTATCGCAGCTCCCCATATTTTTCACAATGTGGAGTGAGCACCGAACCTTTACCCGGTACTTAACATCCGTGTCCCGTGGATGGGATCGAATTCCTTAGCCTGGAATCAGAGCCCCTGTCCCCGCACCCCGTGGATGGGATCGAATTCCTTAGCCTGGAACCAGAGCCCCTGCCCCGTGCTCTGTGGATGGGATCGAATTCCTTAACCTGGAACCAGAGCCCCTGTCCCCCCACCCCGTGGATGGGATTGAATTCCTTAGCCTGGAACCAGAGCCCCTGTCCCCCCACCCCGTGGATGGGATTGAATTCCTTAGCCTGGAACCAGAGCCCCTGTCCCCCCACCCCGTGGATGGGATCGAATTCCTTAGCCTGGAACCAGAGCCCCTGCCCCGTGCTCTGTGGATGGGATCGAATTCCTTAACCTGGAACCAGAGCCCCTGTCCCCCCACCCCGTGGATGGGATTGAATTCCTTAACCTGGAACCAGAGCCCCTGTCCCCCCACCCCGTGGATGGGATTGAATCCCTTAGCCTGGAACCAGAGCCCCTGCCCCGTGCTCTGTGGATGGGATCGAATTCCTTAGCCTGGAACCAGAGCCCCTGCCCCGTGCTCTGTGGATGGGATCGAATTCCTTAGCCTGGAACCAGAGCCCCTGCCCCGTGCTCTGTGGATGGGATCGAATTCCTTAGCCTGGAACCAGAGACCCTGCCCCCGTATCCCGTGGATGGGATTGAATTCCTTAGCCTGGAACCAGAGACCCTGCCCCCGTATCCCGTGGATGGGATTGAATTCCTTAGCCTGGAACCAGAGACCCTGCCCCCGTATCCCGTGGATGGGATTGAATTCCTTAGCCTGGAACCAGAGACCCTGCCCCCGTATCCCGTGGATGGGATTGAATTCCTTAGCCTGGAACCAGAGACCCTGCCCCCGTATCCCGTGGATGGGATCGAATTCCTTAGCCTGGAACCAGAGTCCCTGCCCCGTGCTCTGTGGATGGGATCGAATTCCTTAGCCTGGAACCAGAGACCCTGCCCCCGTATCCCGTGGATGGGATTGAATTCCTTAGCCTGGAACCAGAGACCCTGCCCCCGTATCCCGTGGATGGGATTGAATTCCTTAGCCTGGAACCAGAGACCCTGCCCCCGTATCCCGTGGATGGGATCGAATTCCTTAGCCTGGAACCAGAGCCCCTGCCCCGTGCTCTGTGGATGGGATCGAATTCCTTAGCCTGGAACCAGAGACCCTGCCCCCGTATCCCGTGGATGGGATCGAATTCCTTAGCCTGGAACCAGAGACCCTGCCCCCGTATCCCGTGGATGGGATCGAATTCCTTAGCCTGGAACCAGAGACCCTGCCCCCGTATCCCGTGGATGGGATCGAATTCCTTAGCCTGGAACCAGAGACCCTGCCCCCGTATCCCGTGGATGGGATTGAATTCCTTAGCCTGGAACCAGAGACCCTGCCCCCGTATCCCGTGGATGGGATTGAATTCCTTAGCCTGGAACCAGAGACCCTGCCCCCGTATCCCGTGGATGGGATTGAATTCCTTAGCCTGGAACCAGAGACCCTGCCCCCGTATCCCGTGGATGGGATTGAATTCCTTAGCCTGGAACCAGAGACCCTGCCCCCGTTTCCCGTGGATGGGATTGAATTCCTTAGCCTGGAACCAGAGACCCTGCCCCCGTATCCCGTGGATGGGATTGAATTCCTTAGCCTGGAACCAGAGCCCCTGCCCCCGCCGCCGCTCTAGCCTGCTATTACGGAAGAGATAGTACTATGAACCTCATTATATCTTGCAAGTTCCGCGTTGCTTGATTTGCTTGCTGGTTCCTTGTTGATGTTTTTTTTTAGTGTCATTTTATGTGCTTTCCGTGTTGACTGACCTTGTACAAACTCTCTTTCTCACTCTCCTCTCTCAGACTCTTGCGCAACACACTAGTAAGATAAACCCCGATGAACAAAGATCGTCAGTGTTGTGCTGCACTTGGAACGGACGAGCTGCATTATGCCGCACCAGCAACACACGAACAAATGTTTAAGCAAGGAGGTCTCCGATATTGAGGTTTGTTTCATTATTCTTTAATAACATAACAAAATCTGTAGTTTAGAAAGACCTTCAGGTCGTGTCTGAGCAATGCAGTAAGGGACGATCCCCTCTGTTAATCCCCGTACAAGAGATACAATTGTTTAAAGTTACATTTCCCTAGCTACGCATTAGAGCTTTCTGGAGAGGAAGAATGGGAAGAACTGGCAGCTAGAAATATCTAGAGAACTAAATTTATTTTAAACAAAGCGCCATTTGAAAACTATGTTCGTTGGAACCATAAAATATAATTTAATTGGATTGTTCCTCTAAAGTTACTCGCTTGATTACCACGAAATTTTACATTGGTGTTTTCAGAATTAATACGTAGGTAGCCGTGGTGATTGAAAATTTGATTTAGTCTATTTTTTTAATCAGCCCTGCATGTGCGACTTGAACCATGGGTGTTCGGCATTTTGTGCTGAAAATCAAGCACTGAAGTGCCGAAAATCCGTACTACGAATCCCGGCCGTGAGTTAAAATAGTAAAATCGGATTTAAATTTCTAGTGTTAGCGCATTTAAGTACCTACGCGGCCATTATGAAAGAATAATAAAATTGACATAATAATGTTTGGCAACGCTACGGGCATAATTTGGAGCGCTAACTTTACCTTGGGTGGATCTGGCGGAGCTTTGGGGTACTTCTGTCAATTCTTTGTAATCGGAATTATTGTACTTTCTCATATATCGCTGGGTTATTCCTCGTTGTTTTTAAAGACTTGGTAACAGTGTAGTAAAAAGAGCTATGGAATTACCCTAAGGCATACAAAATATTGAAAATAGACATTAAATATATAAGTCGTCTAGTATCAAAACCGGCCAAGTAACAAAATATGTTATATTCTGCAGACAAACCAATGAAAGTTAGTAATATTTTGTTTCACTTTTATTAGGCTCAATTTGATGGATTCACGTTGTATTAATATGGAAAATCATATCAATGATTTACTTTATTTTTTGAGATTTGTCTTGGTTGGTTTTGTTGCAGATATTTTTTTAAATTCTAAATTTTTCAAATAAGAAATACTTTATTTCATTCGGTACCCAACATCAATAAAGAAATATAATTTATTCATTAATTACAAAACAATGCAGGATAACATTAAAGTAGAAAAAAATTAGTAAGAACATAAAACAATTTAAAAAGACACAGTAGTTTTTTCCTTTCACTTTAAGCTTTAATACAGGGGAGGTTTGGCATGAAAAATAATACAAATTCTCTATTAAAACAACCGCACTTTGATATAATTTTACACACCTCAGTCCTACTTTACATTACATTACATATCTGGCATACTCTTAATATATGTGAACAACATGGCATTAAGAAAAATCCCTTTGCACCAATTAAAAAGGTCATTTTTACCAACATAACATCTGCAGCTAGAGTAATAAATTATTTTTAAATTCTGCGTATCCATTTAAAGCTGATGGTTTGTTCAGCCGGTGGTATAAGGTTTCAAAGCGAAAATGCCAAAGCAGGATGTTATTTAAACAATAAGTTTCCTCATTGGCTTGGCCAGGCAACAGGCAACTTGGCCTGTTCTGTTGCGGAACTCTAAATTCAACAATGGTAATATGTTATCTTGGTCAGATTTGATGCATGTTAATTTATCAGCAGAAAGAATACTTGTTCTACTTTCAGTTTATGATAAAAACTCATTTTTCAAAATTTTGTGACTTGGCTGGTTTTGATACTAGACAACTCATATATATTTAGGTGAAATGAACTCACTAATTTGCTCACTCATGGGCATGCCAGCTCATATAGCTGCTGGACTTTCCAAGAGGCTTCAAGATGTTCTGGAGGTGGGGAAAAAGAAGGTTTGACAATAATCTATTACCTCTTGATAATACTTTTGATTGTTGACACTGGCCGAGAGCGCTTTCCAATCTACTTAGCTCTCCAGCAGTTTGGTCAGTCAGCGCCATCCTCACAACAAACTCGAACCACTTATTTAGAGTTCTTTTTTCAACATTGTGAAAGAGAATTTAACATCTGTCATGCCTAATTAACTGTTGCAAATCTTAATTAACAGAAGTTTATACAAAATTTTAAGAATATTCTGGCTGGTCCATATCACACATGAAGCATTATGGGCAGTAAACAAAGACCATTTGAACTGGACTCGAGTGAGCATGAAAAAGAACTATCTTAGAGGAGGCATGAAGAAGTGGCAAATCATGCCAAAAATAGAATAAAGTGGCATGGTGGAGGCACTATGTTCCCACGAAGAGGAATTTTGATTGTTTGATTGATGCCTAAATAAATTTAATATCATCCCAAAAGAACATATATTTGTTTTTCTACCTTTGGAATATAGCTGTTAATTTTATATATGTGATCATGTGAATTTCACAGTTGAGGAATCTCATGATTTTTAGAGCTACAATTTTCTTGTCTATTATCACTTAAGATTATAATGCCTCATTAATTGCTCATTTTAAATTGACCCAGTAATTAATATAATTAATATACATGTTCACAGTGTTCTTAAGTATTACATAAAAGTGCTACAGAAGATACAAATACCCAGCACAGTTTTTAAAGATTCATTGCAAATCAAAGCATGGTAATCATTTTAATTACAGATGCATAAATATGAAGACTTAGTATAATATCAGATAGCCCATTTAAGAAAGAATATCATTGCTTTAGAAGGAGAAGTTTTGCAGGGCCCTACATTACTTTTATTCAGGGTTTTAGTTAGAAAATTAAAACCACCAGTACTCGCCTAGCTCTTTCAAATTTTTCAGTTTGGCAAGCTCAAGTTCAATTTATTTAATCCATGAGAGCATCTACATGTTGTGGATTTGTCAATACAATAATTATTTACAAATACTATATTTACAGGCAAATATTTACAAGTGCAATTTATTAACAATTCTTGATTAATGCCCCACACTAAAATTCCTCCAGACTATAAAAAAACATTTGCTATGAGGTACTTCTTTATTTCTTTCATCTTTAGATCAGCATTTTTTATCAATTTAATTTTTTCAGGTAGCATTATAAAGTTCTTTGCCCATGTTTTTTATACAGCATCTGCTTAATGTACCTCTAAGTACTGTTCTGAAATAATTCATCCACAAAGGCATGTTGTTCTGCAGTCATTTTTCTTTTATCACAGGAAATATCTTTTACTGATTACCTTCCAGCTGAGAGCCAGTATTTGAGATACAGCAATGGTTCAAATTAAAAAAGAGGAGGTCCAGTTAAATTGATGATCTAATTCAGGGGAAGACAACTTCGGGCCGTGTGACGTATTTAAACGAAGAGCCAGCTTGTACCTTCGTGTGAAGTCAGCAAGAGCAGCGTATTGCTAGGCTGCCTAGATCAACGGCGCTACTTGCATGAAAACTGAATGAATATGAAAAATGTTATTTGGTCATGTTTACAACACGCCCGGGCTGTTTAGGGAGAACCCTCTTCAGCCTAGTCTGAGGGTTTTTATTTGTTGTGTCAGGGATCTCAACGGTGTTAGTGTGAATTTTCTTTTGTATTTTGTGTTTTTGTTGACGTTGTGTAGTGTTGTGTGTAGTGGTTTTGTGTTTATGTTCAGTTCCCCGTGTTTCACACCAGTTTGAGACCAGGATTCAAGATGTAGAAACATTGTCAACTACGTTTCAGGTCTTTGCGACCCCGTATTCATTGGATGTTAACAATGTTTCTAGCCGGTAGCAAATTGAATTGATAAATTTACAGTGTGACGATTTGCTGAAGGACAAATATAAACACAAGGAAGACTTAGCTGATTTTTATAAGAATGTTCCTCAAACCAGGTTTCTGAGGTTATATGTCCTTGTTGCATGGATATTATGTATGGTTCCACGTATGTGTGCAAACAATTCTTTTCTGTTATGAAACTTCCTAAGTCAAAATCCCAAAGCATATTGTCAGATCACAATCTTACATGCAGTTTTCGGTTACAAATGTGCCGTACATTACACCCTAACATTGACAAACTAGTTAAAGAAAAGCGAAACAGCAAATGTCAGAAAATGTCCACCTAATTGTTCTGTATAGCTCTCCTCTAGCTCAGGCAAAAGGGTTATAATTTCTGTTCTATTTGCATTATATGACTGTTCACATAAACTAGTATTTATATATATGGCATAAAGCCGAAATGTAATTATTTATAATCTGTGACTATTCCGTAATTGAAACAGTCAGCATTAAAATTGCGATGTCCTGCACGCCTCTCCTCTTGCCCGCTGTGACGTCACACGTTCAACTGGCCGTCTTTGCGAGCATCTGAGCTGAGTAGGCTGACGTCACAGCAGTGATACCTGTCTTCCCCTGATCTAATTAACTACATGTTCCATCAAAAGAAAATTTCTTATTGGGGTTACAATCTTGTTTGTGGAACTAAATAACTATTCATGCTCGATTGTTAATATAACAATGGTGTCTGAGGTGTGAAGAAGTGGCTGTTAGCTTTCTTTCATACTGTCTATTTCCTTTGTTCTCTCTAAAAGCTCTAGTAAATTGAATTTTATTTTGTAAATTTAATTTTGCAATTCTATTAGACTCAAGGACCTGATTAACTACAAACATAAGATTAAAATTGGCATTTTTTCTATGCTAAGCAGTACAACATTGTACTACTACATCGGCAAAACATTTAGGTAGTGTGTTGCAAAAACAAGCTCCTTTCTTCGATAATTATGCAGACAGACTTCCACAACCTTTGTTCCAGGGGCGGCGTGTCCTATGTGTTCAGTGGTTCAGTGTACCCCCGGAAAAAGCTTGTGCAAATTATATTTAAACAATCATTTTTTGTTTCTTTCCCATCTTAGGTAATTTTATGTGCATTGTCAAAGTATTTTATCGCATGAAAAACTTTTAAGTCGTTCAGATAGCACACATACACGCCAAAGTTTGCCCAGACATTCTTGAGGTTCAATTGCTCTTGTGAATCTCTGAGTGTAAGCTTATGGGTGCTCTTTCAGCAGGGAGAGGTGAGAGGGGAGGTCGCTAGGTATATGTGCATATGAGCTGGTCGGGGAACCAGCTCCAACTGCAAGTCGGACTGGTGGAAACGCACGAATCGACCCGAACTAAAAACAACCTAACTAGAACAATTAGCATGTGTGTTTTCACTGTAATAATGGAGTGATTGTCTAGAATTGTTTAATTGTATTACGGTGTATTCAGTTATTTACTTGTGTTTTAGTATTTATTTGCTATTCATCTGTTGTTGTTAGCTAATGCTGGATTTCTGACAATGAAGTCATTAATCCTCTTGCTCTCCAATATTTTTCACAATGATATTGAAGAGAGCAATAGCAGTAATAGTAACCGTTTTTTAGAGAGCACCATATTTTTATGTTTTTATCTGTTGTTAGAGCTATTTTCCAAGAATAATGAATAGCTTTCAATATCTTTTAGAAACAGATTTCTCAGCTTTAAGCTTGAAAGAGAAGTGTGAAATAATATGCCGATACCTCCTCTCAAGTTAATGCATGCGCAAACAAGCCGAGGTAAAATATGTTGCAGGTCTTTTAATGTAAATATAAATAAAAGAAATACTTGGATTTGCGGTTTATTTCCACAAATAAGCTATTTTGTTTTCCGTACTTGTTGTTTGTTAAGGGTAAATATACAAGCTGGACATGCTCTGGCATGTCAAATCTAAGTCATCTAAAACAGAAGGTTAAGAAGGGCAAAGAGTATTTCACATAAGAATGCTTATTTAGACTTATCAGTTCTTGGAAAAACAGAAATTATGCAACAGCTTAGCTCACCTTTCACACAGAGTATAGAAATATACAATGACAACATAAGGAAAAGTCGCTATATTCTTTCCAAAATAATTGATTGTATTAACTTCTGCGGTGAGTTTGAACTTGAGTTACGTGGACATGATAAAGCTGCAGAATTTAACAATGCTGGAATATTCAGCACGGTAGTAAATTTCACTTCAGCTTTGGATGCAGTTGTAAAAGAGCACATGAATAATGCTACATTCTTTAAAGGTACAGCCATGGAAAAAATGATTGAGGGCCTTAGGAGAGCAGAATATTTCTAAATCCCACGTTGTGCTGCAGCGCGGCTTACACAAGTCGATATTTCCAAGAAGCAGCCTGAGTTTATTGATTAGTCTCTGTTCCATATGTTGGACACGCAAACAGGCTGTGTCTCGAATCACCACTCACAATTGTATCTGCTCCTGACAATGAAAGGGGCAGTATAGCAAACTGCCAATGGAGGAATGTGGCAGCAGAGGATGTATATCACATAATAATTAATCGGAGCCAACAGAGGTTTGAATTCTCCAGTCACTTATTGGCCATTAATTTACTTGACCAGCACTTCTTTCCTTCGTTGAAAAATAAATTTCCTGAAAAAATCCTTTCTGACGTGCAGTCCTATCCATTTTTAAGTAAATCTAAGTTAAAACAGAACTGCAGATCATTTATTCTCGAAATGGTTTTGAAGAAATGAAATGTGCAATAGCCCTTCTAAAGTTTTTAATTGAAAATAACCTGCAAGAACTCTTTGGTGATGTTATGAAATTGCTGAAATTAGTAGCTACTATTCCAATGACGTGTGAAGCAGAGATGTTTCTCCACTTTGTTTGGATCAAAACATTTCTTAGAAGTACCATAGATGAAGATGGCTGTCTGTCTTGCCATGCTGTCCATTGACAAGGAAATGATCCAGTCTTTCATATTTCAACTTGAGTCATAGACAGATTCACCAAGAAAAAGGAAAGGAGGATGGGGTTTCTCTACAAATATACCTTTACAGGAGATTCAACCCTATCAATGTCGTCAGGCTGGCTTAAGGTAATTTCAGAGCTCTTGAAATACTTTATGCAATTTTGAAAATCAAACTATTTAGGAAGGTAAACTACATAATGCACTAAAAGTAGTGAACCCCCTGTTATTTTAGGCACCAGCTGTCACTGCTTTGTTCATTACTTCTTTCTTGGCTTCTGGTACGGGCCGTGTCGCGTTGGCTTTTTAATTCTGCTGACATTTTGCCATAAACTTTCTCTGGACAACTGCCAAGAAAGAAGTCCTTTCTTCAATATTATTTCCTTGTCATCAGGTATGAGTGAGGTTGTTTTCTGTTCAGTAAATTATTATAACTTTATCCAAACAAACAACTAAGGTGGGATTGGAATTGTAAGAGCTGGTACATATTGCATGTTTTAGAATTTCCGGTAATCTCTTCAGACAGTTCTATAAGACCAGCCCAACTAAAGCCATGCTTATATTGAATGAGGTCAACTTTCAAATGTACACATTTATAACAAGCTTCCATGAAAATACACAAGTATTTCTCATGATGCAAGAGATTGTTCTTACTAGAATTTTCTAGTAATGAGCCGGGCAGTTGTGACATCACAAACACATATGTCAACAAGAAGCACAGCTTATAGTGAGAATTACGTTAGGTAGTGCAGGGATATCACAGCCAGATATGATACTACTTGGCAAAGTGACAAGGCATATTGACCTTGGTGGTCCAGGGCTGCAATCGCTTCTTATCTTGTTTATTAGAAGAGCAAAATAATAGTAACTTGGTGTATAGTCAGTGATAAAACACAAATAGATGATCTCTCGCACTTGCCAGTATATGAGATGTTGCTGTCCTGAAGATATGATTACATCTGAACAGTGTACATACATTGTCTCGCTTTGTTTGTGAGATAAGCTCGCGTAAACAGCTGAGCGGTTTCACATTCTTTCCAATATGCCTCATGGCTTTGCCGAGTAGTAATTGAAGTTCATCAATAGGTACCTGGCAAGAAGTACAGAGGTGTACAACCAAGCCAATTGTTAACAATTAGTAAAAGAGAGCTTTGATTTCCATTACAGTTAACCACAAGTTATACTGAAATATTTGGATGAATTTCTTTGTGTAGTACTGTAATTGAGAAGCATTTGTGAAAATCGATAGGCACAGAAATCAAGTTTTTTCTTGAATTGCATTTTTTATTTTAAACATAAATATACCTATGTTTTATAACAACAATTTTCACACAAGTTATTCTATGTTCATAGACAATGAAAGTAGGTTTTTAAAAATGTGTAATTTTTTTTTACTATTAGATTAGATTGGATTGCATTCAGCAAGTTCACAAGCAGCCAAGGAGGCTGGTGAACACTGAACATGTCAATTAAAATGTACAGTCATGTCAATAGATACACAGAATAGCATATAAAACACATTTACAGGCACAAAAAACAGAAAAAACCAAAAAAAAGAGGAGAAGAATAAAAGGCAGGGTGATGGAGAAACACAATCAAAACTTCCCTGTATTTATAAGACTTGCGTAATATATGTTTACAGATGTAAATTGAACTTTGTTTTAAACTTTCACTAAGCTTTTCCTGCCACGTCCTACTGTTTAGTTATAATATAATTAGCAATGAAAGGCATCTTTTGTCAGACTGTTCTATACATATACATTTAGGTAGCTTTCACACAGGCATCAAATGCAATTAACAAGATGATTTGTCGTTCAGATTATTATCTTATACAGAATAAAATAAGCTAAAGACTACTTACAGAGCTATATAAGTATTTGTAGGATAATTTGTCATTCTAATAATCTTATACAGAATAAAATGGGCCAGAAACTTCTTACAAAGCTACCTAAGCATTAACAGGATAATTTGTCATTCAGATAATATTGGTGTGTTTTACCTACAAAACAACAAAGCTTTACTATAAGTCAATAGATGCAATGTTCCCTTAAATGAGTCTTATAAACATAAATAAACCTAAACAGAATTAGCAGTCTTATCAGAAAAATGTAATGCTCACAAGAGTCTAATCAGATACATCTGCTAGACCAGTAGACTACAGAAATCCTTTGCCTCATCTGTTACTTCAAAATGCTGCATGAGTTTCTTAATGTTGTTCTTTTTTTCTTTAGACACCATGTTGCATATTGAAAGAACACAGGAATTTAACATAGTACTGCTCCCTTGGCTTACATTTAACGGTACAATAACGGTACCTTCTGTATCTATTTTTCACCTACAACTGAGAGCTAGAAACTATGGTATAGATCTGTAAGAAGGGGGAAAGCTGTGAAAGAAATCACCTAGGTTTGTACATGTACGGTTTCAGATAGAAATGTTACATTAACGCATTACATGTCAATGGAAAACAATACGTGAGCTCACACTTAGCAGCCAGTAGATGTCCAAGGATGCAAGGATTAATACTTTGCTCCCTGCTTCAGATTGTGAGGGCTTCTGTTATGAGAACACAGTAATTGTAATATCACAACACCGCAAAACACTGTTATTTGACCTCAGTATTTGAATCAGACTTTCTGACGAACGGGGGAAACTTAAGTTTGTGTTATATTTATGACAATAATTGTAGTAATACCAGTTGTAGTAGCATTGGTGTGTTATATACATAAAACATAGCAGCAGAAGAAATATGTGTTTTACTGTGTTTAAGAGCACAGTGATTTTGTATTTCTGAGCAGTACAGGCATATAACATTCCCAAAACTGTTTGATGAAAGTCAAGGGCGGCTTCTTTTCCAGTTTTCAAATCTAGTTTTGTCTACACATCACTAAATTAATGTAATGCACTTACTCTTACTATTTTTGCTAACACATGTCATGTTTCTTGTAACAAATTTATCCATGCTATGATGAATAGAACAGTGAGACGCAAGAAACTGAATTGAATACTGCAAGCTGCAATCATCATGACTGCAAATGCCAAACCAACTAATAAATCTGAGAATTATTTATTGTTTAGCTTATTTGTGATATGATACTTTTGCTTACTCACAACTTGCACTCATGTAAATTTTCATCGAAACTGTTCCATATCTTCTTGTTATGGTAAATATAGTGAAAAGAAAAAAATATTTCTCTGTCAGGGAAGGAATTCTTCTTTGATGAGCCAGGGGTGGAGTTTAGGAGCCCATCGACAACTAGGTTATTTGGGATGAGCCAGGTAAATTATGGGGAAATTCCCCCCGATCCCTCCATTAATTCAAACCCTGCTTGATCCTGTATGTATGTGTTTCAAATGCATTGAAGTTTTGCTTTAACTAAGAGGCTGCATCTATGGAGTTTTGAAGAAGCTGGCATTGTTTGGTGTCTCTAAGTGCAGCACAATTCAAGATTTTCTAAATCTGATGTCATAGGTTGGCTCAGAAGCTAAAAAAACATAAAGATGCAATATATAATTCATTTTTGAAAATTTATGCATCACAACTTTTGCAAAAGTGCTACTCAATTAGGTACACATTATGCTTTATGTTTCACTATATTAGAATACTGTAGGGACGTTCCCAGCATTGTACAAAGAAACTGTACTCACTATATTGATACCTATATAAAAGAAAATATCAGGTAACACACACACGCACACATGCACACAGGCGCACATGCACACGCACACGCACATTTCCTCTTCTGTCTCTCTGTCTCCACACAGACATGAATACACTTATATGATAAATAAATGTATAAATTACTAATTGATTCTCCTTTTCTTCTTCAGAACCTTCTGAGGTTGAATCCAAAAGCAAATGCATGTGCTACTGTGCTACCTTCCATAGAAACAAAACAAAATAAAGCACATTGGAAAAGAAATTCAAGTAAAAACTGTCAGGTAAGCAAAAATAACAAAAGAAAACTATGTGCTAATTGTTCTAAAAGTTTTAACCATTATTTTTCTGTATTAAGGTTTATTTTTAGGAATATTATTGTAGGCAACTATTTTATAAGTAAGCTGTAGCATGTCAAAATGAAGGCTAAAAGTGAAAATTTTATTTAGTAGTAAATTGTTCAATAGGAAACACTAATGAACTTGGGTGGCTACATAGGTAATGCCCTCATGCCATGACCCTAGTTAAATGAGGCAAGGTAGAAATGTATAATTTAAAAGTAACATCCTTTTTATTTCATACACATCATGCACAACTGGAATACCTAAATATTTTTCAATAAGAATGCAATGACACAACAGTAGCTACTCAGAGAAGCTGACAAAGAAACTCTAATGCAGTGCTACTACTCTATGGATTTATGCATATACTACATAGCAGTAGCACTTCCCAGACTTCTGTCATTCCGAACTTCGTACACTATATGTATATCAGATGAAGAACTGATATCTCATGGTTTCAATGATGAATCATCACATGCTGGAGAAAAATCATTGTCACCTTCGCTGATGATTCTAGTAGCTGAACACCCTTAATTTCATATATAGAACTGTAATACGTACATATATATAAAATTACACAGTACAACTCCGATAACTCAATTCTCAATAACTCAACATTTTATGTAATTCAAGGCCTTTTTCTATTTTTATTCTTTTTTGTGGTTAAACTTGCGGGTGAGGGTGGGTGGGTGTGTGTGCGTGTGTCTATGAACAGCATAACTAAAAAAAAAAGCTGTTAAATACAAGACTTAGTATTTACGTTCAGGGCCTTCCAAGGATGCAATACATAGATTCTGAAGAAAATGCCCCACTCAAAACATTCTTTGCATGGAAAATGTTTCATTATTCTTTATTTTTTCAAGAATGATTTGAATTAAAATACCCTATATTTACGCTATTTTCATGACAAATAAAATGTATGTCTTGAATTTTCTAGGAATAGTTTTTGAGATTTAATTTATTCTGAATGACTACTGTATAATTGGTAAACCATAACAGGTACATAAAGTCTTAGTGCACAAAAAAGTGAGAAGTGCATAAAAAAGTAGAGCTCTTAAAAAACTTAGTGCTCATCAAAAAATGCAGAGCTCATCAAAAAAACAAGTAGCTTGTCAAAAAGTGTAGAGCTCATCAAGAAACACAATTTATAGCAAATATAATCCTTTATAGTTTTAACCATTTTCAAGAGTTTCTTTTTCTTTTTCAAGATATACTTTTCTGAACTACAGATCACTATTTTTGTTTTTCACGTTTATCCAAAGAAAATAGGATTTCAAAGCTGTTACATAGCGACTTTAAAAAGATTTGACTATCACTTTATGCCTGCTAAGAAATGTATAAATGAATAATTAAGGTACATCTGTGTTAAGAAGTAAATAGAAGAATAAGATTTTGTAGAAATAGCTTACAGGGGAGTAAATAGAGAGTCTTGTGAAAGCAATACATCAGTTATTTTTTTCTAAGAAGCTGATATCACTGTTGTGAATAGGGTTTTGTAAAATTTTTGGGAATGCTAATAATTTAGATGCTGGTCTGTAATTCTATACATCAGTGTATTCACGTTTGCTAGACATGTTTCCTATTTATTCTTCCATATGTTTCAATTTCATAGAATATATCATGAGTTCAGAAGAACTCTGTACACATGTATAACAATGTATATTTACATGATGCATTTATTTGTACCATTTAATAAAAATACACAAAGTAATATTCTGGATGTAGATATTATCTCAATGTTTAATTAATAAATGCATTTCTGCTTTAAGGGTAGCTGTAGTTTAGAAAAGAACTTTGATGACATAAAACATACAACCCTAAGTGAGCGGGGAGCATTAAAAGAAGCATCACGTTGCCTGAAGTGCGCAGATGCACCTTGTCAGAAGTCATGTCCTACACAGATAGACATTAAGAGCTTCATTACCAGTATCTCAAACAAGGTAAGTAAATGAACAAAACAATATAAACTAAGTATAAAGAAGTACAGGAAATGATTTGTTCAAATGAAAATAGGACTGGTAATAGTTCCTGTTGATTTATATCCGGCATGTCAATTAAGAAAAAGAGAGGGAGGATAGCAACTGCTCCCACATCATATTACAGAACTACACAAGATGTTCAAGTTGCAGCTGTACATTTACCATCATTTCTACCAGTTATAATGTTTTGTGAACACTTGTCTTAGTGAAGTATAAGTTTTTACAACCTCATAACAGACTTCTACTGCCAGTCCATTTAGGGAACTATAACTATTTCCAGAGTTAAAAGTTTTCTGTATTGAAAATGACAATGATAATTTTCCTGCCTAATGGCAGCGTTAATCAATCTCGTCATTAGAAAACCCAAAGATCTTTTTCCTTGTAGATGATAGTTTAGTATTTGATATGGAATTCTTGTTGCAAGCATCCTCAGTACATACGATCTCTGATTTCGAAGGTAACTGTGTATTGTTTCTATGAGAGAATAAATTTTAAATTCTTTTATAATGTCTAAATCCTTTTTCTTATGTAATTTGGTATACCTTGCAGTTATTAACAATTTAATTTCATTGGCCATGATATAATGTTCATCACTTTGTTGTATGGTCAATGATGATTTTATTGCAGTCAATAGACAGAGCATCTATATCTATATATCTATACGATCTCATAGGGTATACTTATGCATTTGTGCAGAAGCTCTTTGAAGGATATAAATATGAGTCACCTGTTTTGGCAAACATCAGGTTAACCACTGTGTTATGTATTGTGATAAGGATTGGACTTCTATACTATCAATCTCTCCTGCAATCAATGTTATCAGTAATACATTTTCCTCATGCTCATATTAGATAAAGAGAAATACTTATCAGAAACAGCACATCAAGGTTATATGGACTGGCAATGGAATTCTAGAACATAGATAAGGAGAACTGACATAATATGTCATTTCCTCTACATCATAGTTTTAACCCCATCTGCTCTGCGACACACCGGCTAGCTACCAGGCCACGTCCCCCCGCCTCCCCCTCCGCTACCTCAGAGAACCAGTCAGTCCCTCAAATTGTGTCAGTGGTAGAATCATGTCGCATAACAAGGTAAAAGATACTTCACAGTCGAATGGGAACATAAGTACTTTTATGTTTCTAGTAAAAATAAAGCATTATGCTTGTTGCGCCAAAAGAAAATGTACATAACATAATCACAGTCACATAATCATAAAACTAATACATCATACTTCTATTTGATTCCATCACTGCAGGCCTTGAAGGTTATATTGTTTGTATGGATGGGTGTGTCCATAAACAAACGGAACCAGAAAAGACAAGTGGCCTGCATTTGGTGATGGGATAAGTGGAGAGGGTAAATACTTGATTGCATTCCTGTCACCCCTCTTCTCCATGCCTGTTCTAGAAGGAGGAGCCATTGAAATTTAGTCTACACTGCAACAAGAATTTAAATGCTTTGGAAATCTGTGCAGAAGTAAGGCTAAAGGGATGTAGAATCAAACAAAACAATTAATTATCCAAAATATTTAGTACTTCTTAATTTATAGCATAACAGAACCTACTTTAGAAAATCCCAAGTATAATATTTAAATTACTAGCTGTAGGATAGTGTGAATACTGTACATTCTTTATTATGCTATGGTGCTTATTTATTTTGAGTTCAGAATCATATTTCCCAGATCTTATGCTCAATGAGCCACAGCATTAGAACAGCAACTTATATGTATATGACCCTTGTGCTTTACATGAGTTGCAGTTTTCTTTGATGTACCTAGACAATATATTAAGATACTATTAATTAAAAAACAGCATTATAACCTTAAAACTTCCAGTCCATCTTAAGTAGCATTTCAAGACACCTGAAATCCTCACACATGGCGAGCAGTGCCATATTGCAGGCAAACAATGACTTAGGAAAACAGGGCAGTATGATGTTGAGGGCAAGGTTAGATGTTGTCAGCATAGCCTAACCTACCTCTCCACTTAGACATCAGTGACTGCTGTACAAATAATGAAGTTGATTTGCACACTTTTATAAGGTTATTCTAATAGATATACTGAAACTAAAGTGTGTAACATAAATTTGTTGCTAAGTTATTTAGTTTGGCTAAAAAACATATATACAAACAGAACACTTCTGATATCTTAGCTTCCAGTAAGGGCCATGTTAAATTGGTGGCTGGGATTCTAGTTGATATTTCTGGCTCTACATTTTTGGCAGTCTAATTTACTTTTAGATCACTGACCTCAGAATGCTGAGTGATTTTACTCAGTCTGAATCCATTTCTATACCACATGCAAAGGAAAGAAAATTATAATTCCTAAGCATTATTCAACTTAACAGCATAACTTTGGTCTATCTCGTAGTAGTAGTAGTAGTAGTAGTTTTATTGGTTCTTTGGATCATAATACATGATATAGAACACGTCCAAGATCTTTACAATTATTTACAGGTTTATCAATATTTTATAATATGTACAAGTGATATAATATTACAAAATTGAGGTATTACCTCAAAATACTAAATAAAAACATGTATAAATTTATAAAATACCTTAAAAAATTAATTGTCAAAGTACTTATAATATTCATTTGTACTATAAAACAATGGAGTGAGAGAAGTTTTTTGAGACAAATCCTAAATCTATGCGGTGCAGGTATTTGCTTCAGATAATTGGGTAATTTGTTATATATGGCAGATAAAAATGTTACTTTCACTTAAGTTATGTAAAAATTACTTTAAAGGCAGCATTGCTCAGAAAAATTGGTTAAGTAATATACATAATTGATAAATTAAAGTGCTGCACAGCTAGTTTGCATATTGACTATGTAAGTAATGTTTTGTATAAAGGAGCTTTTGAAAAATGCATTTCCATAGCTGTGAGTTGAACCATGGATCATCAGCTTAATGGGTCACTGCTACGATTGCACCACTATTATGTTCTAAATTTGCATTGAACTTCTTCTATCTGAGTCATATATGCCCTGGGAGATATCCAGGACTTTGGTTGCTCTGAGATATTCCATGTTAAATAGTACTGAAAATTGCACTAAAGTGGGCATTTTGAAAGTTAGTTCCAGTGTTCACTGGCATAGACTTTTTATGATCCTCTTTGCACACATTTTGAAATGATAGATGTTCACATAGTTCACATGCACACAATCTTGTCTTGTGTGATGTCATCCCTTTTTGGTGCATAGTTTACCATGAAAGTTGTGGATTGCAAGTATATTTAATTTACTGACTTCTAGTTAGCTGTACAATTAGAATTAACTTGCATTCAGTAACTGTTGTTTCATCAGTGTTTGCTCAATAAGCTGAATAATTGTGGTTTAAGTCCCTGTACCATCTCATGTGACACTATGTTGGAGGACGTGAACTATTTAAAAAGAAAAAAAATTAAGCCCCTGCCTTGATATTAAATTTTTAGTTTTAGTTGTCTGACATTAACAGTTTTCAGAAAGAGAAACAAAAGAAATGTCCCATGCTGGCTGTTTCTCTTAAGATGGTGGAAGTTCTGATTTCTGAGTCTCACTAATCTCACTAGTAGCTAAAAATTGTTACACATACTAAAGAACGGTGAAATCTACACCTATTCTACAAGAAATAGTAATAACATTTACAGAATATCAATCAATCAAAATAAAAACATCATGACCAGTTATCATTTGCTGAATAGTTTATAACAAATTATCCTCTGATACTAAAGTAACTGAAGGCAACATATCTAAAAGAGTTCTTAATCTTAAAATGTTTATATATGCCAGATGAGTTGTAACATAATATTTAATGTCACTACTAATTATTCTATTTACTATGACTAACCTGGACTGAGCAAGGTGGTACCACAGTAATCTGTTGACTCACATTCAGGAGGTCATGGACAACCCCTAGGGCTGGCTAACCTAACAAAGCTTTTTGCCATTTTCCTTGGTTGCTAGGTGAGTGCTGAGATGGATAATTTGGTCTGCAAATTTTGCTATTATCATTGCATTTCGCTTCCTTCTTGTTCACCACCATACCAGTAAGTCCTTGGGTGTTATTGACATGTTCAATGTTCACCGGCCTCCATGGCTACTTGTGAATTCACTGAATGCAATCCAATCTAATCTAAAAGTCTATAAAGAGGAGAGTACTCTGTTGAAGAAGAAGAAGAAGAAGCAGAAGAAGTATTAACTTGGAAAAAGCGCAAAACTGTTTATAACTGTTTTATTTTTCTATAATTACATATTTTACATGATGTGTATAGTGTATGACAGAATATATCGTGGGTCAGAGTTTAGACATATTTAGTCACTAGAGTAGTGTATGTGAAACATTTAATAACAACTAATATAAAAAACTTGACAGTGTCAGATAGCTGAAAAAAACAGAGACAACGCTTAGTATGTTGTGCTGGACAGCAAACTGGTTTTCAAATAGGAATGCCTATCCGGAAATGCAGGTTTGGACGTTGTAGCCTATTGAAGTGTGAGATGGGTATATGTTCGTATTTTGTCAATAAACCTAACATCAAGCTGTGTACATTATAAACCGGCTTCAAACTGTGTACCTCCTAAGTCATTGCAGAGCCCCACATCGGTGGTGGTGAGCCTCTTGCACATGACCCGACACATGCGGTTGTCTTTGAAGATTTTTAATTGCTCTGTGGACTTGAGCAATAAGGTCCTCCACTGACGTTACAGGAGCACCATACATCATACTTTTCATACAACTCCACAGAAAATAGTTGAGAGGTGTCAGATGTGGCAATTTTGCTGGCCACGGAACTGGTCCACCTCTACCAATCCACCGATTTTGCTATGTGATGTTGGGGTTGTTCCGCACATTTACGTTAAAGTGTGCTGGAGTTCAAGTCTGCCATTTCAGGAGTTATGTACTGGTATGTGTTGTACTGCTGTTAAAACGTTACTATACTGCAAACTACACAAATAACACAGTAGGATGCACACTAGGGACTCTATGGAGGAATTTAGCACATTGCAGGAATGTTATTATGCTCAGGTTGTTCATCCCAGTACACAGATGACTAAAGGGTTGCATACCTTCCGTATTAAGATGCCAAAATGAATGTTAACAAATTGTCACAACCGTTTGTTCTCAAACTTCAACGCTCTCCAATGTCCAAACCATGCATTTCTGGACAGGAGTTCCTATTTGATAACCAATTAGTTTGCGCACAACATACTAAGCTTTGTCAGTGTTTTTTTTTGGGACACCCAGTATATACTGGGTGAATGGTACTGCTTTGGCTATACATTAACTAGGGATTCTACATGATGAGTGTAACAAATATCTGCAATATAATTATTGTCAATAAAGAACCGTTTTGACCCCCGCCCCCCTCAAAAGAAAAAATGTGTCAAATATTTGGAGCCATCTAGCTTCATGGTTAATGGATACAAATGGTTTATTATTTCAATAACTGTTACACAAAAATTGTGTAAACAATGCTCTAATGCATTTCTACCTTAATTCGAATGAATTTAATCACATGATGCTGCCAAATTTCTCTTAGAAATTAAACTTTGCATGGCACTTCAACATTAAATTGTAACTAAATTCATTTGAATTAAAGTGGAAATGTATTACAGCATTATTCAGCATATACACCAGGTGAAAGGTACTGCTTCGGCCATACATTAATCAGGTATTCTACATGCTGAGTGTAACAAATATGTCCAATATAATCATTGTATAAATGGTTTATTATTTCACTAACTGTCACGCAAAAATTGTGTGAGCAATGCTGTAACATCTTTTTATTTCAATTTGAGTTCATTTAATCACAAATTAATGTTAAAATATCATGCAAAGTTTACTTTCTAAGAGAGATTTAGCAATGTCATGTTAGCATTAAATTGTAGCTAAATTCATTCAAATTGAAATAAAAGAACATTACAGCATTGTTAGCAAAATGTTTGCATGATACTGAAATAATAAACCATTTATATTCATTTGTCAAGAAGTTGGATGGCTCCAAATATTCCAAAATTTGACACAAATTAGTTTTTTTGGCAAAATGGTTCTTTATTGACAATAGTTGTATTGGACATATTTGTTACACTCATGTGGAATCCCTGATTATGGTATAGCCGATGCATTACCTTCCACCCGGTATATATTAAGAGTACATAGCACTGATTCTTATCTCAGAATGTTGCTCTCTAAGCAAACAGTCCAGTATTATATTTTATAATCAGTTAATATTTGCATGACCGCCACTGTAGCGCAGTTGGTAGCACGCTTGCCTCTGGTACAGAGGACCCAGGTTCGATCCCCGGTACCAGCATGGGGATCTTCGTCAGCTGGGAGGTCTGGTATGGGGTGCATTCAGCCTCGTTAGGTCCTGGTGGACCAGTTGAGGAGCTACTTGATGGAGCAGTAACAGCCCAGGTTGCTAAGGCTGAATAGCATAACTGGCCGGGAGGGATTCAGGCACTGACCACAACCCACCCTCCACCCTGCACCCCACCAATGATGCCTGTAGTGGGCAGAGGTGGGAGACGCAGTGACTGAGTGGCAAGCCAAGGCCCTTTCCGCGCTAGGGGTTTTAGTTTAATATTTGCATAATTTATTTTACAGATGTTAGTCATTGCTTTGTTCTGATACAAATTTTTATTTCAGAATTATTATGGCGCTGCTAAAGCAATACTTTCAGATAATCCACTAGGATTAACATGTGGTATGGTATGTCCAACAAGCGATTTGTGTGTTGGGGGATGTAATCTTCAAGCAACAGAGGAAGGTCCTATTAATATTGGAGGACTTCAGCATTTTGCTACAGAGGTAACTGCATTGTTAATTGTATTTGCAAATAAAAAATTAATCTAAAATCCTTATCATATATAGGGTTATCAAAAAGTCGCTCTGCAGCTCTCATATAACCAAAAGTCCACCAGACACATGAATTGCAGAGGTAGCGCTGGCTGCCGTGATCGTATGGTTATAATGTTCACCAAAATAAAAAAGTCTGTTAGATTTACTTATATAATTAATGAAAGTAATGCAGATAAACAGCAGTACCAGTTGTTATCTCAAGCAATATGCACTAGCATGGTGTGGAGGAACTTGTTGATAACCCTATGACAATGAAAGATGCATGCAATATTAAAGGCTTCTCTAATCTAGTAATATGAATCATTCACATTATAAATTTGATTTTAGGATGAGGCAGTGAAGGAAGAGACTTCTCTAAAATGTTTAAGGGTAAAACTTGCCTCAGAACCATTTGGAATTGTTTAAAATTATATATATGTAGTGACTTTTTCCACTTTCCACTTTGCTAATGTGATCTAGTTCACTGTTTCTTGTCATATCATGTTTCTTTGCAATGTAGTGGTATAAGAAATGTGCATGGAGGAGCCTCTTTTTCCTTCTGTTTCATTCACAGGGGAGTCAAACACAAGACTTCTTTAATCTCTCACACAAGGACCACTAACTGTATGTCACAACTATTGTCTTAACTCCACTCAGAAAAATGTACTTTATATCATGCCAGAAATGCACTCACTAACTCATTTATCTTGCTGAGTCATAAGTGTTCTTTAACCTATATAGCTGCTAGAAGTTTCCAGAGAACTCTAGAACATTTGGGAAGTGGTGAGAGGGGAAACTTCCAGAATATTCTGGTTTTCTCTTGATATCACAGTTTACGCTGGGTTGTAGTGCCAGAATTTGTTTATTAGTCCATGGCCTATAAGACCAGAATCTATCTTTTAATGTATCAACGCCAACTGAGAAAGCCTAAGCATACATATTATGTAATTAATTTAAATTACACTACTTTAACATGCAAACTTATGTATATGCAGTTGTTACTTATTATGAAAGGGTGGATACCCATCTGTGAAAAAAGGCTAAAAATTTCCAAAATTGCCAAAAATGGATTTTTGTTTTATTAAATAGTATAAATCGTCTGCTTTATTTTGATATGCTTTCTACAGCCTTACAGCATTTTTATCTATGTCACATGGCCGTCTAACTGATTGCCTGTAAGTGGTCATGTCCATTTAAATCCATACAGTTCCATTATTCTTGCTATGACTTCAAACTTAGTTTTTCCACGTTTTTATTTTTAGCACTGTTTGCTCTTTAAAATGCTCCACACGATGCAATTTTCAGTACTTATGCATGAAATTTGGTGTAACTGCTTAGAAATAACATTAAAAAGAAATGATGAGATAATTTTCTCATAAAGTGAATAACTGCTGAGTAATTCAATATTAAAGTTTACATTTCAAAATTTAAATGAAAAAAATAATGAATTTAAACTTTAAAATTTATTTTTATCCAAACTAATAACAAGATTAAGAAATTATCTCATCAATTTGCTAACATGCCATTACAGGACATAACTGAAAATTATTAAGTTTTTCAAATCAAAATTGCATCATGGGGAACCATTTATACAAATATTAAAAAATACACAATAAAATATTAATATTTTTGCAACTAATCTGCCTAAATGTATGAAATTTAGCACAGTTATTTATCACTATACAGTGATTGTTGTGTTAAAATTTCAAATCAATCCAATGAAAACTGTAGATTTTCAAAATTTCACAGATGGGTATCCTTAACATGCAAACTTATGAATATGCAGTTGTTACTTATTATGAAAGGGTTCACTCAAGGTGATGAGAATGAAAAGTTAGCACTGTGTAACTGGAGACTCATTTCTGTCGCACATAATTATCTGCACTGAGCTTTTTTGCTTCTTCTTTGAACTTTTAGAGACAATACTGCAGTATCTAGCAAAATAGTACTATGAGAGAGCGAAGGCTTTCACGGCCGGAGTCAGTATAACTAGGAGTTATTTCCGGGCTGTTATGCCGTGGTCTGCTGGAGTTGAAGAACCCAGACGTTTCGTCCACATCTGCGGCGGACATCTTCAGTGGCGCGGTCGTAATCTCCTCGGAGAAGTTAGCGTAGCGTCTGAGGTGTGGACTGTCAGAGCTGCGGTATTTATCCTTCTAGTGGCCTCCGCTGATTGGCTCGGGCGGCGCACGGCCGGTGGGAGGGGGCGGGCTTCGCTCAAGGTGTTGCCTCCTGATTGGATCACTTCAGTTTCTGCTGTTTTATGTCGTTTCTTGCCTTCAATGACAGGATACCAGTTGCTGTTTAGTTTCAAAACTTCTTCTTTCTTGTTGAAATTGTTGGGATGTTTATATATTTCAATGGCTTCGCGCTGTAACCGGGCATGGTAGTGTGTTGTGGATGAAAGGATGTTTGTGTCCTGGAACTTAATTATGTGTTCTCCCTCCGCTTCAATGGCGTGTTGGGCAACTGCGGACTTATCTGTTTGGGCCAGGCGGCAGCTTCTTTTATGTTCGGTGAGTCTTGTGTTGATACTGCGTTGAGTAGTTCCGATGTAAACCGATCCGCAGGAACAGGGAATACGGTAAACACCGGCTGATGACAAGGGGTCCCGGGGGTCTTTAGCAGAGCGTAATAGGCTGTTTAGTTGCCTGGTGGGCTTGAAGACAGTCTTGATACTGTGCCGTTGTAGTATGTGTTGAATACGGTCGGTGACATTCTGGAAATATGGCAGGAAAACTATACCGTTATGTTTGGGCTTGTTTGTTTTTTGTGAGGCAGGTTTCGGCTTGGCAGGGCGGCAGGCTCTTTTGACCTCTTGAATAGAATATCCATTAGAAAGTAAGGCTTTCTCAAGGTGACAGAGTTCTTGTTGTAATAAGTGTGGCTCGCAAATGCGAGAAGCACGGTTTACGAATGTCGACTACAACGGCACAGTATCAAGACTGTCTTCAAGCCCACCAGGCAACTGAACAGCCTATTACGCTCTGCTAAAGACCCCCGAGACCCCTTGTCATCAGCCGGTGTTTACCGTATTCCCTGTTCCTGCGGATCGGTTTACATCGGAACTACTCAACGCAGTATCAACACAAGACTCACCGAACATAAAAGAAGCTGCCGCCTGGCCCAAACAGATAAGTCCGCAGTTGCCCAACACGCCATTGAAGCGGAGGGAGAACACATAATTAAGTTCCAGGACACAAACATCCTTTCATCCACAACACACTACCATGCCCGGTTACAGCGCGAAGCCATTGAAATATATAAACATCCCAACAATTTCAACAAGAAAGAAGAAGTTTTGAAACTAAACAGCAACTGGTATCCTGTCATTGAAGGCAAGAAACGACATAAAACAGCAGAAACTGAAGTGATCCAATCAGGAGGCAACACCTTGAGCGAAGCCCGCCCCCTCCCACCGGCCGTGCGCCGCCCGAGCCAATCAGCGGAGGCCACTAGAAGCATAAATACCGCAGCTCTGACAGTCCACACCTCACCCCATCAACAGCGCAAGCTGAACTCCTGACAGTCCTTCCAAGAGCAGTTTGGAAGTCCAAAACATTTCGCCAATATCCATATTTGGACCACCCTCAGCAGTGCCCAACGGCAGTTGCATGCTGAAAGTAACATCCGACGAGGAGCATAAAAAATGCTACCTCCCAACAATCCTCAATCCTCATTCTTCACCAGCCATCCTATAACTTCCTAATCCCGTCATGCAGTGGTTAAGCCCTAAAAGGGCAGGTACACGGATGACACACCTCGGGCTGTTCTCAGCCTGCCATCTGGTAGTCTAGTCTAGTCCACACCTCAGACGCTACGCTAACTTCTCCGAGGAGATTACGACCGCGCCACTGAAGATGTCCGCCGCAGATGTGGACGAAACGTCTGGGTTCTTCAACTCCAGCAGACCACGGCATAACAGCCCGGAAATAACTCCTAGTTATAAAATAGTACTAGTCAATAGGTACACAACCGAAATACAGGATGTCTATAAATAATTACCCTGTTGACATAACATGCTGTAGCTCTTCAGTGAACACTTCTAATAAAACTGAAATTATATATCTGTGTATACACACTTTAAGTTTTGAACTAAATAAACAATAAATTATTTAAACAATAAATAAACATGTTATACATTCTTGTAATCAGGATAATCATTTATAAACACGGTATATTTGATGCAGTATCTATGAGTAAAGGCTGTTTTCAAGTTGATTAGAAATTGATGTATTAAATGCAAAATCATGCACAGTTGATTCATCTATTTTACATTTTTAATGTAGACAAAACATTATTGTGCTGTGAATTCTAAACTTCATCAGAGCATAATCTAAAGTGCATTATGTTTTTATTTTCTGTACCTCAAACACAGTAGCTAGAGCAGGTATTGCATTTCACCCAAAAATGTGGTATACAAATTTCATCATACGTGAAACATGTATTTTGAGGTTACTTTGTTGTTGTTGTTGTTGTTGTTGTTCTTCTTCTTCTTCTTCTTCTTCTTCTTCTTCTTCTTCTTCTTCTTCTTCTTCTTCTTCTTCTTCTTCTTCTTCTTCTTCTTCTTCTTCTTCCTCCTCCTCCTCTTCTTTTTCTTCCTTCTTATTATTATCATTATCACTATTATTGTCATTATCATCGTATCACTATCATTATTATTATTACCCTCACCTTATGGAGGACTTAAAGTCCTCAGGTCCTAGGGTCAGATGCGTCGGGGAGCAGACAAACCTATGGACCAGACAGAGTGAACACCTGGAAGCAGGTGGTCAGCCCAGCATCAGGTATGAGAGTGAGGAAGAGGGTGATATGAAATGCAGATGAAATGGATGAATGGAAAGGTGATGATGGAATGAGTGATGGGGAAACCGGAAAACCTGCCCAGATGTCATTTCCTCCACCATAAATACCACATATGGGTCTCTGGGATTCTACCTGAACCACCTTGGTGATAGGCAAAATCTAACTGCTTGGCCACTTAAGATTCCATGAATCCAACAAAAAGGAAAGGTCCACGTGCACGTGTGCCTGTAAACAGCATGACCCATAAACGAAAAGGTGGATAAATACCAAACTTGGTGTTTAAGTTCTGCATCTTCCAAAATATGTTGCCTCTGGCACGGGAAACCTGGGTTTGATCCCTGGCAGTGGAGTGGGGATTTTTCCATGCTGGAAGGTCCGGTCCAGAGTGCACTCAGTCTCATGATGCCAATCAAGTAGCTATCCTGGTGGAAAGGTAGAGTCGCAGGTCAAGTGGTCGCCTCATGTCATTGCTGTTACTGTTACTACCATTACCACTCTTCCAAAATGCAACATGAAAATTCTCAAGGAAATCTCCCTTCTCCAAACTATTCTCTACAGGAACATTAATTAAAAACTTTTATTTTCTGAAAAATGGCTCTAATGATTTGATTAAAATACAGGTATCAAAGATATTTATATTACAAATAAAATTTTTATCCTCAATTTTCTGGGAAGTTCTCTTCATTCAGAAGAAATTTTTTATAATCTTGTATAACTGGTAAACATTAAATGGTAGGTGAAAACATACTCCACAAAGTGTAGATCTCTTCAAAATGCCAACTTATTTCAAATAATTCCTTTTGTGGCATCAGCCATCTCTGCAATATAGAAGAATATATAAAAAACTTTCATGTGAATGTGTATCATAACAATAATTTGTATACTCATTAATAAATGATAGAGGGTAGAGAAAGTAATATGAATGTAATACGTCAGATATTTTGCTAAACATCGGTTGCTTGTATGCTCAACATGTGTACTATCTTATTTTTAGGTTTTCAAGCAAATGAAGGTTCCTCAGATAAGGGAACCTACTCGACACATTCAAAATGAAGATGTGAAAATTGCATTAATTGGATGTGGGCCTGCATCACTCTCATGTGCAACTTTCCTAGCAAGGCTAGGCTATAAGAACATTACTATTTTTGAAAAGGAACATTTTGTTGGTGGTCTTAGGTAAGCAGTAAACGTAGCATGTCTGATGGACATTAACATTTCTTCTTCATATTTCTTCACTTCATATTTATCCTTGTTTTTTGGATTTCAGTTC
Source organism: Tenodera sinensis (assembly GCA_030765045.1). Lineage (NCBI taxonomy): Eukaryota > Metazoa > Arthropoda > Insecta > Mantodea > Mantidae > Tenodera > Tenodera sinensis. The sequence goes on from CM060964.1 coordinate 34,616,320, forward strand.
ATCGGAAATACCTCAGTATCGCCTGCCATACAGTGCAGTAAGCTTTGAAGTTAACCTAGTGAAGCAACTGGGTGTTAAAATAGAACAGGGCCGTGCTTTGTCAAAGGATGATTTAACCATTGAGGTATGTTAAACATTTCCCCCTCTCTGTAGCATAGTGCTTTGAAATATTTTTCATCACATACGTCAGTTGTTAATGAGCAATGTTGATTTAAAGCAGAACAGTTATCTTGAAGGAAGTGTTATAAATTCAATTTAAGGCAATGCATAGATGAAATGGTGAACATTTTGATTTTTACCTTTTGCATTTTTTATTATGTTTATACTTTGTACTTTGACGGCACACTTTCCTTTTCTCAATATCGGCCATTTTTAAAGCTCCAGGAACGCATTTAAATGTCCCAGTGCGGGTGAGCATTCCTTGCTAAACTTTGTCGTTACAGCTTTTAAATGCAATTTTCGTTTTCACTGGTTTTGATTCTAGTCTCTTGCAGGGAATTTTGCTTCAGAGAGATTGTGAGTTGACTGCTGAAATCAATTTGATATACTGAGCTGAAATGTCCTGAATCTGACATGTGTATTTCGAGTAAACAGAGAAGTGTTGTCAGTGTTCTGTTATTCTGTAACCTTGCCAGGTTATTTCAGTGTTCCAATTATGTATTAGGCACTGTTTAGGTACGTAATAGGTTTTAAATTATTCGTTAGTTTATAGTAAAACAGTAATAAACTGATATTTTCTGAGTTTAGTGTACAAATTAGCAAAAGTGCATGGTGTAGAGGTTAGCCACATATGAGCAACACATTTCTAAATTTTGTAAACAATGGGAAGGTGAAAGGAAAGTTTTCATATTAAGAAATGACCAAGCAAACTTAAAATTCTCAAAAACTGCTAATGAGGCCAAGAAGAAAGGAGCAGATGGTCCTACATATGGTGCTGGGGAATTTTAAGTTGATCGGATTTAGGTAAAGTAAAAAATTTATATTGTTAAATTTTAAAATCCATTTTTTTCAACATTTTTCACTATTCAAAATGCTCCTTGGACCCTAGTTTATAACTTATTAACTTGAAATTTTCAGGAGAGCTTCAGAGATTAAGGTATTAAAATTTCTCATGCACTAGTTAAAAACAGTAAATAACTGAACAGAAATTAAATATTTTACATAACTCATAGAGCAAAAATTGAACATGTCAATAAATTGTATACAATACATTTTTTCTCCCAAACTAATTAAATCTATGCAGTGACCATATGAAAATTTCTCTATATCTATATACTGAGCTCAAATTAAAAATTTAGGAGAATATAATAAACTGTAGGGTCCAAGGGTCATATCATATTAGCATATCAAAAAGTGACGTATTATTAATAAATATATTAATCATTTAAAAACAGTTTGACATAGAACTTCGAAATTTTGTGTATACTATATATTTTATACCCGGAGTGTGTGGAAAACAACTCAAGGCAACCAGAGGAAAACTCTGCATTTTTTAATTTTCATGGGTGCACTGCCTTAAACCAAATGTTCTTTAGTGTATACCAAACACACAGTAACAAGTAAATACAGAGTGCAATTAAGTTCTAATACAAGTTTTGAAAGACATCATGTAGAATGTACTGCTCCAGAAGTCAAATAGCTTTAAAGAAAAAAGTAAATGCTTCTTAAACAGCAGATGCATTTCCTTATTCTTCTTGTAGGGTTTGAAACAACAGGGCTATCAAGCAATCTTCATAGGAATTGGTTTGCCACAACCAAAAAGGATTCCTATATTTGAAAATTTAAGTGAGGAAATGGGTTTCTATACTTCCAAGTCTTTTCTTCCAGCAGTATCTAAAGGAAGCAAACCAGGTATGTAGATACACTTATTTAAGAGTAATGCATGATTTTTCCAACTTTAAAACAGATAAACATAGAACTTTTAGTTTAGTTTCAGACACATTTTTTTCACCAATGTCAGAGCTGTGCTTTTTCAAATATCAAACGTTTAAATATATTTTTATTTATAATCCCTAAAGATATCAGGTATCATTGTGTTTCTGAGGCTTTTGTTCCTTTTCTTAATGAAATTTTTATTATACAAGTGTCCCACCTAATGTGACCTCAAATATCTTTGAAATGAAACAAAATATGAAAAATCCAATTGGCCAGGAATAACCTAGGTACATTTCTAGTCAATTGAATTTTTCATATTTTGTTTCATTTCAGAGTTATTTGAGGTTGCAGAGTTAGCTGCGACACCCTATATAGCTTTTATTTTTGTGGTGTAAAATATATCAAAGATACATATGTATGTAAGAATGTTTAAAATTCAAACTAATATAGTGTGATACCAAGTACGATGGCTCCAGAGAACCTGTAAGGTTTGCATTTGAAAGGTCCTGGGTTTGATTCCTGTTTTTTCGTGGATTCCCCACGTTGAAAAGGTGAACGCTGGGATAGTTTCTCTTCTACCACAAGCTTCCTTTCCCTCATTTTCTAATATTTTACTGCCTCTTTCCTGTTAGAAGTCAAATAGGTTATCATGTTTTCTTGGAACAGTAACCATAGCTGGATATGAAAGGTAGAACTGGAACTTAAAAATTCAATGCCACAACTGGGATTTGAACCACAGACCTTCCGCTTACCGGGCGGACACTCTAACCACTGAGCTATTGTGACAAACTGCCAGAATGGCATTAAATTCTCAAACCAGTTCGTATTTCTCCTGGTAAACCACAAAGGCAGTCTCACATCAGAGACAAATTACCCCAATGGTGACTTACTATTGTAAGTACTTTATATCCCAGGATTAAATAACCTTCAGATGGTAATTATTAATTCAGAATCCTAAATTCCAAGAAGAGCGATCATTGCCTTAAAGGCAATTGTCAAGCATCAATGAGGAAGATTTCTCATGCCAAAAGTTATACGAGTCCGTAAGATGGTGAATGTACTAGACAAATGTATAGAGAATGCTCTTTGAAGCTTGATAAATATCACAGAAATAGGTGGGTACCTTAAGAAGAACATGAAGGACATCCTAAATTTGCGAGTGCTTTGAAAGAATGTTTCACTATAATGAAAGTGGGTCTGAACATACAGAACATTAAGAATAAGGACAGCAATTTCAAGGAGGAAGGTTAGGGAAAGGCCGACAAATGTTATGACAGAGGAAGAAAACAGTTTGATTTAGGAGTCACATAAATAAAATCATACTTATTTTGAAATGTTTGACCTTATTTTGTATAAATTAACTCATCACTCATCCTTTTCTTTAAGTCTTTAACAACTGAGGTATGTACAGACAGATGGACCATGTAGGCTTATACATAGTTTCATTTCAGGCATGTGCTGCAGCAAGGCACAGTTGCCCAGCTTGCATGGCAATGTTGCTGTTCTTGGAGCAGGGGACACAGCCTTTGACTGTGCTACTGCAGCGCTCAGATGTGGAGCCAAAAAGGTTTATATAGTATTTAGGAGAGGATTTGGAAACATTCGTGCAGTTCCTGAAGAGGTAAATTTCATATTTATTTGCCTACCTAATGTAACTTTAACAAAGCACCAAGCAGCACTCTGATTCTTATGTAGTACCTAAGAGTGCTATACATATGAAACAAGACACTATTGTGAACCTGATTTTTGTCTTGTTTTAAATGTAATACTGCATGAATAAAACCACATGCACAGAGAATTACAATGTTGTTTCATATCAGCAATGTCTTTGGTTTGTATTGTTCATTCAATCCAATATTTAAATTTCTTTTGGACTTTCCTATATTCATAATTTATTTATTGATACATTGGTTCCATATGGTACCTTAGTTTTTTTTTTTTAATAAGTTCTCAAGCTATATTTATTCTTTGGAACTAATCTGATATTAACATTCTTAAACTTCCTCTCAAATTTCTTAAAAGATCTTGAATGGAAAGAGAATAGGTTTTAAGCCCAGTCCCTGTCTTCTATTCTCTTTAAAGATGACATCACTTGCTTTACTTATGCAATTTGTCATAAGACATAAGGTGCTATTTACTCAGTGCATTCTCGAGTGAGATTGTGTTGATAGTTGTGATGTACATTGAGTGTGGTTGTTGTGTGTGACATAAACTGCTCATAATTCAGTGAAATAAGATCCATATTTCAATTGGATGCTCACTGTCTTCATCAGAATATTAAAAGCAAATGGCTGATACCTAAGCTGTTGTTAATACTTTAGTTTGTATTTTGGTATAAGACAATGGGCTTATATAAGAGCTTTACTCATTTCATGGGCTCTCTCCACTGTGCGAGAGAATCGAGTTACCAGGAAAATGTTGGCATGAGAGGTGCACTAAAATCCTTACCTTATTGTGACAAAATCAATCCGGTTACTTTTCTATCACTTTATTGTCTTCTAAAATTTTATCACAAATACAGTTTTCTTCTAGTCATTAACACAGTCAACAGCCTTTTGTGCCATCACAACTCACAACTTGTAATTCTCATAACCTTGCTCAGTCCTTTCAGTATCTTTCTTCGCTTTCTACAACAATGCAATCACTCAATGCTCATGAAATCTTTATGATGAACACTCACACCTGACACACTGACTGACTCTTGTGTGTTGCTATAACACACTCACTGCTGTTCTCTGGCCTCCTTATAATTATGTCACATGGACCTTTCACGAACTCCTTCAAACATGCTGGCAGTGATGCAGCTGGGTCTTTTTCGAAGGCTCCAGAGAAAACCCTTTTTGTGTAGCCACTTTGATTGTTGTAAGTTTGTACAAACAATTTTGCGAGACAGTGTGACCTTGAACACCTTTGCCCACTTGTCGGCCTGGCATTTGTAGCTTGACTCTGTCCGTCCTTTGTTGTGCACTGAGACCAGTGTCACATTATTGTAGATGTTGGAAATGTTAATCTTCTGCTCTCAAACAGGCAGCATATCTCATAAAAATGTTCTTGCTCACTTGCCTAAGTTAGCAGTATGAATCCTTGTGATTTCTTGCATAAAGTTATCACTAAGTTGCTGTAGTATACAAGGATTAGAACGAGAGCTTAGATGAGTATAAGTGAGCAACAACATGCTGCCTGCATGAGAGCAGGTCAACATTCCCAGCATCTACAATAAGGTACACATTTTAGTGCACCTCTAATAGCAAAATTTTCCTGGCAACTCTCAGTTCTCTAGCACAATGTACAGCCTGTGGAACAGGTTACCATATGTAACCTGCTATGTTTATACTTCAAAAGAATCTCTCTGTGTTTGTAGGAATAATTAAGGATGTGCCAATTTTTGTTTCCTATCTGGCACAAAATTTTATTTATAGGTAAGCTTCATTCACTATCCTTTGCTTTTTTTTTTTTTAATTTATTGTAGGTTTCACTAGCATGGGAAGAAAAATGTGAATTTGTTCCCTTTTACACTCCAAAAAATGTCATTGTCAAAGCAAATAAAATTGTTGCAATGGAATTTTACCGAACTGAAGAAAATGATGGAGTGTGGCAGGAGGATGAGGATCAGATAATGAGATTGAAAGTTAATTTTGTTATTTCTGCATTTGGCTCCTGTCTTGCTGACTCAGAAGGTAAGTTACTATCTACCTATGTTACATTCTCTAAGAAGGAAAAAGAAAACTGTATGAGTACCATTTGGTTTTTAAGAAAAAGCTCCCTGCATATAATATCCTCAAATATGTTTCTCATCCAAAACAAAGTATGTCAGAATGGAATTTCCAATTCCACCTTCATTTACATATGATTCTATATACAGGATGTAATGAAAAGGTATGTCAAAACTTTGGGAAAACATTTCTTGCATATAGAGGATAAAAACATGTTATATGAACATAGGTCCGAAAATTGTTTATTTCCATGGTAGAGCTCATCTTCTACAACTCTACTTATATGGTGAGATGTGTAATACGTAGCTGTCCTATGACCATAACCCTATAGCAGAACTGCTGTTTAATTGTCCAGTAGTAAACATTTGGTCAAATCAAGTACTCATGTTAGAGTACAGTACTGTCTTGTAGCAAGATACTCCATTAGTAATACGACGAGACATGTACTTGATGCATGATGGAGCTCCTCTTCATTTTAGTCTTTCTGTCTATCGAGTTCTGAATAGCAAGTTTCCTGGCAGATGGATAGGAAGAGGTGGACCAATTCCATGGCCTCCACGTTCACCTGATTTAAACCCATTAGATTTTTATTTGTGGCGACATTTGAAATCTCCTGCTTATGCAACTCCAGTTCCAGATTACATATTTTGTGCTGGTATTGTGGAAGGCTGCCAGACAATACGTAATTCTCCAGGGCTAACTCGGCGCATTAGAAAGTCCATGCGACGGTGGGTTGACGCATACATTGGTGCTAATGGAGGCCATTTTGAACATGTGCTGTGATTTCCTGCTTCCCCATGGTTCTCTTATTGAGTATTCTGGTACGGGTTTCAGCTGTAGAAAAAATTATTTAAAAAGGAAATAAACAATTTCCGGACCTATGTTCATATAACATTTTTTGATCCTCTATCAGCAAGAAACACTTTCCCAAACTTTTGACATACCTTTTTGTTAAATCCTGTATACAAAATGTTACAGAATTCAACTGAAAAGCTTTCAGGGGTTACAGAGGAGCACTAGGCAATCACTTGGCCAAAGCCTTTGAGTAAATGGTTGTTTGCAATAGATCAAAATAAATAATGAGCCGGTATGCCACTGACAGAAACCCCCAAGTTTAATTCAATTCAATGTGTTGCCTGTAGAAACCACAGAAATCTATTAGAGATTGCCAATTAAATGTTCTATATACAATAGAAATGCCTCAGTTGCTTATAAATCAATTAGACACAATTAAATGCAAAAATAATAAATCACTAACAAATAAACCTCATTAATTGAAAAGTTGCTGCTACTTGGATGTAATCCTGGCCATGCAATGTTCGAATATTCCACATGAATATATCAGTATATGAATATATCAGTAACATGTACTAACATTGATAATAATGATGATAATGATGATAGTGATGATAATGATGATAATGATGATAATGATGATGATAATGATGATGATAATGATGATGATACTGATGATGATAATGATGATGATGATAATGATGATGATGATAATGATGATGATGATGATGATGATGATGATGATGATGATGATGATGATGATGATAATAATAATAATAATAATAATAATAATAATAATAATAATAATAATAATAATAATAATAATAATAATAACAATAACAATAACAACAACAACAACAATGACATTCTCTCAGTTGCAAACAAGCATGGCCAGCAACAAGGTTTATTTAATTTTCATGAACCAGCCAGCTACACATACTTACCATCACTGTTTATATTAAAATACCCCCTTCTAAGGATTCTTATCTTTTTCCTTCTGCTCATACTGAAAGTGGAGAGGAGGTGGAGTAGACCTTTCCTACTTTACTATCACTAATTTATCCTCGTATTTCAACTGCAAGAATAATCATTTTACTAATAATTGTTTTATATTTTGTCAAACAGAAGTTGACATCAGCCGATATCGATCAGTGACCACAGTGGTTCAATACAATAAAAACAAAAGGAATACAAAGTAATAAGCAAATTATTAAAAGTAACAAAACAAACATGAAACAATTATTATAAGAAAAGAACGATTAGTAAAAGATGTTCATCCATTTCGACGAATTAGCACTAGTAACTCTCTTGGTACACTGTACACTATGAAATGAATAATACTAATACTAATGCAGCTGTTGAGGACAATAATCACACAATTAAAAAGACTCTCTTTCTTGCTTTATACTCCATGTGCTATTGCTATGTCCACACGGCACAATTCAGAGATGCTCTTGGGAGTATAGTGACATGGAATTCCGAAGCCTTGGGGTGCTTATTCCTGCAATTCCCTGCCTCACCTCTCCTAGCCCGTATTATAATGAAGGCTGCGGCAGCAAGCATCTGAAGCCCTAATCTCCCCTCTGTTCATGGTAAAGAATGAGACATATTCCATCATACGTGCTAATTTTTAATAATTTTGACTTCGTTAGTATAGATTAAATACATACAGGTATAATGTGATATAAGCATCCCATTCTATATTGGGCATGACAGATTGTTTAATTTTGCTCTTAATTAGATGTGAATTCTTTTTTGTGCTGTAAATCTACAACGCAAGACCCCTTTGCTTAAGGAAGCAGTGCTACAGATTTTTATGCCTGAAAAAATCCTTGCCCTCAGCCGGATTCAAATACCCAGGGGAGATACACAAAATCAACAATCAATGTGCAGGCAAGTCACACTAACAATATAGAAACAAATCTGCACAGTATTAAGCAGGCTTAGAAACATCAGAAATTTGCACTTTAATTTAATATACTTTGAACTGATCAGTTTTGTGAAAAGAATATGATTTACTCCAACATTCCAACTCCACCAAGGAAACAAAATAGGAAAGGCTTTGATCAGTAGTACTATAGAATACACTAAGAGTAGGAAATTGCACCAAACTAAATTTTGGATGCGAGGGGACTTCATAATGTTTTGAAATGAACTATATGAAATACTGATGAATTATTTGCACTGTTTCCTGTTGTTTATTTCAGGGGAGCTTAGTCAGATTTAGCAGTACCTACTTGGCATAGCGTTATATGTATTGTTTATATTTTGCATATTGCTTGGTTGCTGACACTGTCTCACATACTCATTATAAACGTTTTGCTAAATTACGAATGCCATATGACACAATCTCAAATTTCAGATGTTTCTCTGAACACATTCTTTTGTAAACTTATGCAGAAAATAATGTATATATATATATATATATATATATATATATATATATATATATATATATATATATATATTAAAGTGTAATTGCTTTTAAAAATCTTATTAAACATAAGCATTAACATGACTTCTTTGTTTTCTTTTTGAAATAGATAGTGCTGGTTTTTTGCACATAGTTTTTGGTATATCTTCATTTAGAATTTACATGTATCTATTTAATTTTTCATTTTTTGGTCACTATGGTTATCTTTCAGGAGTCTGTTTTAACATTATTGCTAATTTACTGTGTGCTAAAAAATTGCATTTGACATAACCTTGTGGTATCCTTTTCTGTTTCCTCTGCCATTAACTCAATGTGTAATTATAATTGCTATAAGCTTTGAAATTCTTGAGGAAAGGGAATAAAAATATTTTGCATAATCTCAACAATTTGTGTGATTTGACACTCTCCATCTGGTTACTAAAGTTATTATGATTAATTGAAGACATAACTATTCATATGTAGAAAAAATGTAAAGTTAAGTGGCTTCTTCTTGCCGATCTTATTTTCAGGAATTAGCTGCTGAACTTTTTTTGAAATCACATCTTCCACACTCATGAATAGTTAACAGCACATTTCAAATTTTTACATATTTGTGTAATATGATACTGATGGATCCTCCAAGGAAAACCTTACTGGAGCTGGAGTTACGTGTTCACATTTTTCCTTTTATCATTCTGTTGGCAGAGACACAACAAATTATGATGGAGAAATAGAGGCTATATACATTGCTCTCCGACAATTATTAAATCTTCCCTTAAATAAATTTAACAAGGCAGTAATTCTTTCAGATTCTAAAGCTGCAATTCAGGGAATATGTTCAAATACTACAAAGAAGTCTACAAAAATTAGAGAATGCTACAAAATGTTAACACAACTCCAAAAAGTTAATAAGACTGTTCATCTCCAATGGATTCCAGCACACTGTGGAGTCATGGGGAATGAAGCTGCAGACTCACTTGCAAAGAAAGGCACAACAATAAAACAAAAGTCTAAATTCAATTTCTCATATTCCTCAATAAAACGCTTGATCATTAAAAAATTTTCTCATTCATACCTACAAGAAACAGAAACAAATGCCAAAGATAAAAAATGGATTACACTACTTTCCAACCCAGATATAATCCCCCAGAGACCAAGGAAAACAGTGGTTGCAGCCTTCCGACTACTGACAAATCACGACTGCTTAGCAAGTCATCTCTACAGAATAGGTATCTCAGCTTCACCAATATGTGTCCTGTGTAACGATCCAGCAGAAAAGAATGAAGACCACTTGAAGACCTGTGAAGCATTAAGATCAGAAGAAATTGCAGTTCAAAAGTATTGGAAAGCACGAATACTAATGGCTTCATTGCCAGATGCAAGGCACTAGAAAACAACAACATATTTGTGTAATATGCACTATATCCACTACGTGGATAAGAATCATGTACCGCATATGATTTCCATGTAGCTCATGTAACACGTATTATACTAATATGTGAAAATTTGAAATGTGTCATAAATTGTTCACGAGTGTGCGAGTTGTGATTTCAAAAGAAATTCGGCATTTGATTCTGGCACAGAATATGCATGAAGGAGAGGTGGAGGAAAAATGAATGTAGAGAAGCTTGGTCAATATAGAGGCATACCGCATTATCCATGGAGTCGTTAGTTTGCAAAAGTCCCGATTGAAACATGTGACATCAGCTCCCAATACGGAGTTCATGATTTGGTATAATCTATTCTTTAGATATAGGCTTCAGTGATAGCTTTGATAGCCCATAATATACGCCACTTACGAAGGAGTACTTTATGAATAATATTATGTTTTGAGTTATAGGGCAAATTCTTTTCAAGTCTGCAGTTGATGCCTGTACATACGTGAATACATTTTTGCTCCTTTTTTAGAGAATTAACAGATAGGGAGCGTGATTTTGCCCTTTTTCAAAATACTGCAATAGCTCATATGGCCAAGCTTTCAAGTGATAGCTTTGATAGCCCATAATATACGCCACTTACGAAGGGGTACTTTATGAATAATATTATGTTTTGAGTTATAGGGCAAATTCTTTTCAAGTCTGCAGTTGATGCCTGTACATACGTGAATACATTTTTGCTCCTTTTTTAGAGAATTAACAGATAGGGAGCGTGATTTTGCCCTTTTTCAAAATACTGCAATAGCTCATATGGCCAATCTTTCAATGAGAACGATTGAAAGTGTGTTAAAGGACAGAATTATTAATAGAGATTTGTGGGCCCCTCAGTCCCCCAACCTAACCTCCTGCAATTTCTATCTCTGAGTAACTTAAAACATAAAGTGTACAAGACAACCCACTCATCCTTAGAGAATTAAAATAAAATATCTGCCAGGAAATTGCCAGCGTTTCTCAATGTGAATTACGGTGAGTAATAGATAGTTTCCTAAAGAGGTGCCAAAAATGCATGGATGATGGTAGCCAGTTTCCGCATCTCCTTTCATAAAGTTGGTAAGTAAAGCCTTTAAAAGTAGTTTTAAAAATGTTGTATGGGGTTTTTTTAGTGGGTATGGCCATCTTCAATGGCGACTCCCACAGTACCATGGGGTCTCGAAACAAGATTTTTCCCCTCCACCTAAAAAAAAAAAAAAAAAAAAAAATTGTATGGTTTCATCCATGTCTTTCTATGGCTGCAGGCGGCAATGAGCACCAAGGATGAGGACAGGCAAAACACATTGCAACTGATTCATAAGCTTTTGCTCTCCTGGTACTTGCAATCTGTATTTTTGCCCTATGTTGTGGAAATATCCATTTCCTAAAGAGCAATGTTTGTATTACACTTTAATTTGGCACAATCAAAAACATATTTACGGAATCAAAAGTGGGAAATACAGTGAAAGTACCAGCTGTGCAGCTTTTAGTCACGTTAATAAAACATTGTCAGAAGCATCACTTATTGTTCTGCTCCTTGAAAATATGAATAACCAAAGAAATTTCAACTAAGAGGAATGAGTCCTCATTATAGGCAACTTTATGAGAATTCTGTTCCTCATGTAATATGCATTAACGGGTGATCCAAAAGACTGCAAACCGGCTGCACTGTGTTTTGTCTGTGTGGGTCCTCTGCACTCGTCGCCGACTGTCATAGAACAGCACGGATAAAACAATACAACATTTTTAAAATTACTTTCCAAGGCTTTACTTACCAATATAATTATAGCAGATACTGAAACTGGCCACTGTTGTCCTTACATTTTTGTCACCTCTTTAGGAAATTATCCATCACTCGCCGTAGTTGGAAATTTCCTGACAGATATTTTGTTTTAATTCTCCCAGGGTGTGTGGGTTTGTTTTATACACTTTATGCTTTAAGTTACCCCAGATATAGAAATTGCAGAGGGTTAAGTCGGGAGACTGAGTGGGCCACAAATTTCTACTAATAATTCTGTCCTGAAACACACTTTCAATTGTTCTCATTGAAAGATTGGCTGTATGAGTTGTTGCACAATCTTGTTGAGAAAAAGCAAAATCACTCTCCCTGTCGGTTAATTCTCTAAAAAAACGGTGCAAAATTGTATTCATGTATGTACGGGCGACAACTGTTGACTCAAAAAAAATCATAATAAATACATGCTGTGCAGTAGAAAACAACTGCTGAGCCATAATACACTTTGTGACTGTACAGGACTAAATAATAAAGCATACTGGTAATAATGCAGCTGCACAACATCGCGTCAACTCAATACTGATTGTGAGCAGAGCAGAGAAAAACAAGTGATGCAAGTGACTTTGTGTATATCAGCTGCTGTTATCGTATTTCCGTGTTTGCAGTGGAAAAACACTGTATAGTGGTTCACATGTATTTGGATCTCTCTGTAGGATATTCTTAAGCTTAACTACACAAACACCTACCCTTGTGAATGAAGCATTTTATGTACTGTCTGAAAAAAAGAGATGGTGATTTTTAACTTTGTTGCTTAAAAAAGTGTGTGTAATTTTGCAATTTAACAGTTCTATCAGCCATGAAGTCCCTGAAATTCAACAGACATGGACTACCTGAAGTAGATCCTGAAACAATGCAAACCAGTGAAGCAGGAGTATTCTGTGGTGGAGACCTTGCAGGTGTATCAGAAACAACTGTGGAATCTGTAAATGATGGGAAAACTGCAGCATGGTCTATTCATAAATACCTTCAGGTTTGTATAACAATGCAATTATTCCTGGGCCTTTTGCTATAATAAGTGTCACTTTATTTAATCTGTCAACTGAAGGTCATAGAATGGACATGGTTACTTAATAAACAGAACAAGGCTTTCAATTGGTACACATGTTAATTTTCTACATGGTTTAAAAACATTAATATTTTCTTGAACCATTAACATTCTAAGTCCTCAGTATAAAGTTGGTTATCAAATGATAAAAAATGTTTTTCTTAATTTTATTTTTTAATGGAAGATTTTATATTATGTGTTGTGTAAGTGTGAGTATTTCATAATTAATTATCTCATCTGCCCTTATAAATCATTTGCATTGTGAAATGAAACTTCCTTTGAATGGGAGCCTCTGTAACATTAACCAAGCAGCTGAAAGGGTTTTTAAATTTTTGTCAAAGGTAAACTTCCACCAAAGGATTTAGTAAAATAAACATCAACATTTCATACTATTTGGCCTTATTTTTGTAAATATATCTCTGGTTTTTGCCATGATTAATTCTGTATATTGATCTATATCTATGACTTTTGGTAGGACTTTTATTTTGTATTCACCTTTGTCACTGGTATTTTAGTTCTTGATAAGGAGCTTGTTTTTTACTTTAGATCAGGACCCTTCAGGGTGCATGCACCAGTGCATTGCAAGGTGCAAAATTCAACTACCAAAAGTTGACCTCGGTGCGGACCTTTATTTGCTCTTTCCTTAAACTTGTCTCTCTCGCTTTGCTGTCTCACCCTTCCTCACTTTCAGTGCTGTTTCTGCCTCACTGAGTAATGTTTATGTGCAGTGCACAGTGTTCAACATGAAGCATTTGGCCTCTATAGTGATGATTTTTGAAAAAATAAGTAAGTTCCCATTCTGATTTAAATGGACTTTCAGCATTGCTTGCTTTCTTTGGAGCAAGTTGCTCTACAATTTGGTATTTCCATTGTATGTGTCTGTTTCACTGAAAACAGGCTATCGATATAGGTTTCCTTGTTTTGCTTCTTCGCTTTGCAGCATGTGAGTTGAGCCAAGCTTAACCAAGTTGCCACAATACATGGTGCAAGGATCCTCTGCATGTTGGATTACACTCAGTGTGATTTTAATCTTTGAGAGGTCTTGCTTTAGGCTTTTACATGGTTTGTTTTACTACCAAACCATGAAGTGTATCGGAAGGAATGTGAAACTGCCCAGATGTTTGTGCGAGGTTATCGCACAAACATGGCTAGACAGTGTTCGTACACTCTGTTCAAATGCAATCATATCTTCAGGACAGCAATGTCTCATATATTGGCAGCCTTGAGAGATCGTCTATCTGTGTTTTATCACTGACTGTATGCCAAGTTACAATTATTTCGCTCTTCTAATAAACAAGGTAAGCAATCGTAGGGCTTGACAGTCAAGGTCAATATGCCTCAATGCTTTGCCAAGTAATATAAGGGTGCTGATGACCTAGCAGCAGCACCAAATTTGCATCAATAGGTTGGAAAGCATGTACTGCTGAACTGAGCTTGATTGTTCCACTTAACATTCTGATGTATGTTTTCTCCATAAGAGCAGCCAAGAGCCTCAGACTCTCGGCATTACTCTTCAGTAAAAGCAGTGATGGTATTTGTTCTATTACAGGAGCTACATGGTGGGCAGGTTCCTGCAAATCCAGAACTTCCCAAATTTTACACTCCTATTGATGAAGTGGACATCAGTGTGACAATGTGCGGAATCAAATTTATTAATCCTTTTGGCTTAGCATCTGCTCCCCCAACCACTTCTAGTGCAATGATTCGCAGAGCATTTGAGGCTGGATGGGCATTTGCAGTTACAAAGACATTTGCATTAGACAAGGTACTTTACATTATGAATATTCTCTATGCATTTGTCATAATTAGTACAAATATGGTAAGGATAAGAGTAAGCTAATCTAATAAGCAGACCTGGATGTGTATGTCCTAAAAATATTAGAAATATGTAAGCATTTATGATTGAAAAAATTTAGAAGATATGACAATAAATATGACTTTATTTTTTTTGTTTTGGGCGTGCATTTTGGAAATCTTCAAAATTTTAATGCTCTTTAAATGAACATTATATTGAAAATCTACTTTAAAATATAGCACACTCAGTAATAAATAAATCATATTAATTTTATTGTTACATTTTGAATTAATTTAATTACTGAATCCTCAACTCTGCACCTAATGAAATAAATATCACATTTTGAAGAGTGATCAGAAAGAATTCCAATTACAGAAGCAATTCGCCTTGGCAGAAAGAAAACCTGATAAGTCATACTAAACTGTCCATACTTTCTTTGCATCTGTCTCTTTCTATATATGCAGCTTATCCTCCAAATTCACAGAAACATACGTTTATAAGAAAGATAATTGTAAGAAATATTACAGACAAGAATTAGGAGATGTGAAAAATCGGTCTTTGAGATGACTGCAAGCAATATACAAAACTGGAATAGAAATATTAAAATACGACAAAAATTTGCAAGAAAATATGACTATAATTCAAAAAATGACAAAAACGTTAAAAAAAACAAAATGACCCATAAGAATTGCATAATTTTAATCACCATACATAAAATTGTGCTTCACTTATGCTTTTCATAGATAAAAAACAGAGAAAAACTATGACATGTCATAAACACCCGGACCCTGCTAAAAAGTAAAGGAAATCTCTGATCATGAAGGAAAGGCGAGATACAATTTAACTGTGGGACTACATTTTCATTAAATACAGAAATGAAGTTTGAAATAAACTATTATAAATCTATAACAGAAAAAATTTAATTTATAAACTAGAAAATTCCTAATATTATATATAGCATAACATTTTATATGTCTAGTTAAATGTGATAGATTTACAACTAATTTTGTGTTATAATGAAGATTAGGTGTTCAAGTTAAAAGTTCCTTTCTCCCAATCATAACATATTAATTTTGATTATCTATTTGATAGATCTGTTTCAGAGGGCAGCTAGATTCTAGATTAAACCACATAATCAATATCTTATGCAATAGTCTTCTTGAACTTAAAGAATGGAAACACAATGTAGACACAATACTTGTGAACTCTGTAGCTCAATGCTCTCCAACGCGGCACCTGTGATGTATTTTTGTGACATCCTTCATAAGTAAACTTTGATTCTGATTCTACCTCTCAAACATTGCCCACACATGGCTCGTGTCTTTAAAAACACCAGTAATATGTTTGTTGGCATAAATAAATAAATTTATTCTGATGATTTCTAATATTAACTAAAATTTCAAGACAACTATTTCCTTCCAAATATCTTCCTGGTAGACACGCATGAAGTATAGACAAGACAGACAGATTCACCGATACCCACTCTCTCTTTCTGTAATTTTCACTTCCCTCAGGCATGAATGTGTTGGGAATTAGGACAAAGTTACTTTACGAGAAGGTTCATGAAAGGTGTGTATTCCAGAAAATTTGCCTGTAATTTGCCTCAGCTATATAAGCAGGATGGACAGTCAAATAGTGGTTGCGATGGTGCCCGTGCCTTCTTAGGCATGAGTTAAATGTGCCTGAGCACATATGTCAGTTGGAGAGCACTGCTCTAGCTCGTACGAATTGAAAATTCCTCATGAAAGCTATAATGTTAAAGATTTAATCTCACAAAACATGATGCTAATTATGTTAATATTAACTATTTCTTTTTTATAGGATTTAATCACAAATGTGTCTCCACGCATTGTAAAAGGAACAACATCAGGTCATCACTATGGACCAGAGCAAGGGTCATTTCTCAATATTGAGCTCATTTCAGAAAAGTGTGCAGCCTACTGGTGCCAGAGCATTGGGGAACTGAAGCGTGACTTTCCTGACAGAGTGAGACATACAGATTTAATTATAATTCTTCAAAGCATTATTACTAGCATTTTTTTATTATTTTTCTGTCATACAAATTGAGTTGGTAGTTAGAACAATTGCAATTAAATTCCTTAGAACCTCCATAAAGTACAAGAATGTATTCTACTAAAGAATGTTTCTGTATTGTTTGAAGCTCTTCTGAATAAAATAGAAGTAATAAAGGTAATTTTTTTGCTTTTGCTTAATTTTTGCCATCACATTCTCCAAATGTTAAAAGGGAGGAAAAAATCCATAAAATCTGAAGTGCTAAAGGGAGAGTATGTACTAATCCCAAGAAATTTTGTTAGTGGTTGTTCAAAATACCATAAATAATAACCCACATAGGTTGTTATTTAGTATATTCTTTGTTTTTCCAGTAATATTTTCATTTGATTACATTAGATAATGTTGTTGGAGTTTTATCAACGTGCTGCATGCCAGGCTAAAAGGCTTGCTGTTCAACCCAAAAGGAAAACATACTTTAATTTTTTTCCAAAATCTGTTCCCTGAGAGAGTTGCAGTATTTTGGTTCCAATATCAACATCTTTTTTAAGATCTTACTGGGTGAATCTCTTTCTTGCCAGGAAAAGACAATCAAACAGAATAAACGGGGCAGCTTCCTCATTTCCTCTGCATTATGAACCTGTTTTAAGATGACAGACAATCAGGCATTCCCATACCAGTTTATATTTTACTTGGTTTATTCTTCATTAATTGGAAGAAAGAAACAGACCCATGAACTTGTTTAACTTTACCACTGAAAGCTGACAAATGAATACTGCAAAAATGTATCTTATGGGGTTGTGAAGAGAACGAAACCACACGTTATAGAGCACTTAGTGTATGTCATGAAACTGGTTTTTCGATTTACAGCCCTATCTCAACTGCCAATTCAATGTCCTGCAAAATGATGAATCATTTCTTGCATAACTGTAGTTTTACATTGCAAGGATGTTTAAGTAAGACATGATATAGCCTAAAAATATAGTACTTTTACTGGTATGTTATCCTGGAAAGGTCAATATATTCTAGTAATTGCATTTGCCAGATTATGATATTTGCTGTTGCACATAAAAATTTTGAAAATTAGTTCCTTTTGGTTCCAACATCATAAAAGAAACTAAGAGGAATACATTACTCTTTGGTTTCCGGTATGGGCAGTGTCTTGCTTTTTAAGAAATTAAAAAATTAAAAATTATGCTGACATTTCGCTGCAAAGCTAGAAGCCAAACATAGTCTTGCGGCGAAACATCGGCATAATTTTTTAATTTCTTAAAAAGCCAACAATACACGGCCCATACCAGAAAACAAAAAGTAATGGGCAGAGGCTGTGGAAGTCTATGTAACCATTTAAGAGGAATACAGCTATTTGACCCTGTCTCATTGTAATTCTAAACTGTAGGTAGCACATATTACCTACTATAAATCTTTTATTGCATCCATACAACAAATGCAATTTTTATCAGCACACTTTTGTTTCAGTTTCACATTTTATTTCTTTTTGCTTATTGCAAACCACTTCCTTACATAAGCCATATGAAGATATGTAATAAACATTTTATGTTATTTTAGGTAGTTATTGCCAGTATTATGTGCACATATAATCAACAAGACTGGTGTGAGTTGAGCCAGAAAGCAGAGGCAGCTGGAGCAGATGCTCTTGAGCTAAATCTTTCTTGTCCACATGGAATGGGAGAGCGAGGAATGGGTCTTGCTTGTGGCCAGGTAGACATTTATAATAAAGATATATCCTGCTGAAATTATTTAAATTGAATAGAGTATTTGAGGTGTTTAGAACAGTGAACAATGAAACTTTGTCAAATTAGTTAAAATTTGTGACTAGGATGATTGTGCACTTACTAGATTGTTACTTTGGGCAAGTGTTTTGATGGCAACTGCCACCATCATCTGCTGTGTGCCTACTTATGTCAAGGCTGTAATTCTCTGTACTGCTAATGAATGTCTCCTTTTTATTGTAAATTTTGAATTTTTACGTCAAAACAGTTCCAATGTAACATAACCTAACAAGTGAAACTAAAGTGTAATCATCCTACACATCAGTGGCGTAAATAACAGCACCGCAGACCCCACAGCATGGGGGCCCCCATTTCTTAGGGGTCCCCAGACTGCCTTTAATACGACCATGGAAAATCGCTAGGAAGAGGCGCTGGAACAGATGCAGTTCACTGATGATATACTGGCAAAAGTAGTGTACCATGTAAGCATTTCCTACCCTTTCTTGTTTAAAAGTGTGAAACAAGCTTACCTCAAAGTGTGTATACTCTCAAAAGCATTCACAATCATATAGAAAAATTCATTAAAGCACGGTATTTTATTCAATATGGCTAGTATAAAAGCCGAACAAACTAGTAAGTACGACTAGTACCTGTGCAAAAATGTAGTTCATTGGCCAATAAGTTGGATTATTTTAGAATTTATTTATAAGTTATAAACATAAATCAATATATGCTGTTCTAACCAGTTGTTCAGTGTCATTGCTCCTGAAGTTTTCTTGGGTTAATACCTGAGTTATGCAGAATATTGACAGGTAACGATTGTGTTCCACCTATGTGCATTATGCATTTAGCAAAGTGTATATTGTGTATTTAAGAAAAATAACCATTAGTGTTGGCAATCATGAAGCTTTATTGTAACACTTATTGTATGTGAGTAAATATGTAATATTTTAATATCTCCATTTTTAAGCTTTATTAGTAAGTAGGGCCCCCAACATTTGTTTGCAGGGGGGGGCCCCAAAACCTTAGCTTTGCAACTGCTACACATATTAACATATTAACTAATTTTGTACTTTAAAGAGATTTTCTTATCAACAGCTACCTTTAAACTACATTATTATGTGAAGGTTTTGAAATAACATGCAATTAAAATAAGAAATTTGCTGAGTTATATATTTCAGTTGAATGCTGAAATTCCCTTATACTTAGAGGGAGATGTTAGTTTAATGAAATAGGGGATGTGTTCACTTTCTCCGTCATATACAAGTAAAGGTCTGCGTGGGCTCAGGCCAAGCCCTCTTGCCTGGCCTGTGGGCTGGGTTTGGGCCTAATTTGAAAAATGTTTGTTGGTCTTGGGCTGGGCCTGGATTTGAAAATTAAGAGGTAAAAAATAATTTATCATAATTTTTGGCCACTGATGTTGAATTGCCAGAAATAGCACAATTATTGCAGCATTTCTTTACAAGGAATTATATATGATTATTCTGCTGACACGTTTCAAATGCTGCTAATAAGTCAATAACTGCAAAATAATTTTGTTCAAAATAAAATTACACAATCAGGCCCAGGCCAGGTGGTACACTATAACCTATTGTTGGACTCGGCTAGACCAAACTGAACCTAAGTATGTCGGCCCATGCAGACCCCGTACATAGTAGGTAGAAAAGGCTCCACCCAAAAATTTGATACCAATATTTCACTCTTGCATAGAAAGAGTATGAAATTTTAAGGCCAGCTTGGAGTGTTTGGTTCTTAAACATTAAACTCAATTAAATGAAGTAGATAGAAAAATTACCTTTCATAAAAATAGTTTATATACCCACTAATAAATGGGGGTAGATAAAGTCAGTGAATGTAACACATCAAGTTTTTAATATGGTACTTTTTGAAAAGGTTTTGTTTCATTAATAAGGTTAGTTTATATTCAAATAAAATAAGTTTTAATGCTCATATTTACATGGAGTAAGCAGCATCAAAGGTAATTAAATGCTTCCTAGCAATGTGCATCTTTTGCAGTTTCACAACATGGGATTATTGGTCAATGTATAAAAATACAACTTTAGCACTCTGTAATAAGTATATTTTATATGGCTCTGACTTACTGTGCATTGTCTCTCTCATATCATTAATATATTATTCACAAGGTTTTTGTTTCTAATTTTAGGATCCAGAGCTGGTTTTGAATATTACTAAGTGGGTGAAGGCTGCTGTATCCATTCCTGTATTCATTAAGCTTACACCAAACATTACAGATATAGTGGAAATTGCAAAAGCAGCTCATCAAGGTATGTCTTTTTATAAAGCATGTTGGAATATTTTCTTTTTGTCCCCCTGACATATTCTTAAGGGGTTATAATGGTTAAAAAAACTTAAGTAATATACGTCCAAAAATGTGTAGGCGGGGGCAAGGGTGGGGGAGGTCACAGTAGCCTTCTTCATCCTTTGATCACATATGTGCTATTGGACATGCCAATCTTTACAGTGGAGTTTTAATAGTTACTTACATATTCTGCACGCATGCACACTCTGAATTGAATATTAGCATTGTTACATAGTCTCTAGGCGTAAAAACAACCCTTGGAAACCTGTGATCCCAAACATGTTTTACCAATTTCAGGAGGTGCAGATGGAGTGTCTGCAATCAATACAGTTTCTGGATTAATGAGCATAAAAGCTGATGGTACACCTTGGCCAAGTATTGGAAAAGAGAGGCTGACAACTTATGGTGGAGTGTCTGGAAATGCAACCAGACCCATGGCACTGCGTGCAATATCTTCTATTGCAAGAGCAATTCCAGGTTTTCCAATCATGGGAATTGGTGGGATAGATTCTGCTGAAACCAGTCTTCAGTTCCTTCTTGCAGGGGCTACAGTATTACAGGTAGACCAAAATGTGTACTTTTATCAGTTGTATGTTGTCAGTATCCAGTAAAGAATTAAGAAACACTTAGTTTATATTTATATTTGCATTTATCTGCCAATTAAAATTACAATAATTCATGGCATTGTCAAACATAAATATAGGTACATATACAATAATTAAATTATCCATACATATATACAGGTGTCCCAAAAAAACATCGACAACACTTAATATGTTGTACAGGATGGCAAACTGGTCGGTTTTCAAATATGAACCCCTGTCCGGAAACAAATGGTTTGGACACTGTAGTGCATCAAAGTGTGAAATGGATGTACATTCAGATTTCGTCAATAAACCCAACATGAGTAACACATCGAGCCATGTACAGTACAAACAGGCTTTGAACTGTGTACCTCCTGCTTCATTGCAGAGCCTATATTGGCGATATTGATCCTCATGTACATGTCCCGATATGAACGGTTGTCTTTGAAGATGTTCAATCTTTCCGCGGACTTGACTAATAAGGTCCTGTGCTGACGTTACAAAAGTGTCATACTCTTCATGCAGCTTCACAGAAAACAGTCGAGAGGTATCAGATCTGGCGACCATGCTGGCCATGTGACTGGTCCACCTCTATCAATAAATCGATTTGAATACGTGATGTTGAGGTAATTCCTCACATTTACATCAAAGTGTGCTGGAGCTCATGTCGGCCATTCATGCAGCTGTGTACTGGTATGTGTCTCACTGGTTACTATACTGGAAAATACGCAAGTGACACAGTAGGATATGCACCAAGGACATTGTGGAAGAGTGCACATGAATGTTATTATGCTCAGATTGTTCATCCCAATACACTGACGAGTAAATGGTTGCATTCCTTTTGTATCAAGATACCAAAACAAATGTTAAATTGTCCTAACCATTCGTTCTCAAACTTCGACGCTCTCCAGCATCCAAACCGTGCATTTCCGGATAGGGGTTCCTGTTTGAAAATGGATCAGTTTGCCATCCCACACAACATACTAAGCATTGTTGGTGTTATTTTGGTGTACCCAGTATGCATATATATAAAGAACACTTTTGCACAAAAAGTCATTTAGAGTCATGTGAGCAGGACTTGGGTACAGTTACAGTTTTAGTTTGAGAATGTTCCTTACAAACAAAACACAAACACTTATTGCATTTCTTTCTTGATTTCCTGTCATTTTTTCTTGCACACAGTGTGCACCTTCCAAAGCTACAAGTTGTTGCCTCGGTTTCCTCAGATTCTTCTGCATATTCAGCTCCCAGTAGGTCCTTCATTGCAGCAACAGTTTATGATGGTAAACCATTGGGCTTCATGATTCTGACCTTGGCGTATGGCTTTATGAGTTCTTCTCCCAGTTCCAGGAGAAATTTTCTTCGTCTGTCAGGTGACCTAACATTCAAATCAGGATTCTTGGTTTTCCAGATAACAAATGAATTAACTCCTGCAATGTCTATAATGTTCATAAATAACATGAATGGCTACCTGTTTGTTGTTCTCTTACATGAATATTGACTCACCATTTTGTCCATTGTGTCTACTGCTCCTTTAGTGCGATTGTAATGTACCACATCTGGCTTATATGTATTTTCTTCATTTGAACAACTGTCATCAGAACTTAGAAGAATAACCGCGTTATTTTTTTGGGGCACATATAGGACCAAAGTGAGATCTTCATTGAAAGTAAGCATCAACGAAAACTGTTTCCCAGCAGACTTGGAATTTCAGTTTTATTCTTTCTAAGAGTTCCTGTTAGAGTCAGTCCATGCTTTAAAAGCTCTTGAGCCAGGGGAACACTGGTGAAAAAATTGTCGGTAGTGATTCCATGACCTGCTTTTAATGAGTTCATAAGATCTAATACTACTCAGCTACCTTTATTCTTTTTTGCCGTTTTCCCTTCTTTTCCTGTGTAAACCTGCAATTTGGGGGCATAGGTTGTAGCAACATCACACAACATCCATATTTTCACACCATACTTTGCCGGTTTTGATTTCATAGAAATGCAGAATGGACACCTCCCGCAAAAACCAACAAGTTCTTCATCAACAGTCAAATGAGAGCCTGGATAAAAATGCTTTTCGCACTGTGGAGAATGCTGTCACTACATCTCTGAAAGCACATAATTTGTCATTCTTCTTTTGTTCGTAATGAGTATATAAATCATCAAATCTGATGAACTTGAGCAGTTTAGCAAAACAATTTCTAGAAAATGAATCAGGGAAAATTTTCCTTTCAAACATTGAATCTGTGCTCCACAACATGGACAATGGTTCTCGCTTTACCTTTAGTGCACTCATTATCAGAAGTACACCTATAAATGCATACATTTCTGCAATATCTGTGGGAATCCACACACTTCTTTTACCACTATCAGATGAATTAGGTGACTCATAAATGTGACTGGCTCGTTGATTTGTGTAATTTACACTATTTTGCAATATATTAGAATCAAGGAATAGCATGAATGCCTCTACAACTGTACTCACATTTTTAGATGAAGTAGTAAGTCCACTTTTCATCTTCAAAATATCTTGGCTTTGCTGTCTACCATTTCCATTGCAAGTTGCCTCCCACGTCATTCCACTTTTGATATGTACATAGGTCTATAAGCATCTTTATCTGATGGCAGGTTTACACTTTCGCTGTTTCCATCACCTTCCAACTCCAGGACATCATCAAACTCCTCAATTTCTTGAACACAGTCCTTGGTTTCAGATGCATCAGAAATGGGGTCGTTATCATCATTATACATTTTCATCACTTCTTCCAAATCGTTTACATCCTCAAGGTTATACTTCCTTTTGGACATGTTTACATCAGAAAGGAGTAAATGCTTCTTTACCTCACTGTAATTCACTTGATATTGCTACAAAACAAACGTGAAACTAACATTGTTGTAGTGGTAGAGATACAGCTTGTCCTAAACGTCCTGACATTCCCCCACTCCCAAGTCAAAGATGCATGGTAGCACTGAGCAGTCCACTCGCATAAAAGAGAATTGGGAGTCAGTCTTCCAGTTGCTGTGAGAGTGATAAGTTCATGCATTGTGTATGTGACTGCCTCCAAGTTCTGATAACCTTCTAGCCACTTGCTCCCCCACCACTCTTACCACTTCCCCGCATTTCTCCTCACTTGCACATATGGAGTGTCAGGATGTTTTAGACAAACTGTACATTCAATTGTTGATACATGCTTTTTCTCAATGTTGACATCAGACAGGAATAAATGCTTCTTTACCTCCCTACAAATGTGAAGCTAAAATTATTCATTGTTGTAATGGTAGAGATACATTCTTAATTGTTGACACACTGCTTCTCATTGTTGACAAAATTAAACAAATTCATTAGTAAAATAAATTTCATACAGCTGTGCATACAAGGAAAGAAAAACATTTATGTACATTACCTAGCAGGGTACAATTCTCCCTAAATACTTAAACTGGGTGAGAGGCAGTAGGTAATGACATTAGCTCATCTAGTGCTTAAACGAAGCACCACAGCAAAAAACTTTCCTTAATAAAAAGTTTTTAAAATAATGTTATCTAACAGCTCCCAAAGTTTGTCAGTCTAATTTTGGGACACCTGTATAATGAGTACAGAGTAAAATGTTTAATTTTTTGAAGTGATGTCTACATGATTCTCGCAGCTTTAGTCCTGCTATTATCCTCACCGCACTTTTCTGCAGTATAAAAATTCTTTTGGTATACTTATCAGCACTTTGTCCCCATACAGTGATGCCATAGAACAATTGAGGATATATTAATCCATAGTTTGTTTGCATTAATATGCCTACATCAGCAAATTTTGCCATTCTTTTTAGTAAAAAGAATGTTCTGACTTGGTTGCAAACTTTATAAATTTGTTTATCCCATGTGAGATGGTTGTCCACTATTATTCCTAATAAGTTAGTGTACTTACTTCATTGATTCCTTCATTATTTATATTAAATTTTAACTATGTTTCATTTCTGTTTAACTGTATTTTGTTTCTGAAAAGCATTAGTTTGTTTTGTAATTCACATCACTTTATCTAACATCAACTATTGCATCTAAGGAAACAGAACTAAGGAAGTAACAATGACTAGGTGTCTTAAGATCCATGTGCATTGTGTGTTCATTTGTAATCCAAATTCCTAAAGTTAGTAATGGTAAGTGATAGTAACCTCAGAATTATTTTTATGAGTTTCTCTGCTTGTAATTTAATTTAACTTCTGAAGTAAAAATTGTACTTGTCTTGACAATCACTGAGAGCAGAACGTTCTTCAATACCTTCTTCTGATGTACTAATAGCATTAAACATCACAAATTGAAAACATTGTGACTTCCCATTTTTGTTCTATACAAAACAGGGCAGCAAAATAGAGGCAAAAAGGACCTTGTGATGACCCAATATAAAGAACGATTAACAATTCGGCCATCTACCGACCTTGACATGCAATATTTGTGTATTTTAATTCCATTTGTAAGTCCTTACACCATAAAGTTAGTTTAAAGTGATTAAATTCCTGTATTTGCAGGTTGGAAGCGCTGTACAAAATCAAGACTTCACTTTGATAGATGATTATACATCAGGTTTGAAAGCATTGCTTTATTTAAGATGTCAAGAGGATCTACAGGACTGGTTTGGACAATCACCACCAACTGGTAAACACCAAAGGGGAAAACCAGTCTTATCTCTTGTAGATGACAATGGAAAGGTAGTAGTATATCTTTTACATTACTG
Source organism: Tenodera sinensis (assembly GCA_030765045.1). Taxonomy (NCBI): domain Eukaryota; kingdom Metazoa; phylum Arthropoda; class Insecta; order Mantodea; family Mantidae; genus Tenodera; species Tenodera sinensis. The sequence goes on from CM060964.1 coordinate 34,642,511, forward strand.
AAAGATACTTTGGCTTCTAAGATTTAGTAATCTAGTGTAGTATGAATAACACATCCAAACAACTTGGAATTTAAACTGAGGTAGTATTTGAATTAGTGATGGGATGTACCACTATACTTAATACCGATACTGATTTTTAAGCACCGATACTTATACTCACTGTATGAAAAGCTGTAAAGGTGATAGCTTGTTCACTGAGTCATGTTCTTATTAGTAGTTTTCTGTATAGAAAGTCATATATTGTTTTTTTAATAGAACTTCTGTAAACTTCACTTGATGTATGAATGCAACATGCTTCTTTAAATTTGTTATATTGTGCAACTTACCACATGTGAAATCTTTTCCTGCATAATTTAGATACTACTTTGTTATTATTTTGTCCACTTCAGAATAGTTTCACACTTCACACATGTCTTATTCAATGTCACTATTGTACATTTGTAAAACAAAATATTTATGGAAATTACTCCTATGATATGCCTGTAAGGTGCGCTTCCGTCCTGAGTTTGAATTGTGAAACAGAAACTAATATATGGATGGAAATAACAAATATTTCCATGTGCTATATTATCTTATGTCGTAAGTTCTGATTTTTTTCTGCTGGATTCACAGATCTTGGTCACGAGTAGCTAGATGTAACGGCTGAGAGTGAGTCACCAAACCAGGCTATTGCAGAATTGTGATTCAATGCATCAGCTAAATCAGCTTCATTCACAACTCAATTAGTTACATGAATACCTCCACTCCTTCCCCCATTATTTTGCATGTTTTCATTTAGACACAAGAGGCTATGGAATGTTGCATTCAGTCATTCAAAAGAAATGTACTCAAGGTCTATCAAGAACTCCTTGGGGACATATACAAGGCAATAACATGAAGTCTTGGGTGTTCATTCCTTATCTCACATAAAGTTAAATGCAGCAACTTTCGATAATACAAAACTAAATATTTAAGGTTTCAAAATCAGATTTATTCACCATAAGAAATTATATAGATTTATTAGTTTTGTCACTAAGAGAAACTATATACATATACAGTGATACAATGGTATAATGGTACATAGAGGTAAACATACCCAGCATTTGCTTTAGCGGCTGAGGAAAACCTAGGAAAAACCTCAGTCAGGTACCTCAGAACAGAACTTACAAAGAGATAGTACAATTCTGTATATATTTTATGATAAATTTAAACAGAATATTAAATCCAATGAAGAATGATCATGTTGTTGGAGGCAACTGTCAGGCATCCTCTTGAGCCAAAGTGCATCCCTCAGTTGAACAGCACCCATGCAACAAACAAGGTCGTAAGATATATTAATATTCAAATTTACCTGTACAGTATTCAATACACATTCCTCTAGGAAGTAAAACTGATTTTTTAAAGGAACTTGTGTAACTCTATTTTATATTTGTTTATAGAGGTTATGCTTTTCAAGTACCCTGGTATATAGTTATATAATTTTAAGCTGTTATACTTGGATGTTTCAAATAGTTTAGTTTCGTGGCTGGTAGTGTGAAATTTGTCCTTGTTCTGTGTATTATGTAAGTGTATTTTCCCATCTGTGACATAATGTAATACATTTGCCTTGGTATAAATTAATAATTCTTTCATATACAAACGTGGTAAGGCCAAGATATTCAAGTTGCGAAAATGTTCTCTACAGCTTTCTGTTTTTGGGACACCAACTATGATTCTTATTGCACTTCTTTGAAGTTTAAATATTATCTTATTATTTATAATACTTCCCCATAATGGTAGTCCATATAACAGTAAAGAGTGAAATTAAGCAAAATAACAAGTTTTGAGGACATTAGCTGATACTCGAGGCTTAACCCTTACCGGTCATATGTCGACATTTGACCAACAACATTACCTTGGACTTCAACTGATGTTTTTTCAGTTGACTGTGAATATTTGAGCCAGAGGGCAGCACCAATTAGTATAAATTGGTATGTCTGTCCGCTTATGTCATCTGGTGAGGAAATGTCAATTGATGTGTTTCTAGTGTGGAAAGAAAATAGTCTTTTTTGGCAGCACCATGGCTTCATCTAGTGATATGCGTGTCTGTGTTAAACGTGTTTATACAGCACCAAATCTTGAAGGTGACGAAGCTTTGATGCATCTACTACAAGAAGTGCTTGATAACAACAATGATGATGATCTTGATTTTACAGAAGCAGAAAATGTGAGCTCTGCTTCAAGGCAGTGCATTGAGTGTTTGTGAGCTAAGTGCAACTGTCACGTCTGTTGGTAGTAGCCAGCTAGTGAAGATGGGTGGTGTGTAGTAGGCATGAATGACTGCATGTACGCTTAGGTCCTTATTGCATGAATCTTTCCCTTAGAAATTGCTTGCACAATAATGTGGAAATCCCTTACATCCAGCTGGCAGAAACTTTTACCAGCACATACAACCACTAAGGGTTAAGCTGACAAAGAACAAAACAAGTTCTACTCAGTTTCCCTAATAGCTTTGCAATGTGTAAATCCCAACTTACATTTTTATCAACCCACAAACCTAAGAATTTTGTTTTGCACTCAAAGTTCACCAATTTATCTCAAAGCATTGGACATACTTTGATACCACAAAGTATTGAGAGTATTGAGGTATTGACAGTATCAAGGATCCATCCCTAATTTTAATCTATACCTACATATAATAAAACCAAACAGAATTTTCCCACAAGTTATGATTTCAGTGAGTAATAGATACTACCCTGTATAATGGGTTGCTCTGAAGCCAAAAATCCATTTTTTTAGAAATTGTTTGTATGTATTTGTGAAAATTGGTATTTAATGTCCTTTAGATTTCTCTTAGAGAATAAGCGATATGGCATCTTAAATTACTTTTCCCAAAGACAGAGGTTCTAATTTAGTGCAAAATCAGATTATCTTGCTTACAATTGAGTTTTACAAAAGATGTTACATAATGAATGTTTATAAGCATGTTGATTTTAATGAGTTGTGTTATACACAAAATGTTTATAGGATGAATATTTAAGGGATTACATAAATGTCTCATTAGCTTATTGTATGCAAAACAGTTACCATGGGAAACAGTATAGTTACAAACGTGTTATTCTTTTTAATAAACTAGAAACAGTTTTATTGTCCATTTACAAAATACTACATGAAATTACATTACACAAATGGGAAGTGAAAGGGGCAGAGGGCATTGGGAAGGAGAGATGAGGGGAAGGGAGAAAGAATAGCATAGTAAAAGAAAGGAGAAGAGAGGGTATGAGAGGGAGAGGGAGAAACAGAGTGAAACAGAGAGTATAGAGTAGATGGAGATAAGGAAAACAAGGAGGAAGGGACAAGAATCTCTGTTGTTGACTCAACACTGCAAATGGAACTATACTCTGTTCATCTAGAGATTAGAGGAGACGTGTAAATAGTCCCTTGAAGAAATACTGTTACTGAGGTCTGAAATGTCACTTGATGTTTGCTAAAGCATGAACTAAGTGTACTAAGCATAGTTAAAGTGTAAGAATACGCAGTTAAGTGAATCTGTACCCAGCCTAATTCATTCTGTGCGCGCATTATTCAGTATGAAAGTAACATGGCGGAACAAGTGAGTGTTGTAAAACATAAGTGCGGAAAACCGTTTTGAAGTGGTGAAAAGACAACAATATTGAACGTATTTAACAAGTTCTGCGAGAAATATCCCGAACTTGCTATCGAAGATGTGATGAAATTAACATCCGAGTTTACCGCTGTGTCAGTTGCAAGTATTTACAGTACATGCAACGAAAAATTGTCAGTTGGCGAAGATACCGGTAAAAAGTGATCACATGCCAGATAAATGGTGGATGTAGTTTACGACGAATTTGTGAGATCTGCAATTCTTCGAAAAGTTAATCAGTTTTTGTTAACAATGAACCCCCACCTTAAACAAAATGCTGTTGGCAGTTAACTGATCCCGATCTTCCAGATTTAAAACGAACTTCCCTCCACAAGCTGCTTCTGGAGATTGGTTTCGAGATTGTGAGCAGGAAATGAAAAAGTGTTATTGTGGACAGAGATGACGTAAGTAGCAGTTAATTTCCATGTGCTACATGTTATTTGGATCAAGTAAATATATCCTTTTAGTAGTGTAAAATACGCGTAGCGGTAGGTAACTGTGTTGCGTCATTGTGGAAGCACGTGGCCGCGGAGTGATACAAACCGGTGCTTTGTTTATATCTCCTCTAATCTCTTGATGAACAGAGTTTGTGTGTTCTACTAGTACAATAAGAATAATAATAATAATGCCATTACTCAGTATAGGTAGCACTAAGTTAAACAAATCATGAAAACAATTGTGAAAATGTGTACATTTGTTTATTAGATCATGCTCAAATTTCTTTCTTTATAGTATATCCAATTTTGATTTCATGCAGAATCTACCTCATTTTGGGCCTTACAAAAGCAAGAGAGAGGAGAAGATTAGACAAATTAAAAAAGAAATGGATCTGCTTTCTTTAAATAACGTGGAGCCAGAGTGTGGAACGTTATCTGGACAATCAGTACCTGTGCCAAGTATTACAAGGATTATTGGCCAGTCACTGCCACAGATTAGCACCCATTCATCACTGGACAGAAAGCAGCAGGTGGTGGCTCTAATTGATGATGTAAGTAATGCAATGCAGATCATCTCAGGGTTAATTAGCCACGTCATCTTGTGGCATTTAATGTCGCACCTATCCAAACATTGAACCAAAGCTATTAGTTAGTCTTACCTTTACTATAGTGGACACAGTTTATTGGCAGTTCCCAAGAGTTCAACATGGCCGACATTACACTAAATAGCTGACATAAATATCCCAAAAAGTAGTCCTGCCAAATTATATAGTAAAGACATTTCTAACATCAAATCTCACAGGGTTAAAGTATCATGCTTTCAAATGATAATAATGCTTGAATATCATTACCAGACAACACATGATGAACCTACTCACCTTCTGCAAATCTTGTTCTGCAATAACACTTTTGGATAAAATCACTTCCGAACACTAAATATCATAATATATACGAGATGCACTACTGTGTGGTGAACACAAAAATAACAACAGTAACTATAACTGCATGTACTGCTCTAAAATAATTCAAGACAAAATCACGCAAGCACGAGCAGTACGTCTACTGATTGATTAATTAATTAATTAATACAGTGACTAAACAGAGTCTTGTTTTAAAATCTATCAGTTGGCCTCTCTGCAACGCGTTCATAAACAAGGGCTTCTGTGGCAACATAACAGACACAATAAGACCAGTTATGGCCGTAGCTTTACCATGGTTATATGTTACAAACAGTTCGCGGCACTAATGCAACCTAACGGATGGAACATCACTAAATATAACCAGACTGCACCATAATGGGGGGGAAAATGTCAAGGTTGTTTTTTGGGGTATCTGAATAAGCTGTGCCTACTTTAGATAGGTATTAAATTAGAAGTCTTGTAGGTTTAGGCATTTACTAAACATTTTCCTCCATTTTCATAGTTCGCTTAAAGAACAGCAACAACTTATAGAGAAGGAATATGTCTTGTAGACTTAAGCAATTAGCAATTATATCATTTCCACAGATCACTTGATTCAAGAATAGCATTAGTTGTGGAGAGAGTAACATGTACCTACCTATATATAATGGGATTTCACTCTACTTGAAAACTTCATAATAGAATCACAAAATAAATTAGTTACACTGGTTTGCCTATTTTTACTTAAATTCTTTAATCAATTAATGATTATAGTTTTCTTCAACCAATATTGCAGAAGATCCCAGAAATGCATGATAGAATAAATATATTCTTACACTTATGCTGTGTTTTAATTTCTTTACATTTTACTTTAATATTTATGATTTTGTGGTTTATATGGAGTACGTTTTGGATATTTTAGTTACCATGTGATACCGAAATTTAGATTTCCGATCGAATGGGCTTTTGAAAAAGACACGTTTTAATTTAATTGCCGGATGTGAGATTTGCGATAAGTGTTAAGTAATAACATAAATAGATAATAGAGCAGGAAGTGTTGTAAGGTGAGCAAGATATGAGTAAATAATAGTCGTTAAATTTGTAGGATAAACACATTATTGGTTTGAAATTAACGAGTCATGACGTCATACTACATAGTTTAAATACACGTTCGAAAGTCAGGTCTGAAAACCTTAAAAGTCGCGCGATATATTTAATAAAATATAAAGTAAACATCGTTTAATCCTAAAAAGGTAATTATATATTCGAAATTCATAAAAGAACATGTTATAATAGAAAGGGACATTTCTAAATTGCGGGAAAAGGAAATAGCATTTTGGATACGAGGCTTTCTTGGATGACGTCATGACATTCAAAATTGGAGCGAACGGTTTCTTAGCGTGGGTACGCGAGAAAGCGTCTGGTCACTACCCAGACCAGTACTGCACGTTGTGGAGTGCAGACGTGAGTGCGATTCTTCTGCGTGTAGCAGATCGGCATAGCTCCCGCAAGTATCTAAGATGCAATAAATAGTATGCAAAGGTTTTCTTGGGTTGTCTATCACACCTACGCAGACCCGAGATAAAATAAAGAGATCTCAAGCTGAGCTAGCGGGAAAAAACCAAATCAACGGGCGACAACGAGAACCGAACAATGACTTCAGCTTCAAATGGCGATCCAACCACGAGGACACAACGACTTTCCGCCTCACATGTTAATCACTTGGCTTTCAGAATATTGCATAAATACCATTTCATTATTTTCAATTTACAGCTTTACTGAATATAATGTTAATATATTTTTTAACAGATGAAACCATGAAATTGAATACAAATGTTCAAGGAGCAGTAAAACTTACTGAAAAAAACTGCTAAAATTCATAACACAAGCCTTGTTCTTTTGTATCAAGAGTTTTTCCCAAATGGTTAAATCTATTAGTTTTTGGACTGACTTTATTAATTTTACATCCTAACATGATTGGAAATTCTAATGTATTTTTTTGTTTTGTATTTTACATACCTTATGCATTCTTTAAGCCTCAAACCAATGTTCCTATTTTTTTTTCCTAAATAGCATAATTGGCAACCATCATATTTGATTTGATAAATGCCTGACATATCATTACTTGGAATTTTATCTTTTGGATTGGTTTTTAGTGTATTATTTAGACTATGTTTATTAATCAGTGCTAAGCCAATAACCAAAGTTTAAAAATTCTTTGAAATCTGTAATATTCCCAGGGATGATAATCAAACATAGTGACTGCCATTTAAGTTGTATAACAAAAACAAAAAGGAACATTGATTTGAAATTTAAAGAATATCTACGATGTGTAAAATACAAGAAAACAGAAAAATCTACAACTGACAATCATTTTTGGGAGAGTCCCAATATTCCAAAGGAAGTAAGATTAATAAAGTCAGTCCAAAAGTAAATAGATTTAATCATGTGGGGAAAAAAACTTTTAATATAAAAGCATAAGGGTGGTGTTATGAGCTTTAATTTACCAGATGGGTCGCTTCATAGTCGAGTGGTTAGACTATTCGCTTCTCACAAAAGCAGCCCTGGTTTGATCCCAGGTAACTGCATGTGAGATTTGTGGTGGTCGAAGCGGTGCTGGGGTGGGTTTCCTCCGGGTTCTCAGGTTTCCCCCACCATCTCATTCCACCGGTGCTCCATATTTATTTCATGCATCATCAGTGTCACTGCCTGTGGTGCCATATGTAGTAAAAGTGGGCATTAAACACTACAAAAAAACAAAATTTACCAGATAGGTTGCAAATTGAGTGATTGCCTCTTGTGCTGCTATGACTCGATGAGCAGGGACATTGTCCTGATGGAGGATCTATCCATTGACAGTAAGTTCTGGTCTCTTGGCAGCCATTTTCCTCTTGAGTGGTCCTTTAAGGATGTTGCTGTAGTATTGAGCAGTTACTATGGTGTGTTACCACAGTTTTTGAAGCGGAGGGCCGTCCTGGACATGGAGTATCTTCAAGACTTTTTTGACTTTTTTTGATAAAGCTTGGTCCCCATATGCTTCCTGTAGTTGCAGCATTTCAGTTCCAGATTTTCTCAGAAGAACACACAACCGAATTGATGCTCGTTCTAACTTGAAATCCATGTTGGGTCACTGAAACACATGCTTACGCAATGACTCCCTCCGACAAACTGGTCACCATGATTGGTAAATTTTGAAGGGCCACGTGTCCAAACAAAAAAATGATTCCCGTTACTTTTTGTTAAACCCTCGTACAACTTCTAATTATACTTCACTAGTTTATTAATCTACACCGCATATGTTGAATGTTACTTGATACTTATATAAAATTATAATTCAACATTTCTTGTTTCATTGCATTTATAGGATCTCTGTATCAACTGCGGGAAATGCTACATGGCTTGCAATGATTCTGGCTACCAAGCAATTAGATTTGATCCTGAAACTCATATTCCTACAATAACAGATGACTGTACAGGATGTACATTGTGTGTGTCTGTATGTCCTATTATTGACTGCATCAGGTAAGTATCAAACCCATGTGTATATAAAACACTAAGCAATAGAAATGCAACATGAAGCTAAAGGTAGCCGATGATGATTAAATAGTTGGAGAATATTTTTTAAGAAAGGTATGTTTATATTTAAATAAAATATTACTTAAATTACATATCTTTTAATGAGCTAGTAACAGTGATGTGAATCTAAATTATAATGAAAACTGAGTCAGATTGAAACACTGAAGATCAGTTACATGTAGTCTTGACCGGTTTCAAGAGCTTAACTTGCTCCCATCATCAGAATTAATCGACTGGTTCTTGTTGATGTTTGAAGTGTGGCTGGTTAGGCTGACATGTAGCGGTGAGCTGATGAACTTTCATAAAGGGTTTGGTGGAGGCAAATCAAAGTTCATTACTCGAAGTTTGTTTTTAAGGTATGAATTTTTTCCCAGGTATCCTACTCTGCAGCATGTTTGCTTTTAAAAGTTTTATGTTCATCATAATGTTGTGGTTGGATGTCCAAAAATGGTGTGCAACTGCAGATTTATCTGTCTGTTTGTATTTGACACAACTCATGCGTTCTTTTAGCCTGGTTTCTAAATTCCTCTTGGTTTCTAAATTCCTTTATAAATTAGACTAAAAGAGCACATGAGATGTGAACATCAAACATCAACAAGAACCAGTCGATTAATTCTGATGATGGGAGCAAGTTAAGCTCTTGAAACCGGTCAAGACTAATTACATGTAAGTGAAGTTAAGTGTTTTAATCCGACTCAGTTTTCATTATAAAACATTACTTGTTTTCCAATAAATATTATAAAATTATTCCATATACAAATTAATTTAGCGTGTTTTGTTTTTAAATTAAACAGAACATTTTTCCTTTGTTCCAGCATGGTGCCCAGAACCAGCCCTCATGTTATCAATCGTGGTGTTAAGATATGTGTATAAATATAGTTTATCTTGTGATTTTGTATAAAGGAAGTACACACAGAGTCTGCAGTTTAAAGATAACAATGTAACATATTACCATAAGGATTTAAAAATGCTGTTTGATTTCTGTTTACTGTCAATTGATGTTAACTTTACCACAAATCAATATTAACTAAAACAGAATTATAGGCAAACCTATTTTAATATTTATACTTTGTAAAGGAATCTGACTCAGTGAAACACTTGAATAAAATGTATATTATGAACACCCACTATCTGGAATATTTTTCTTTGGGAAGCAGCAAGATTTTTCAGGATATTACTACTTCAGGATGAATTTCATCATTTTTTAACAGTGTACTTCCATCTGCAGTCTAGATAACAGTGCTGTGTGTCCTCTTGTGTTTGTGCACAGTGTTCCTTTGGCTGGATATGCTCTCTAATCAGATTAACGTCATTTAGTAAATAACATTTTAACAAATTGTATTTGTTTTTACATATGAGGGTAGATTGAAATGTAATGCATAATTTTTTAAAAATAGTTTAATAGGTAAAAAAGCAAAAAATGCACAAATGAACTGGCATCTTTTAACTAGGTACTTTTCTACATAATCACCAACTTTCTCAGCACATTTCCCCCATAGTGATACCAGTTCCATTATACCCTGTTCATAGAAGTCAGTTAGGTTGGAGTATAGCCATCTGCGGACTACTGATTTCACTTCTGCATCTGACGCAAAGCGTTGACGGCCAGAAATCTCTTCATGGGACTAAACAGATGAGTGTCTAACAGTGCAAGATTTGGATTGTATGGTGTATGCACCTATAGTTAACTTTCAAAACTGCAGCCTCAATGGCTGTGCTATTCTGTGGGGTTGCAGCTGTTACTGCCCATCTGGAACATGGCAAATCGCAAAGGTTATCACTAGTGCTAGGATTTGTATGTAAATACATATTCTTTCTCTTTGCTTATACTTATTAAAAATGATAAATGTCCACAAATTAGAGCCTTAGTTATTGTATAATGACATGTTATTGTTACATATTTTACATATTTGAGCATAATGGCATTTTTTACATATTTTTTACCTTGTTTATGTAAAGTAACATTCTGTCTCTTACTGTAAAAAAGGTGTTTTTTTCTATTTTTGTAATTGAAATACAGTAAACTTCCTGTTGTTCGTGTGTGGATTAGCCAGTTTGTGGATTATCTTTGGACAGAACAAAACAAATATATATGCACATAACTGAGCTCTTTGAGTTGCTGAGAGAGGGAGCTTTAGGAGATAGCAATAAAGGGTTCCCGCATGACAGTAGGTTACAGTTTCAATTTTTGTTGGCCTGTCCGCTGGTGACAACTGAAAGTATGCTAATTTTCTTGTGCTAATCAATTTGTAAGGTCAACGAAGCAATTTATTCTAGAGTTCATACACTTAGTGTTTAATTGAATTACACCTACAATGCCTCTGATAGCACCAAATTATCATGGAAGTTAAAGGTGTGGGTTACAATAGATGATTCATTCAGTACTGATGAAGCTGTGATTCTGATTTGTAATAAGAAGATTACATATTCAATGAAATCACAACTTGACCAATGTGTGTGTGGTGGCCTGCATACTATAGGAATAAAGCACTAAAAACATCTAAAAAGCAAGTCCTTCTATCTCATATGCAACAGTCTTCAAGTGCAAGGAATGCATTCTTCTGTAACAGAAGAAGCCCAACACGGGGGGGCAAAACATCGACATTCGTCATAAGCAAGACGCGGCCTTCCCCGGAAGACTCAGATACGATCTTCTGTAATATAAGCACTGCTGTGGTTGCAGCAAATGTTCATGGTACAACTCCAGCCACCTAAATATTGTAAATTTTTAGAGAAGTATTGTGGGAATGCAGATATCTAACAATTCTACCTCTAAAAAAGCTATCTGCATTTGTGTTACGAAGATGGGCTGGCATATTTGCGACGTCATATAGGCAGCAACTATATATATATATAGGGATCGCTGTCGATGAAACTACAGATGTGAAAGGGCGCTATGTTGTCAATCTTGTGACTGATAAGCTGGATGGAGAAGAATCGCCTACATCTTTTCTGATTTCTTCGAAAGTGTTGGAACATACAAATCATTCAATAGTTGTTCATTTTGTGACTTCAAATGTAGCCTGAAGGTGTTCAAGAAGATAAACGTTTTTTTTTCTTTATTCTGATACTGCAGCATACATGCTAGACAGGAACCGCTTTACGTGTGTTCTATAAAAATATCATCCATCTCACTTGTTTTGCCCATAGACTGCAATTGTCACCAAACAAGTCCAAGTGAACAGCATTATTTCAAACACAAAGAAAGTATTCGTTAAAGCCCCCAACGTATGTTGCACTACAAACAATTACCAAATTTGAAATTAACCCTTGAATAAATCCTGACTAAATGGGGTACATATATCAAAGCTGCCTGCTTTTATAGTAAACATTTTCAAGATGTGAAGTCTGTGATAGATCAGCAGTTTCAATGAATGATTTATTATATATCATCCAAAGACAGTATTTTGAAATTAGAAGCTTATGGCATGTCATTGAAGGAATCGTTGAACATTGTGGAAGATGTAAAATCCAAGTTGAATGTTATTGAAGGGACTGTTGGAATACAATTAATGTATTCTCTCATCTATTGTGGAGAGAAACGCTGGCTTCTTGACACTGATAGCAGTGTGCAAGATCCTCAGCAGCAAAGAATAGAAGCCTCTAGACATCTGGAATGGTTTTTGTTTATATGCTGGAGCAGGGAGAGGTGGGAGTTCTACAATTGCGATGATTCCTTAAATATTGGTCCATTTGCCCTGGGTAAGCATCATTTTGTAGCTATGAAACTCAAATATTTTTTTTATCAACTTTCGCGATGTATCTCAGGGTGCAGTACAGATCAACACTTCACAAGAATGATTAAATTCCGTTTCCTCGTTAAAAACATGTTTATTGTCCCTTTATATCACAAATAAATAACACAAATATTCTGGATCGGCGTCCTTTCTCTAAAGCGCTATGGGGTTTACACTACCCGAACATCGACTATGTATATTTGCGAGTTCGTAATCTTCTTCTATTTTTTTTTACCCAATTCCTGTGTCCTGGAAAGGTCCTTTTCTGTATATAAAACATCTCTGACTAACGGCATTCCATGACAATGGAAAACTTGGAGACGTATAGCTAATTTGCAGTTCAGAATAAGATTGTGGGTTCCAATCCAGCCCAGAGCGATGGTTTTTAAGTGTGCTTAAAAATGACTGCTCCATGTCAATAGATTCACGGTCTTGTAAAAGAACTCCCGCTGGACAAAATTCCGGCACACCGGCGATGCTGATGTGATACTTGCAATTGACAGCATTGTTAAACAACAAAATGATTTTAATTTTTGCAGTTCAGAATGATGCAAGTACATTGGGTTCTGCAAAGCAATATTTAGAGGACAGATAGTCTAAACAGTGAAAACTAAATAATTGTGAATCTTCATAATAATGGAATTCATTTGTTTGTAAGGACATGCATGAACATGTTTAATATTGTACCATACATTATTTCACAAAAATATAATTCATAAAATCAGGAATCTTTAAGTAATATAATCTTAAGTGCATCATTTATATAAAGGTTAAATTAGTATTACATATTTTAAAACTTTGTATGTAATAGTACATATTTCACCTAATATTATTACATAAATATGTGCATATTCCACATGTTGATATTACATAAAAGCTTAACCCTAGTTATCACAGCCATCTTTGAGGAACACACACCACCTGGAGAAATTGCTACGGTTCACACAGTTGTACCCATATGTCCCATGCATGCCCCTGTAAATTTCACTTGGGTTATGCCCTTTAGCCCACAAAAATCTCACTATACCTTGTTGCGCTTCACAGGTTGATGACAGTATGCCAGCATTGCTGCATAGTTCACACATCTCTCATTGGAGCTACACATGAGAACCAAATAACACCTTTAGTGAAAACGTCAAGCTATATCTTTGTGATATCTTCAGAGACTGTTCCCAGAAAATTCAAGATGTACATTTCATTTGCATTAAGATACCATAAACATATGCTATTTTAATCAAAAGTGTTAAAGCTATTTTCAGGAAAATAATTTTTGAAAATTTTTCCACTTAAAGGGTAGTTCGGGATGGAGGGATTTTCCTGAAAGCGAGTTAAGCATTGCATTGTCATCCAGTTCTGAGCTGTGTTTAAAGTTTCAGTTCTCCAGCTCATAATGAAGTTAGTTAAAATGTTTTTATATAAAGGGTAGTTTGGGTTGAGGAGATTTTCTTAAAAGTGAGTTAATATTGCCTTATCATCCAGTCCTGAGTTATGTTTCAAGACTTAATTCATTGGGAAGTTAGTTTAATCAAAATCAAAATTTCTGAAAAATTACCATTTAAAGGGTGATTGGGGGCAGGGAATTCTATTGAAAGTGCGTTAACATTGAATTGTCATCCAGTTCTGAGCAATGTTTCAAGTCTGAAGTCTCTAGCTTATTGGGAAGTTAGTTTAAAATTGATTGCAAGATTTGTACCGGAAAAACAAGAGACAAGAAAGTAAGTTATTGAAAATATTTTAATATGAGTTAAAACAAAATGGTTTGGTTCATATTCATTAAAATCTCTTCAGGCTTTACCCACTAAAGCAGCAATGTCCAACGTTTGCGAAAGAGGGGAGTTTGAGTTTACCTCCTTCCATTATATGCAGACTTTGCCTCACTTTAAAAAATACTGAAACATTTCTGATTGAGAGAAAATAGGTAAACCGATGTTATCAATTTCATACACTTCTATATTATTCCATGTAAGGCATTGCTCTGATACATTCCACATGGCGTCCTCTCTGCTCACAAGAGATAGCACTGAGATAGTTTTTACCTTGAAATTGAAAATGACATAATGACACAGTATTTGTTCATAAAAAGATTAAAAAGCACATTTATTCCACGGAAAGTTAGCTGTTTATTTAGTCTGCATTAGAAAATAGAGCGCAATTGCAGTATACAAATATTGGGATTGACGTGAATTGTTTTCTGTATGAACAAAGAGCTATTGAAAGGCAAATAGAGCCTGAGAATTTGCAAATTGTGATTGAAATCTACATCATCCGCAAAACAGTAAGCAACACAGTATATAACACGAATTTAATAATGACGTGTGTTATACCATTCGTTCGTTCGAGCTGCTGGAAGGCTGAGAACAGCCCGAGGTGTGTCATTCATGTACCTGCCCTTTTAGGGCTTAACCACTTCATGACGGGATGTGGGGTTTTGCAGGGTGACGGGTGAAGTTTGGGTTGTAGGTGGTAAGGAGGTAGCAAGTCTATGCTCCTCAGCGGCTGCTTTTCAGTGTGCAACTTCCGTTGGGCACTGCCGGTGTGTGGGTCCAAGTATGGAGGTTTAGAATTTTGAATTTGGATTCCAAGCTTCTCTTGAAAGGACTGTAAAGGAGCTCAGCTTGCACTGTTGATGGGGTGGCTCCTGTGTTACCGGGGGTGCCCGCAAGCCATGCGGGGAACCCGGTGTCGCACACGCGTGCGTTCGCTGGGATTATAGTCCCCAAGAGACCTAACCAGGGCGCTCCGATGTTGTGGAATCTGGTCGTAGAATTTAGTTGCCCGGCGCCTAATTTAGTCCTCCACATACGGAAGAGACGAGGCCTCGTGCAGTAGTCTCGAGGGGAATCTGAAGCATATAGAATAGATTATCCGAAGTCCTCTATTCTGCATACGCTGCAGACGCAGATGTTATACCATTTCACACGGTGTTCATTTTTATCCCCAATGTTCCGCACTGCTATAGGAAAAATGACGTCATAGTTGACTGGCGAGTCTATGTTAAAATTACAGTGCCCTCTGCGGAGAAGCTGCGGTACTATTTGCTCAACAACAGGACCTTCTAGATTAACGGACCTGACCCTGGCATCCCAGTTGTACAAAAATGGCGTCGGCTGGTGGGAGTGATTTCTGAGGTGTATCCACACGCTGTTTTTCGTTCTATGTCTTCGAGTTATTGTTTCTTATAATAATTCCCATGTAAGTTTGTCTTCATATTAGCGAAGCGAGTGTTTCAAAAGTTTTATTTGGGCAGTATAGGAACAGGAATAAATGTAATAACGTTTTGACTGTGCCGTGTGCTATCCACGTGTTCATGTTTATTGTGTTCCATCTAGGACTATGGCTACATTAGCCGTATAGTGTGGTTAATTTATCTGTTTGCAAGTACAATTTGTGTCACGATTACAGTGGTGAGAGGTTGTTGAAGAAAAACTGTTCCAGTAGTGTATATTAATGTTGCCATACTACAACCTAACCTCAAACACGACAATGCACCGTAACTGTTGCATTCCCGGATGCAAATTAAAAATCAGAAACTTTCAGTTAAAACAAAAGGTAAATTACAACATAAATCTTCTAAATTCAGTATTTAATTACAATAAATTGCAGCGTTATGTGTATTAGTTGCCGGTGTGTATATAACATGGTGAATAGTGTGAATAGTGAAAGACAATAATTTCGAGTGAATTCAATTAGTGGCATCTGCAACACCAACAGTTTGTTTCATGTAAGTAGTATGCTGCTCATATTTGTACATTATCTTTTGTCTTTGTAATTTAAATGTGTAGCTGTAGTTTAGAAGAAATGTGTTATGTTGCTGCATGTAAAACTGTAGACTATAGCAAAGTTTGGTAAATATTTACAAAATCGTCCGCTCGAGAAAACGAATGAAACAGTGCAATGGATGCAGTTTTTATTGCTGATTACGATCTTGTAAGTTTTATTGTGCGCTCAAGCTTCGTGTTTCATTTATGAGAAAATTTCGTACGGTCGATGAAGTGGTTTTATTTCGCTTATGCGGCGGATATTTAGCTAATAAATGTGCATAAAGGAGTGTAATATATGCTACAATGATTGATTAATGCATTTACGTTGAAATGATTGCATAAACACTACCCAAATTGTAAATATTTCGATAACACAGGACCCTGTCACCCCACTCATATGCAAAACTAACCTAACCTAAGCTAACACAATGTTGCTTTACAATACTGATTTAAGATTACGTATTTCATGTATTTCATTTACAGTGCTGTTTTACGGTTATTATTTTTAATATTTCATCTGCTTTTGTGGATTCCCCCTGTAAAATAAAGTGTCCTGAAGTGCTGAGTAATATGTTGTTGAAAACTGAGTAATCAAGTTCTCAGTAATAGTAAAAGCAAAATTTCACCCTAAAGGTTTTGAATTCAGTAGGTAGCTTTAGGTCATTCTAAATAGCAGCATTTGTATATCAGCCATCCAGTATAGTATGTTTTGTGTAGGTATATAACATTATGCACATTGTACAAATGTGAAAAACAGTGTAAACAATGATTAATAATTCTGAGTCAACTCACTGTCAACACTTCTGTTTTATTTAAGTAACATGCTGCTTGCAGTTTTGTCTACCTTCTTTGTAATTTGAGTGTGTAATGCAGTTACATAATGGCATGTAAACCTGTAGATTGCATGAATGATATTTGAGGTTATATATTTCATTGCCCATGGTTTATCGTTTAATATTAAATGTCATTCTTTTTTGTTTACTTGAGTTTATGTTTAAGACAGTGTTTTTGTGTTTAACACAGCCCATATTCACAAAATATGCGTGTTATTACACCACATTTTTATTTTACTGCGTTGAAATCGTAGCCTGTAGACGAGTTGTTTACAAGTAGTTCCCACCACATAGGCCGCCATCTTGAATCACAGTGTCAGGTCCGGTATTTAGGAGGTCCTGGCAACAATAAGCATCTCACAGCGCGGTGATTGTGGTTACGCCTGCAAACTAACACAATCAAACAAGTAATAGCGCCCTCTACTGAGAAGAAGTGGTATTATTAGGGCAACAGTACAAAAAGCATGTGATAAGGCTCTGAATATAGTGCGCTGCTTATATCATCCAACCTCCCTCCCTTTTCTTCTTCTTTGTAGTGTTTAACGCCCGCTTTTACTAAATACGGCACCGCAGGCGGTGACACTGATGATACATGGAATGAAGATGGACCACCGTGGAATGAGATGGCGGGGGAAACCAGAGAACCCGGGGCAAACCCGCCCCAGCGCCGCTTCGTCCACCACATATCCCACATGCGGTTGCCTGTGATCGAACCCGGGCCTCCCTTTTCACCTTTCGCCCCTTGCAATGTGGAAGTTTGCAATAAAACAATATTAATTCATTATTCTGTTGCCAAAAACTGTAAAATAACAAATTAGAAACTAAAAACTTCACTTATCTTAGTAATGTTGCAAGTTCTTTTTGCAAAGAGAGAGAGAGATAGAGAGAGAGAGAAATTATATATAAAATTAAATAAATTAAAAAATATATAAAATATGTTTATAAAATATATAAAATTATAAATTAAATAGTTTTTGCAAAAAGAACTTGCAACATTACTAAGATAAGTGAAGTAAGTGAAGTTTTTAGTTTCTAATTTGTTCTTATTTTAGAATCTTGTTGCTTCACTGTTAATAGCTTCATTTTCCTTAATGTAAAAGATTAGTTAGTTATAGTATTTGTTGCGGCTAAGCATATTAATTTATACTAAATAAAAACTGTTCTTTACATCAACATTAAAGGGATAGTCTAATAGTAATCGATTGCACATTATATTTATTATTTTCCGGGAGGGGGCGGGGGGCAACCCGTTTCCTCCCCTTCGCGACGCCCATGCGTATAGACACGATTTTAAATCGCTGCATCAAGGATTTTATTAAACGCTATCCGGCATTCAGACACGTCCCTCCGCGGATAAGACTCTCAAAAGTGTCTTAGTATCGTCAAATTGTCATACGTACTTTTGTTTGCAATTTGTATGGCATGACCACAATTACACCTGCGATTCTGCAAACAATATATGAGCATACGGTGAAAAAAGAATTCGAAAGTGTCATGCTCTGGATGCTAATCACGTCGAACCATGCGCTTAACGAAGAACTGATATTTAATGTATCATCTTTATTTATTTATTTATTTATTTATTTATTTATTTATTTATTTATTTATTTATTTATTTATTTATTTATTTATTTATTTATTTATTTATTTATTTATTTATTTATTTGTTTGTTTGTTTATTTATTTATTTATTTATTTATTTAGTTAGTTAGTTATTTAGTTATTTATTTATTTGTTTATTTGTTTATTTGTTTATTTGTTTGTTTGTTTGTTTGTTTGTTTGTTTATTTATTTATTTATTTATTTATTTATTTATTCATCCATTCATTTGTTTATTTGTGTTCATCTGTTTCTTTCTACTTAAATTCTATAAAGCTGTTAAAATAAGTTTATGCTCGTTAATTTACATTCTAAAACGTTAGTAAGCTTAAAATGGTATATTAAAATTGTTTAAACGTTTTCAATTTAATTGCATTATAGAGTGATATGACGCCTCTAATACCGAATATTTAATTTCCATCCTCGCTGCGAGTTCGTTCTGGACTTATAAGGTTAATGTTGTTTTCTTTACATTGAGATTACTTTGTTACGACCAAGGCTAAGAGAAGTGTTGGAATGATATTCTCTTTGGACTTACAAACACATTACGTCTCTCACCCTTGTAAACAGGTATGAGCTGGCAAGTCGATCTGCGAGACCACCTGGCATAACTAATAGATAAGCCATCCTAGCTTGCTCTATCTTCTTCTTGTTAGTTGAGATAAAACATTTGCAGAAATTATCTTATTGCATATTTACTTATAGGTACAAGGGGAATATGGAAATACAGTAGGCTTTGAGCGATAGTCAAATTTTTTAAAGCTCTGAGATTCCGTTTTCTTTGCACGGATAAGATATAAAAAAATGAATAACGATTTTCCATTTGACGAAAGTTCAAGTATTCAAACAAATAACAAGGAGTATCTCCGAATAGGTTCAACCCACATAAAAATTCATTTTAACGAGATCTACATTTTTGGTGCAGTAAGATTTGGTCAATCTCTTACGGTTTACCATTCATGCAGAGGTCATCAAGAGTAAACAGGACTACATAGGCTATAGCCAGAAAATTCAAAATATACATTTCATTTACCTTAAAAAATATCTCAAACATGTGGCATTTTAATCAAAATCGTTAGAGCCATTTTCGAGAAAACCAAAATGTTCGAAACATTTTCCATGTGAAGGGTAGTTTAGGATGAAGGAATTTTCTTAAAAATCTTCGTGTCGCATCCTTGAAAGAAGTTAAACTTAAATACCAACTTTGGTTGTTAACTGAGTTTTTGTTTTTGGGTTACGCTGTTCACAGACACACACACACACACACACACACACACACACACACACACACACACACACACACACACACACACACACAAACAAACACACACACAACATATTTCCGGTGAAATGTCGACATCGAATGTTTGGGTGAAATACAATATTTCTACTTACTATAAGTAGTGGAGAAAGTAAAAAAATATAGGTGGCTTGTTTGTTTTGATGTCGATAGCTGTGGGTTTAAGAAAGAAGCTTATTGCTCCTTGTTAGTTGTGTCACAGTCACAGCAGTGCCTGCATCCTGGCGTATGTGAACATTTCCATAGCTGTGGGTTTAAGAAAGAAGCTTATTGCTCCTTGTTAGTTGTGTCACAGTCACAGCAGTGCCTGCATCCTGGCGTATGTGAACATTTCGATAGCTGTGGGTTTAAGAAAGAAGCTTATTGCTCCTTGTTAGTTGTGTCACAGTCACAGCAGTGCCTGCATCCTGGCGTATGTGAACATTTCCATAGCTGTGGGTTTAAGAAAGAAGCTTATTGCTCCTTGTTAGTTGTGTCACAGTCACAGCAGTGCCTGCATCCTGGCGTGTGTGAACATTTCGATAGCTGTGGGTTTAAGAAAGAAGCTTATTGCTCCTTGTTAGTTGTGTCACAGTCACAGCAGTGCCTGCATCCTGGCGTATGTGAACATTTCGATAGCTGTGGGTTTAAGAGAGAAGCTTATTGCTCCTTGTTAGTTGTGTCACAGTCACAGCAGTGCCTGCATCCTGGCGTGTGTGAACATTTCGATAGCTGTGGGTTTAAGAGAAAAGCTTATTGCTCCTTGTTAGTTGTGTCACAGTCACAGCAGTGCCTGCATCCTGGCGTGTGTGAACATTTCCATAGCTGTGGGTTTAAGAAAGAAGCTTATTGCTCCTTGTTAGTTGTGTCACAGTCACAGCAGTGCCTGCATCCTGGCGTATGTGAACATTTCCATAGCTGTGGGTTTAAGAAGGAAGCTTATTGCTCCTTGTTAGTTGTGTCACAGTCACAGCAGTGGCTGCATCCTGGCGTATGTGAACATTTCCATAGCTGTGGGTTTAAGAAAGAAGCTTATTGCTCCTTGTTAGTTGTGTCACAGTCACAGCAGTGCCTGCATCCTGGCGTATGTGAACATTTCGATAGCTGTGGGTTTAAGAAAGAAGCTTATTGCTCCTTGTTAGTTGTGTCACAGTCACAGCAGTGGCTGCATCCTGGCGTATGTGAACATTTTTAAATATTACATTTTAATTTTGAGGGCCGAACAGCTCTTGAGTGGGGTTAAGTAAGGAGCTCAGCTTTAGCTGTGGAATCAGATGGCTGGGGAAACCGGAGAACCCGGAGGAAACCCACCCCAGCGCCACTTAGTCCACCAGAAATCCCACATGCGGTTTCCTGGGATCGAACCCGGGGTTGTGTAGTATAACTCCGAAATTCTAACTTGGTTTAATTTGTTAAGATGTAATTACCACAGTTTCATGGAGTAACTCACTAAGTATTCCATACGGATTGATTTTAATTATATTCATATGTCCCTATGACCGTAACGCAGTGGTAGCGCGCCTGTCTTGGGCGCGGGAGACCCGGGTTCGATCTCCGGTACCGGCATAGAATTTTTCCGCGCTGGGAGGTCTGGTCCGGGGTGCGACGCCTGTAGTGGGCAGAGGTGGGGGATGCAGCGGCTGTGCGATAGGCCTTGGGCTGTTGCACCATGGGTTAGTTAGTTGTTCTGGTCCCCATCAATAACTAATTAAGAATGTTAACCTCCGTATTCAAATCTTTTCAATATATATCGAGCTCACCTTACTAGAACATTGGTAGCGTGTACATATATCGTCTAATAATGCGGAGAGTCTCATTTGAGTAATGCATTTCTAAACTTAACAGAATATACTGCTCGGCACTGAAATACAACTTTCAAGTAATAAAGATAATACTTTTTTTCTATGCGCAATAGTACTTGCCTATGGCATAATCTTATGGGGAAACAGTGATGAATACAACCACTTTCCTCCGTGGCGGGAGGGGGGGGGGGATGTTAATGATATCAACATTTGCAAATAGATATGAATTTCCCGGGGGGACTTTTTAATTCCCGGGGGATTTTGCACCCCGGGTCACCCCTGAATTCATCACTATGGGTAAATGTTACAGATGTAAATAAACTATAATACAAATGAAAATAATAAGAAATATGTTCAATTTAAAGAGAAGTGAACGCTGTAAACCACGTGTTATACAAAATAAAATACTCAACCCATCATGTTTGTTTACTAGAGAAACAGTTATCTTTATAAATAATAGCATTAACTACTTCCACTTAAATAGCACCATGCATGAGCACTTCACCACAAAGAGGAATAACATTCATATACAAGCATCGAGAGTGACAAAAAAGGATTAGTTCCATATTACATACAGGAATCCAGATATATAATCTTATTTAAGTAAAAATAAACGACAAGCATCCACATAAATTCGGGAAGTGGGTTAAGAGCTTTTTAATTAGTGGTTTTATAGTTTGTCAGAGCTTTCTGAATTTTTTTGACCAAATGTAAATAGGGTTGTAACATTGTTGTGCATTTTCTTGTGTATACAGTAGGTAGCAGAATGTCAGTTTACTAATTGTGTAAACTGTAATAATGATAAGATATTATATACTATTTAAATCGATAGTTTTATTATAGTGTACTTGGTGAAGCCATAAAATTGTAACAAATGTCTATTCGGTGAATAAAGTATGCATACATCATTATTCCATGTATTACCTTTGCATGTAAACCTGAAAATAAGTGACACTAATTGTTAAACAAGAGATATAAGAAAAAAAACAAAGAAAGAAAGAATAGCATGAAGCAGAAGATATAATACTCGATATGGTAAAACTACTCATTTGAATACTCTAAATGCGGTAAATGTATATTCACCTTTTGAAGCATTATTTCATTTTATATATTTTATTAAAATAAAACAATGTTATATTCATGAAAATTACGCAATTGCTGTTCTTTCATTTCAGCGAATACTGACCCAGCTAAAAATATACTAGTAACACAAAACAAAATGGAAGAGGGACATGGCAAATGAGATAGGTCATGAAGACTGGAGATGGTCCACCATGTCTTGCAGCATTAACATGAACTGGCAATCCCCATTTCGGACATAATGTGAAGTTCTGGTTCGATGTGATAACATAGAACATGCTCTAGCATTTAATTGACGTTCCTGATTTTCCGGTAACCTGTCTTAGGTTTGGTGTACAATATAGCCACTTTTGCAATAAAAATTGCGATAACCTTACTTCGTCATCTGATCCAAGAAGAGAGATCCTGGTTCTTCAAATGTCTGAATGATGATGAATATTATAAAGATACCCTAAACCAAAATCTCAGTAAACATCAAGGTTTAGAGTATTTTATATAATATTCATCACACCCCATTCAAATATAGCATTAAAGATCATATTATGGATCGAACCTCATGTCGATCCACTTCAAAAATTGAATGATATGAAATGCAGGACAGAGTGAAGACCTGCCCAGGTACTATCCTCCGTGCATCCCCGCAAACTAATAGTCTAAACTGCAGTCTTTAAGATGACAAGGTAATAACTCAAATAGGTATAGCTGAAAATGGGAAACCAAGATGTTACTATTAAGAGTATTACATTATTGTATACATTTTTCTAAGTCATGTGGTATATAGGCAAATTCTAATCTAGTTTTAAATGCTATATTTTTGCTTAGATTCTCGCTGCACTGTACAATTAAGCGTACCCTGCCATCTGTTGAGAGAAAGCGCTACCTACTAACATAGATGGCAGATCAGGATGCGCCCTAATAATCACTATGAATGAACAAGCGTATACACAGAGAGTATATTTCATACCTGGAATTAAAACAATTCGGAACTGTTGCAAAGATGAGATCATCCTAATCTGTAGCAATAATAGTAACAGTGGAATATCGCACATGTACATGTTTGTTAATAGTTCTGATCAGAGCAAACTTCTGTTAATTAGACTTGCAGTGAACACTCGTGTCTAATATGGGTAATTTTCAATTTTCCGAGACATTTGCACCATTTCTGTTTTATCATTATCATCTGCGCTGAACAGCTGGCAAGTTTGTGTTTTGTAGAACACATTCATATCTAGCCTTTTTTATTTATATGGAACCAACTGTAACTAATTTTGGGATTGGGTTTCCAGAACGAAAAGTCCTAGTACCTACATATTTTCATCTGCGTAGTTTCATTGAATTGAAGCACTTTCTTCAATTCCCGTACAAAAGCTATTACAAAGTTTTCCTCATGATGCATCATCTCGTTTAAAATATCAGTAGTTTTATGATCACAATGATTTTGACCACCACAAATAAACATTATATCATTATTACGCTAAGAGTTCCATATCTTCACTGTCGGCAATATATAACATAACATTTTCATTATGCTGCGCAAAAGCAATATATTTTGTGATTTGGTTTTATTTTGAATTTGCAACAAACTCAAAACTGTTGATGACTGTCTTTACCAGTAAACAGCATATAGCACGCTCACTCTCTCTCTCTCTCTCTCTCTCTCTCTCTCGACACGGAAACGAAATATCATTAAGTTAGGTCTCCACTGGCAGTAATTTGTTGCTTGAGGGACCCTACAACTGAAAAATTATCAAGTCGACGATTTTTAGGTTACTACATATAAATGTTCCCCAAACCTTCAGTCATCCACTATTTTTAAAGATCTTGAGCAGACTTTGAATGCCATGTGCGCTACATTTAAACGCCGGTTTTCAGCTTACATTTTCGGCAGCATATGAACAAAATATGGGCCAAACCGGCTTAAAAAAAAAAAAAAAAAAAAAAAAAAAAAATTCAATGCAGAGGAGTGGCTGTGCTGTGAATCTTAGGAGAGAGGCCACTAGACAAAAGAGGGAAGTTGTGTAGAAAATTTGATTTTTCTCGACTTTACATTTCTAATACACTATCTGCTCCATGCGCATTAAATTTAGTGCTATGCTCCAAGAATTTTTCCAGCATGCGCTCCATTTATGTGACTTCAGCTTTAGTCTTTGGTTTCAAGATCTGGAAATGTGTTTAGCTTTAGGAAATTAAATACACGAAAAGGTTTAAAAATATTTTCAATGTCCATCAAAGCAAAGAAATTAATTACTTTAAAAGTAATTGTTTTTTCTTCCTGCCAGAGATTGATGCTGTTTGTTGGGTAGTTAGAGTTAATAAAATAATCCAACTGTAGTGATATTTTAGTTTTTGATGCGTATGGAATATTTTGAATATTAAGATATTTTCGCATTGTGAATAAACTGAACAATTAATTCCCTCAAAACTATAAATAAGATAGTGCTGGAACTTTGTGTGGTATTTCATAGCATAAACACCCTTAAATGCGCACAGTATTAATTTAATCTCCATAAAAAATATAGAAAATTCAAATTTCAATCTGAGTCCCTTAAATGAGCAGTGCTATACTGCATATTTTCTGCAGTAACACAGACTAGAAGTTTAGTTAAACTAACCAAAAGTTTCACTGTAGGCGCCATTTTATAATCTTCTGGTTAAGTAAATCGTAGTGGAATAGTGTTGGTATACCTGAATCCCAGAAAAGAAGACAATCGTCAATTTTCTTCTTCTTTTTCCTCTTCTTCTTCTTCTTCTTCTTCTTCTTCTTCTTCTTCTTCTTCTTCTTCTTCTTCTTCTTCTTCTTCTTCTTCTTCTTCTTCTTCTTCTTCTTCTTCTTCTTCTTTTTCTTGTACCGTAACTAAATACTGTTGCTAAACCTGCCACTTTAGAAATAATAATGCTCTGAAATAATGAAAAAGCGTGGGTGCTTTTTACGATATTTTTATCACTTTACTGTTATAAATAGCCACCAATGAAATATTTAAAACATTTGATGTCTGAAACCACACAGTTTTTACAATAAATTTTGTTGTATTAATTATATAACTTGATTTTTATTTTAAACCTATTACATTTTTAATCATAATAAACAACAACAAACCCTTCATACTTAAAAATTATTTGCTACTTTTTAATTCGTTTTGTTATTAAAGCGCCGTTTTTTTTAAATTAGGCATACTTTTGTCTAGAATTTTCCAGTTCAATATTTTTTCAAAATTTTTAATTTGAAATCGTCTTGAACCTTCTGAATTAGAAATTGTCTCCAAACTTTTTTTGAAAATTACCAAATCAATTTTTTGAACAGTGTTAGCTTAAAATTAACTTTTAACTACACTATCACCTATTGTGGATTTCCTGCCCCTGGTAAACTTCGATCCGCAATCCTTCCCCCAATATCTCGTGTCCCTCTCAGGTCCTCTCCCACTTTTTAATATTTTTAGGCGATTTAATTCCTTGTTCAATGTAGCTAGTGTCGATTTCTAAACTACCAGCTGTTGTGGGTGCCTTTGGCCCTGGGTAAACTCCGATCTGCGATCCTTCCCCCGGGGCCTCGTGTTCCTCTCCGGGCATCTCCGTCATCTAATAATATGTATCTATATATTTATTTAATTAAAACAATTTTCAAGGTGCATGTAGAAAAGTGCCTTAGCCACATCTATGATATAATTGTACTATTTTCTATAAATCTACCTTAGTCATTCTTTTATCCATCCTGATTAGGACAGTACAATATTATTGTATTGTTATCGGCCCTTGACCCGCGTGCAAATTGTAAGTCCAACAGACTGCTCGAAGTTGGTGAAAATTACGTCGAAAGATTCCGTTACATTTATAGAAGGTACCCAAATACACGTGAAGCTAATAAAAGCGTGTTAAAGTGTTCTACAAAACACAAACTACTAGAGGTTCAGCGAAGATTATATTGATCGAAGAATAGAAATTTATACACAAATGTCTTGGAGAATTGAAAACGACCCAAATTAGACAGTAGTGTTCATTGGAGGCCTAAAAACCACATCTTTATCGGAAGACTGTAAGTAGAGTACATGATGTTACTTCTATCCAATAATAGACTAGAGAGGTAAATGGTGCACTGCGCACAAGAACAACATCCAATGCAAGAGTCATATGACATGTGGGTTTCGTGAGTGCTGTGTCCATTTGAATTCAGACGAAGAAGTGCAATTGCCACTATATTTTGGTAAGTTTGAGTGGTTTCACGGTTCCGCAATGTATTTCTAATGCAATATTTCAAACACCGCTCGTCATAACCATCATCCTACCCGGACGAGCCACCGAGAAGAACAGAAATAGTACGTCCGCTTGGAGCGCTAGTGTAGGCTGCTTCATTTGCTGCCGTCTGTGTGATCAATATAACATGATTGGTCTTTTGCTAACTGCAGATGGCAGATCAGGTGTTTTTAGTATTTTCATTCATAAATGGATTAAATACAGGACGCGAAATCGTTAAAAGTTGGTGGGGAGAAAGCATTTTAATAGTGTATGTTTCGCTGTTTGTCTCATTATATAAATCGGGCCCCTGTGATATTTTAGTGGGGGGATTCTGGGTATAAAATCATTGGTGGGGGGAAATCCTACTCATCCCACAGGGATTTCGCTCCCTGATTAAATATTATACCATTTAAATATTAAATCGAAACTCGGTCATAAAATTGTATTTATAATTAGTTTGGCACACAAATATGATCGCGTTGAGTGGGAACAGCTACACCTGTTTTCCAACAATTCATGAAACTTCAATGAGCAGCAACCAGTGGCGGCTCATGACTTGTCGCAGTGGGTGTGCAGTACATTACATCCTCTCCACCTTTACTCCCTTTCTTTCTTAACACACACCACACAATTCTAATTCTAAATTCATATGGGCAATTGAGTTCTTATGTTTTGCTATTTTTTGTTTTAAATGACCAATATCACAAGAACTATTATTTGTCCAGACACCATTTCTCTCACTCGCAAACAATAAGCGCGGAAAACAGCTTCTCTTATAAAAATAAACCCGAAAGATTTATCTCTTTTAGTTTCGCCATGTTATTCATTTCCACACTTTCATACATTCAAATTTCCCGCTATATGCAGACACAACTACATGCAACTTACTGCCAGAACATAAACATAACAAACAGTAATGAACACTGTAATAAAATAACTATTCCAAACTGAAGTATTGACCTTAGTAAATGACGACATGAAGAGTAATTATATGCATGTATAATTTCTTAATAAGACTAGAGGTAATTGTGTTTATAGCATTAATATAACTGGAAGATGGCTACATTATATTTAGAACCGTCACGTTGGTTGCCTAGTAGGTTCTGCTAAATGGGAGGGAAATACTCGTAGCAAGAAAAACGGAGGGACTTGTACGAGAACGTAGTGCGCTTGCGCGGTAAGAATCGCATGTGTTGGCCTTGTCGATTATGCTATCTTAACTCGCCTCGCCGTACTCTTAAATGCAAACTTTGCTCCCCGCGTACCCCTCACCTAAAAGCTACCTTCGCCAGTCGCAAAATCGGGCTTATGCGTTTTAGCTTGTTGACTGAATTGGAATGAGCTGACATTTGGTAAAGAGGGCGCGGGAAAATTAAACGAGCAAGTTCCTATACGTACAAGAAAGTTGGACACTCGACTTTCTCATATGCATGTCTATACACATTCGCATGCGGAAAAAATTAATGGGTGTGCAGTTGCGAGTATGCGATCCCCCAGGAGCCGCCACTGGCAGCAACATTATTACTCAATAACATGAGGAATACACGGTGTTCATTTTTATCTGCGATTTACCGCGCAGAAATAGACGTCACCAATAGCAACGCTGATGAAGCGAGCTTAAGTTCGGCTCCTCTAGCCGCCAGAGGTCTATTTGATGCGGAGATATTGCGTTAAATTGTGTAGATTACTGTCCTAACCGCAGATAAGTGGGTCTTGGCCACGTAATACAAAGCTTGCCTATACCGCTCGCAAAAGTTAAAGGCATGTAAACGCTGGCCAATACTCAAGCGAAGCGCTGTTGCCAAGCGTAATGCGTGTACCGGCAGAGGTTCTGTACATAAGAGCGCGTGAGATGCGTGTACCACATTCGGCAGCGCTGGTAGGAGGAGCAAGCTTAGGATTCGATGGAATCTGCAGCACGGCCCGCCTTCATGTGCCTTTAACTTTTGCCAAGATTATAGCAGCGCGTAACGCACCATTTTCAGAACGCTGACATCAGTGGCGGCTCGTGACTTGTAGTGGGTGTAAGGTATATCACATCCTCCCTACCTTTACTCTCTCTGTCACACACCACACAATTCTAATTCGCAGTTCATATGAGCAATTGCGTTCTCATGCCTTGCTATTTTTTTGTTTTAAATTACCAATATCACAAAACCATTATTTGTCCAGATGCTGGTTTTCTCACTCGCAAACAATAAGCACGGAAAACAACTTCTTTTCTAAGGACAAACCCGAAAGATTTATCTCCTTCAGTTTCGCCATGCTATTCATTTCCACGCGTTCATAGATTGAAATTTCCTGCTATGTGCAGACACAACTGCATGCAATTTCCTGCCAGAAACACAAACATAACAAACAGTAATAAACACTGTAACAAAATAAGAATTCCAAACTGAAGTATTGGCCTTAGTAAATTGCGGCACGAGGAGTAATTATATGTACTTATAATCATTTAATAAACCTAGATGAAAATGTGCTTATAACATTAACGTAACTGTCATGTTAGTATAGAAATGGCTACATTATATTTCGAACCGCAATGTTGGCTAACTGCCTAGCAGGTTCTGCTAAACAAGAGGGAGAGAAATGCTCATAGCAAGGAAAACGGAGAAAACTTGTACGAGAACGTAGTGCGCTTGCGCGGTAAGAATCGCATGTGTTGGCCTTGTCGGTCATGCTGCCTTAATTCGCCGTACTCTTAAATGCAAGCTTTTTCCCGCTCCCCCCGGCCGCTCACCCAAAAGCTACCTTTGGCAGTCGCAAAATCGGGTTTATGCATCTCTATAGCTTGTTGACCTATTGCACTGACATTTGATAAAGAGGGCGCGGAAAATTAAACGAGCAAGTTCATATAGAAGAAAGTTGGACATTCGACTTTCTTATATCTATGTCTATAGAAGTAAATACACATTCACATAGGGAAAAAAATTGGTGGGAGATCAGTTGCCAGTATGCGATCACCCAGGAAACGCCACTGGCTGACATGCTTCTATACTGTTGCACAAGTACCGCTTCTTCTCAGTAGACAGCACTATTATTTTGTAGATTATATTAGTTTGCAGCGTAACTAGTCACGGCGCTGTGAGATGCTTACTGTAGCGCAAATAGTACAGCTGCTTCTCCGTAGAGGGTACCATGATTTCAACATAGACTCGCCAGTCAACTATGACGTCATTCTTGTTGGGTCGGGGCACGGGAAATCACGGATAAAAATTAATATCCGGTACTCAGTCACTCCAGTATATACACGAGGCGAATCGGAGACCTTCGTCTAAAGTCGATTTGCCTCGGCTACGGAGCTTAGAAATACTGATAATTCTAAACAAAATATCAATTCCAACATATTCCTCTTACTCTTGGACCTCAGAAAGTAACCTCAGTATAAGGAAAAGGACATTAACGTTACAAATCCAGAACCAACTCACCGCGACATAAGCGAGGACGGAAACTATATAATCCGGATTAGAGGCATCATATCACTGTAATGAAATTAGTTTTAAAATATATTAATATACCACGATTTTAAAACGGCCAAAAACTATAAAATAACATATCCCTACCGACTGTTATGAACATTTGTGACTGAAATTTTAATAACTATGAAAATACCTACTTAAGTTGTGGCCTTGACCGCCTCCGTAGCGCAGTTGGTAGTGCGCTTGCCTCTGGCGCGGAGGCCCCGGGTTCGATCCCCGGCACCAGCAGGGGGATTTTATCCCCTCTGGGAGGTCTGGCACGGGGTGCACTCAGCCTCGTTAGGTCCCGGGGGGGACCAATTGAGGAGCTACTTGATGGAGAAGACCGCATAACTGGCTCGGGGCTCTGACCACGTCCCACCCTCCAGTACTGCACCTCACCAATGACGCCTGTAGTGGGCAGAGGTGGGGGACGCAGCGGCTGGGCGGTAGGCCTTGGCCCTTAGTGGGCTGTCGTGCCGGGGTTTAGTTTAGTTTAGTTGTGGCCTATTCACCTCACTTAAAATTACAACTTTCCTTGGGATAACCGAACAAGCATAAATATTTATTTCCCAGAGATGTTAGTCATGATCCAGGATTTGAGAAGCAAATAATATATATAGCCTAAATATAATAACCATAAAATTTAACTTTTTCTCTGTTTCCTGAAATTGCTTTCTTAAATTGTATCACCACTAGTGATATTTACATAGCCTGGACAAGCAAAGCACGAGAAACGAAAATAATTATTTTAGAAATATTTAGTAAATTCCGCATTATTACATTTCTCTGTGGTTAACTATGCAGTAGTAGGACACAAGTGCCATGCTATGTGAGAATAACACTGTTGACACATGAGCGTAATCTTTGCGTTCGTTTTGACGCGCGTACCTAATATTTGCGCGCGCACGAGATCTAACCACACACGGCTGAGACACTCGCGTTTGTCGTCCGTTCAGTCCTCCATGATGGAAGCTGTTGAAGTTATTGCTGTAGTGGGTCTTACCTATCTCGTATTAAAAAGAAGGGAAAAAGGAAGATGGTGGGTACACACAGTTAACACCAAGAGGCATTGAACGGCAATTTTTACACACTATTCTCCACTCCGTAAAGGTAGTGACAACATTTTAAATTATTTTTGAATGTCAGCTTCTTAATCTAATGAACTTCTTTCAAATATAAAGGGACGCTGTTCTTGTATACATCACAAGCGGTATCCCATAACACAGGACGATTTAAATTAAAATATCCTAAACCCTTAGGGACTTTATAATCAGATTATTGTGAATTCGGTTTCCAAGTTTTGATGAACATAAAAAATAGTACAATACTGAGATTCGAACCTGTGTTATTGAGGGTTAGCGCAGAGGAACATTTATGATAGGTATGTAGTTTAAATTGTAAAAGCAAAAGTAACTTTAGAACATTTTGACTTTTTATTAGATTATACATAGCAACGTAATTCAGTAAAGGCCTCGGAAAAAATGGACCTATCATATGGGCACACTAACAACGTCAGCTAAAAAGAAAATTGTGGATTCTTGTACTTTGAGCAGGGGTTGGCTGCCAAAAATTAGGAAAAATTTAGAGACACGCCTCATCCATCATGGACCCGTACAGTCAAAACGGACATATTATTAAACAACAGTTTATTTATATTTTTGCGTGAACTACGCCTCGTGCATCTCAATTAATGTGCATAAAAGCTTTTGCCATTTAAGTAATAATATTAAAACGCCCAGCAAATGATTAAAACTGTCTTAAAAGGCTAAATCAAGCACGAAAATTCGCGAGGTGGCAATTGCATAGCGCCAGGCATGCACGTCCTACTACTGAACGCGGTACGTGCTTTCAGCTAAGTCTCGAAATAGCTGAATAGGATTGTGACGGGTCCTCTGCACTAACCCCCAATAACACAGGTTCGAATCTCAGTATTGTACATATTTTTTATGTTCATCAAAACTTGGAAACCGAATTCACAATAATCTAATTATAAAGTCCCTAAGGGTTTAGGATATTTTAATTTAAATCGTTTTTGGTTGTCTGCATTTTTTAATTGAACAGGTATAATGACTTCTGCCCCACTGGACTGGCATGATGTGTTGTATTGTGAATGCCGACCCCTGCGTTCTCCAAACGTATGCTGTCGCACAATATTTTGTGCCAGTCTTTCATTATGTATTTCACAGACGAGTACGTAGATATGCTTTTGATCTACGGAGAAGCAAGAACAAATACACCAGTGGCTCAGCATTTATATCGGGAGAGATATCCGAATAGACGACAACCAACACCTGATCTGACACCCCTTGACTTCTTTCTCTGGTGTTATTTAAAAGAACGCATTTATGCAGAGGAGTTGGACAATCCAGAAACCCTTCTTCAGCGTATTATAGTGGCTTGTAGATCTGTTCAACCTGCCATGCTACACTGAGTCAGAGGCTCCATCCAACAGCGTGCCCAGGCGTGCATTACCCAAGAAGGTCATCAGTTCGAGCACTTGCTTCGTTAGAGCAGTCGTGTTCCAGGAATAGAAAAAGGGTCATTCCAGCGCCGCAAAACATATCACTGTGAAACATTTTTAATAGCACAATAATTCACTGTCTGCAAACTTGTGTTTAACTTCCATGTTAAACTCTGAAAATGTAATTTCCTTGCTTTCTGTGTTCAAATGTGTATAAAGATCCTTATTTCAATTACACCTACCTATATGTATGTTTAAACAACTAGCTAATTGTTGTTCACCAATAAAGAAACATCAAACAATACCATAAAACATAAATAAAACAATAAAAAGGAATATAATAAGTTTTCAGAATAATAATTTGTAAATTGTGAGGATTGCATGGTAAAAAAAATTAGTATGTGCAGGTGATTCGAACCACCTTCACAGCAGACAGATTACTTCGGAGTCTTGTACTCGTTCCAACTGAGCTATCTAGAAATGGGTGAGGTAAACATTCTGTTTAAGATGTAATATTCGCTGATTCCAGTGAACATTTACAGAAGTGCAAACGTCAGCTGTCTAATTACGAATATATTAAAAGGCGATATGATAACATTTATATTAGCACTAATTTCATTGAGTGTTTAACATCCATGTTAAATATGCAGGTAGAACCTAGTAATGGGATCAATGTTTTTATGTTGGAGTATAAAATGCGGATTGCATAAAACTCGAGAATAAGGGGCAGCTGACTCACCTGGTATATACAAGAATTGCTCATTTAAATATATAAGATGTAAATATTTTAAATATATTCATCAGAGGTATTTTGATAAAACAAAAGTAACAAAAAAATGTTCACTTAAGTAATTTGGTTTGGGAGCAGTATAGGGATATCTCTGCCTGGGGTACTTAAAGGGAATCTTACCTAGGTATCAAATTTTGTAATATGGTCTTTCGTTTATGTTGTTCACACACACGCACGCACGGATGCATCATTTTCTAAAAATGCTTTTTTATCTCAAGAATTTTTTTTGGATGCAATACAATATTTCTGTTTACCTACTCACATCCCAGAAGCTAAGAGTGTGATGGACAATATTTTCTGGAGTAAGGGCACAATATTACTACACTATAGAAGACTTACAACACACTCATATTATATTATAGTACTAGTCTAAAAAAAGTCTTACATGTTTTTTTGTTAATCATGATCATCAGTTCAGTTATATTGTTTTTCCTTTTTTTTGGATTTCATGTAGGATGTTTAACGACATTCAGCTGTCCATATCAAATGTTACACCTTTGTTTGTCATGGACTCCTATGAAGGACTTTGGTAGTTTAAAATATTCATAGTGGCAGCCAGTCTAATCTTCAGCATTGGGAAGTGTTAATATAAATAAACAAATATTTTGATACTGCAAATGCTATGGTAAACTCTATTTGGTACAAATTGTATATTTTGACAAACTTCATAAAACTGCAAATTTTTGTCATTTCCTTAAGTTTCCGTGTATAAATAAAGGAGTTTAACCTCCCTTTTAATAAATCAAGTCCACTGAACTGAGAAATACCAAAACATGATAGGAGAACCTACGAAGAAAATTTATTCAAAATTCATTTTGAGCAAGATTCAAAAACACTCATTTAGATGGACATATGATATCTGCACCCAGGAGCTGAGTGTTTCTTTGTTATATAACTAACAGAGAGTTAAAATGACTTTATAGGCTAGTCATAAACTGTCAGTGGGACAAGTTTGTGTTATGTCAATGTAACAAACAGATGCTATTTAAGTAAAAACCACTACAGACATCTGTGAGAAAATAAGAAATAATACAAGCTTTTCCAAGGAAAGGGTATTTTATCTTCAGGGGATTTCATATACTAGTATATCTCCATCTGGAATGTTTAAATGGTGTAAATACTTGTATTTAACACATTTTAGGGATTTTATTTAAGCTATTCATGGAGACATGAATGCACACTGTAAATTTTCCAAATTGCTTTTATTTAGCGGACATGAGATTCCGACATCAGAATTTAAAACATTGTATGGCTGTTGTTACAAACCATTGGAAATGGAACTTCAAAGGAAAATTAAAGTTTAGCATAACACAAAAGTATTGCAAATTGCATCCCGGCATGAATTGCAAAACTATAGCACACCAACATCAAGTTATGATGGGGCTTCTTCCCCTCAGCTTCTTTGTCTATCACCCTGAAATCAGAACCAGTTTACCTCACAGCAGCAAACTACTACTGAAATAAATTTAAAATACTGGTATGTAACTTCACAGCAGATTAGATTCAAATAAGGATCAATTTAACGCATTAACCATTTGAAACCTATGTAACTTTTGTTTTCACATTTATTATCATTATTATTAGCAAAAAATACATTATATGTATTATTTTTGTTTTAAGACTTATTTAAATGTTTCTTAAATACAGTTAGCGGTACAAACAAAAAAGGCAATATTACTTGTTTAAATACGTGCAGAAGAGAATGCACTGATTTTGTTGTTTGGATAGCATTTTAATATATAAAAACCCCTAGTGCAACAGCCCTTTATGGGCAAAGGCTAACCGCCCGGCTGCTGCATCCCCCTCCTCTGCCCACTACAGGCATCATGAGTGGGCTGCAGAACTGGATGGTGGGATGTGGTCAGCACTCTGAGCCCTCCCAGCTGGTTATGCGGCCTGCACAACATGGGTCACTACTTCTTTATCAAGTAGCTCCTCAAATGGCCCCTCAGGGACCTAACAAGGCTGAGTGCACCCTGTGCCAGACTTCCCAGCAGAGGGAAAAAATTCCCACACCGGTACCAAGGATTGAACCTGGGTCCTCCATGCCAGAGATAAGCGCACTACCACTGCGCTACAAAGGTGGTCAGAGAATACAATTAAATATTTAGTTTCTTGTTTCCTCCTCACCCACCACACCTCTGATGAAGACATACAAAAGTAACAAACTCTTGTAACACTGTCCATGGGCCAGACATGACTAGTTCATAAGAAAGTTCTTCGTTCCTTTCCACCATAATCCTCTTCATCAGAAAACGTTTGAACTGTACATAAAAATTGTTTGTTCAAGCATGAATTTTTCAGTAGATTTCTCAGTGAACTAATAAAAACACAAGATCAGTAATAATAATAATAACAATAATAATAATAATAATAATAATAATAATAATAATAATAATAATAATAATAATATATTAAAGTAATTTACAGAAAGCAAATATTTGAATGAGCTTTTACCTTTACGATGCACAATGAACAAACTTTAGTCTTTGCAGCGGGAACAGTGGATAGCAACAGTCGATATTCACAGCCAACAAAGCGTAGCCTTGAGTGGGTCATTGACCACTAGTGAGCAAGTGGAACATCCTGGGGTGACTGCAGTCCTAGCAAATCATGCATACATGCAATTGTGACCAGGATAAGAACTAATTGTTAATTTTGTGCGTCACAATAAAAACACTCAAGTATTTTTAAAAATTTTTATTATTTAACATCATATTTATTAACTGACTCACATAACTCCAAGAATAACATTTTCAGACAATCTGTTATTAAGGCTAGCATAGCATGTTTAGAAATTAATGCTGTGGGATTATGGAAAACATATTGGAGAGGAAGTATTTTTTCCCACTTTTTAACTCTGCACAATACACGTCTCTTACAGGAAACAAATGCACTCACTGGAAATTACATACAATGCTGCTTTGATTACAAATTTTCTAGTGTCTTTGCTTAGATGTTACATATTAACATTTTGTTCCATGCATAAAAGTCACAAGAAAAATAAAATTATTAAAAAAAAGTACAAGCAGATATACAAACCATAGCATCTATCTAGTCACAGATGTTCATTTGTAACAAAATCTTAGTCTATTTATGAAGTACTTTTCTTATAAAATCTAGACCAATACTTTACTAGGGACTGAAGTCATATATTTAATGCAAAATAAAATTTGAAAATCAGACTATAACTAATATTTTATACTTCTAAGTTAAACTAAACTATTCCCCTGAAACAGAGAAACACTGCTTATAAATCACATGCACGCACAAGACAAGGGCAGGTTTGAACTCACAGTTTCCCTATGCTATCAAATACTTTAGGTGGCATGATAAAATTCAACAGCTTAAAGCAAATTTCTACCTCCAGTCAGAATAGAACAAAGGATCTCTGGTCAGACTATTACATGCCAGAGGCAGGTCAATATATCCTGGAAAGCTTCCTTCCCAAACATAATATAATTTCATGTATCATCAGTGTCCGCTGTCTGTAATGCCATATTCAACAACAATGGACATTAAACATACTTTAAAAAATAAAAAGTAATGACATGTTTGGTGTATGCACTCTAGCATTTCGTAAGGTCAATTGTAAAGGAAGAGGAATATAAACGGAACACACAAGCTTCCTTTCTAAATCTTAGTTAGCTGGTGTTACAGCAAAGAAAGTAAGAGATCTGGAACACCTAATGCACAAAATTAAAAACAAGTTTGGGACTATCTTATCCAAAAGTCAAATAAAAGCTGTGTGTTCTGTGGCTTGAAGTATAAACTATGCAGCCAAAAGTTTAGTGCAGTTTTCAAACAAATACAGCATTTATTATTCATATTTCAAATATCTTAACATGAACTCCAAAAAGCACAAAAGAAACAAGAAAGAAATATGGCATTAATATTGTTAAATACGCTCTACATTTCCAAAATATGATAGATTAGTTTTCATTCAGTTTCAGATAAATAGCAATTAAATTTAACTGATTGTTGAGTTGGTTATAGCATTAACTTCACTTTGAATTTAATTTGGAATATGTTTCAGTAGAAACTGCTTGCAATTTCAGCCTTGATCTGACTAGTAACGCTTCAAACAAAACTACTGGCATTGGTTGTGGAGATGGCATCAACTGGTTTCCTTATGATATTGCTGAAGATGTTTAAGGGCAAGGTTTTGAAGTTTTCGCAAACTTTCAGTTCAGCGGGCAAACTCATGTTTCTAGATAATCTGACTTTGGGTATCATGGTTGGCAGTCCAAAAATGCTTTTTGCCCTCCTCCTTCTTTTCTACAAGTTTACTTTTTTTATTTTGTTTTTCCAACATATACTGGTTTTCACAGTTGCTTTTTTAAATACAGAGTTTTGTTCTGATGGTATTTTTAACTTTCAGTGGAGAAGCATGCAAATTCTGCATGGACACTTATTCTGTGGAGCTAAAGTTACTATATTGCATTTCTTGAAAATTTTGCTTAAGCTATAGTTTAGGTTAGGGCAGTAAGTGAACTTTACAAATTGTCATCCTGACTTGTCTGCAAAGGGTAGTGTTTTTTCTGAATTATTTTCCTCGTGATATGTTACAACCTTGTTATATACTATTATAGATTTAAAACCACTGCATGACTTAATTGGCGACATGAGGCCACACATTGTCATGATGAATTGCTACTCAGTCTGAAAAGTTGCCACCCACTCTGATGAATTCCTGTTCATTTCCTTGCAATGTACTTCCTCAGTTTAGCCAATACTGACATGTATCGGGAGAGCAAAAAACCTACGAACGGGCTGTGCAGCGTTTTGCCTGTCTGCTTCATCTGCACTCATTGCCATCTGCTGCTATCATAGAAAGGCATGGATTAAACCACACATGTTTAAAACTACTTTTAAAGGCTTTACTTACAAACTTTATGAAATGAGATGCTGAAACTGTCCACGGTCGTTGCCCATACATTTTTGGCACCTCTTTAGGAAACTATCCATCACTTGCCGTAGTTCATGTTGAGAAATGCTGGCAATTTCCTGGCAGATATTTTGTTTTAATTCTTCCAGGGTGTGTGAGTTTGTCTTGCACACTTTCTGTTTTAAGTTAACCCAGAGATAGAAATTGCAGAGGGTTAGATTGGAGGACCAAAGGGGCCACAAATCACTACTAAAATCCTGTCCTGAAACACACTTTAAATTGTTCTCATTGAAAGATTGGCCATATGAGCTGTTGCAAGGTCTTGTTGAAAAAAGGCAAAATCACACTCCCTGTCTGTTAGTTCTCTAAAAAGGAGGGCAAAATTGTATTCATGTATGTGCGGGCGTCAATGACTGGAAAAAAAATTGGCCCTATAACTCAGAACCTAATATTGTAAATGAAGTACCCCTTCATGACAAAAAATTTGGTGTATGGTGCACCATTAGCGGAGATTGGTCTCTCAGAGCTACAATAACCAATTTCTATCTCTGGAGTAACTTAAAACATAAAGTGCACAAGACAAATGCACATACCCTGGAAGAATTAAAACAAAATATCTGCCAGGAAATTGCCAGCATTTCTCAACATGAACTACGGCAAGTGATGGATAGTTGTCTAAAGACATGCCAAAACTATATGTATGTATGTATGGTCCACAGTGACCAGTATGAGCACCTTCTTTCATAAGGTTGCTCAGTAAAGCCTTTAAAAGTAGTTTTTAAAATCTTGTATGGTTTAATCCACACCTTTCTATGATAGCGGCAGATGGCAACAAGCACCGAGGATGCAGAGAGGCAAAACACCATGCATCCTGTTTGGAGATTTTTTGCTCTCCCGGTAGTATGCTCCTGTAACAGTGTAAGAGGAACTGCATGCTAGTAAATCATTCCATTATAGTCAAGAAACGTGATCACCATCACCTTCCTTGCAGATAGAAAAATTTTGCCTTTTTTAGTGTTGGAGAACCTGGCAATTTCCACATTGAGCTGACTTTTTTCCTTCAGGGCCATAATGATGCAGTCATGTCTCATCACCACTGATAATCAATTCCAGAAAGACATTCCCTGCATTGGCAAAGAGACGCCGCACCTCACAGCTCGTCTCTATTTACACAGCCTTTTGTTCAGGAGTTAACAGACGTGGCACCCACAAACACAAGTTATATGGAGATGATCATGCATAAGTGTAAAGACACTACCACATGAAATTCTCAACACTTTACTGAGCTTACGTAATGCTATCCACTGATCCTCATGGACAATCACAATAGCTATGTTAATGTTGACTTCAGTCGCTGCAGAAGCCAGAACACCATGCATGCCTTGCTTGAGACACAAAATTCTGCTTTCTTCAAGTCCTTGAGTGAACTAAACACTGTTGCATGAGGTAGTGCCTCTGTACCATACACTTTCTGCAGCTTTATGTAAGTTACAGAGGCTGTATAGTTAAAAAAAAAAAGAATTTATCTGCACTGTACTGCTCCTCTTACATCACCTCTAGTTTGTAGTGTGGAAATGCAAGCAGGCTCTATAAAAATAGAGCTTACTACCAACCTACTGATACCAGAGTGCTGGCACTTATAGACATTATACATAACACCCCGCTCTTTTCTAATATTCATGGTGCAAGTAGGAAACTACCAAG
The DNA here is from genome assembly GCA_030765045.1 of Tenodera sinensis. Lineage (NCBI taxonomy): Eukaryota > Metazoa > Arthropoda > Insecta > Mantodea > Mantidae > Tenodera > Tenodera sinensis. Next base: position 34,682,670 of record CM060964.1, read on the forward strand.
GAAGCTGGAGTAAAAGATCAGCCTCAGTCTTTGTTGATCAGCCCTGTAGTTGTATTCCTGCTGAGTTTCTTTTGCTGAGGGGTGGTTTGACCAATCGGTAGGCAAGGCTGTTGACTATGGAGTGCTATTAGGACTTTGGCTGAAGCTACCAATCTTGATATGAGTAGGTTAGAGTCATAACTCATATGATCCAAAAAATACAAAATGGAGGTAGCACTGTGTTACGATTCAGTTTTCTGTGTAGAATATGATTCTGGAGATGAAGCCCAAGAATTTTCATTCTTTCACAAATAAACACAATTTGAAAGGAATTTATAATAAATAAAGGCTTTCATAACCGAAGTCATAATTACAAGAATATGTTTCCAGGCTAAGAGGTCATGGTCCACTGGGCTCCTTCATTCCTCTCCCAGACGTTTCGCTTTCAGCTACGACAAGCATCATTAGTGGCAATGTATGATTCTCCTCGGCCTCTCAGTCGCTATTGAATTGCTGGCAGAAAGAGTGGGCTTATATGTGCTGGCAGGCACCTGCCTCCTGTAACCCGATTGGTCCACCTGTTTTCTGTTATCTCCTATGATTGATCCATGGGGTTTGGCTGTGGGTCTGTTTAGTAGAGCAGGGTACCATGTCGTATGAAGTTTGAGAGCTTCATCTTTCTTGTTAAAGTTGTGCTTATGCCTATAAATTTTGATTGCTTCACGGTATAGGCATGCGTGGTAATGGGAACACATCATCCACTATGTGAAACAGATATCCTCGCTACAACTTCCCATTAACGGGCTCATCTGAGTACCATTTCACCAATTTCATTCATTCATTGTCCAACATGACATTAAGTTGGAGGATGTTAATACACAATTGAACCTGATTTATGCGTATATCATGGGGAAGAGGGAAGATTACTTGTAACTTAGAATTACAAAGAGATTTTGATGATGCATTACATATAAAAAAAGCAATACAGTGGGCCTACATATATAGAAGTTTACATACAACAAAGATATGTATGGAGAAAACATTATTCTAAACTTGGTCCTGCTTCAGGAAATCAGTTAATTTGGCTTGCTTCAGTTTTCTTGCATTAAGTGCATACACTGATGACTGTTAATAACCGTACGTAGCATGGTATAAGTAATTCCTAAGTCTGGAGCAATTTCAGTTTTGATTTTGTGTGGGTTAAGTTCCATCTTTGGTGTGAATTTTACTGGTGTATAACATTTCCTGTTTCTGTTCTCCATAGCTGATTAAAAGCAATTGAGAACTGAAAGACAAAACCGCTGTTAACCAGTTAGCACCAGATACCGAAAATTGTTATCTTTAATTCTCTTTGTTGCCACAACATAGTTGCGCTGGAAGCCACCAGCTCTACCACCAAACGCCTTTGTCTATTGTTTCTGTGGCTGAAAGCCACCAGCTCAGCTTGTGTCTTTGTCAGCAGAGATAAGGAAAATGTGCCTTCTTTTAAGATACTGTATGCCATACACTTATAACTATGCAACACTCAGTTGTATTTCACAGCAATTTAGTACTATAAATAAGGTCCTATTAACATGTTTCTTAATTACATTTTGCAGAGACCTACAACAATTTACATATAAATATGAATTACTTATAACTGGGTTATGTATAAAGCAGGTTCAACTGTGTGTATATATACAGAAAGGAAGGGAAGTCATTACATTCCTTCTAATGTGTGCTTCACAGAAGCATTACAAACAAAAAAGTCTAATGGCATTTTGTTCTTTGATCATCCGATTTTGAAAAAATAAATAGTTTTTTTATCCCAAATGGATGCATAATTCCACAAGAATGTACGAAGATAACAGTTTATTACTTGTAAGATGCATAGACTACCTTATCTCTGGCATATCTTCAGTAGTAATTGTGGAACATTACACTGGGTTACGAAATAATTAATCACTTAAAAGACGTGAAGGAATACTCCGACGTTAGGTAAGTCAACAACGTTGCGTTGAGGTTGGTCAAGGAATTGACCTAGTTTGTGAATGTAGAAAGGTCAGGCACTTTCGCTTTCATTGGGAGCTAATGCTTGTGATTGGCCTACACTCCACAGTAAACACAGAAGGACAAGGCAAGGTATGAGTTCGTTTTTAAGACGCACCGTTACACTATTTGTTTATGTACTGAGCTAGGAAAAGTGACCGACCACACAATCTACAGTGTTGCCAGCTTGTTTATGACAAAACTAAAATATCTCCATACGAAATGATCAGAGACAAAAATGTAAGATACAAAATGTGTTCCAAATACCGAGATCTACCACTAGTTTAAATTATTGTAATGACTTCGCTTCCACCCAGTAAATATATAAAGAACAAACAAACTCAATGAACACACAAATCTTATGTTACATTTCTTGCATATTTAGAAAAAATTAGCAATGAAGATAACTGTCATCTGTGGGGCAAGGCTGTGTGGTAAGGAGTAACAGACTTTTGTTTCATAAAAGCATTATATGTGCGTGCTTACTCATTTGCATCCGTTTTTCATCAATTTTGTATTACATTGCTAGGCAACAAAAGTACATAATAACTACTATTGTCTGTTTGCATAGCCACTTTGTGGCCAGCTAAAACTTAAGTAATAAACAGCTGAATGCATCAGAACAATCTCTTGAATAGAGTACGTGTTCATTCTGTATTCAATTCATAACATTGTTGCCGTACACAGAAAGTGATGTAAAACAGACTTTTGTTCCAGCATTTTTAAAGTGCACTTAGCTTGAGAATTTTCAGAATACTGAAGCCATCTGTTGATACACAACATGCTCAAATTACCTGCAAATGCATACCCAGGACACATAGATGTTTATTTCGATACATGATTTATACAAAATAGACAAAAAAGGTGAAAGTAGTTAATGAACTAGACAGTTAACCGAGTGATGGATAATCAAGGTTTAACTGTATACAAAACTGGATCTCTGTAATTCCATAATAATGCAGAGTTGTATTAGAAATAGCATGTAATAAAGAAGTAAGAAAAATGAAAACAATACATTCCCAGAGAAAAGAAAAGAATTAGTTATAATGATAGAATATAAGTGTGGTACACATATAAAGAAAGGATTCAAAAGACATCAACAGCTTTTATGCACCAACAAATAATTATCTAATTCACTGAGAATTAGCTAAGCAAAAAATATATTTCTTAAAAAGACTAGAAAAAGTACTTCTAATGCCACCAAATCATAATGATTTGTTACTTATTTGTGATCACTATATGATTAAATTCAATACATATATTATTCAAAATATAAATAAACAAATGGAGATACAGATTTGAGGTCACTAAGGAACAAAACTGTCTCCAAGATAGTAAGTATCTTAAGGAATTCAATATAGGACCTCTATTTTGTACTTATTTACATACCAGCTCATATAATACATTTACAAACATTTTAATCAACTTGAAACCATGATTTTATATACTCCACAGATAAACCATGTCTTGTCTTATGTGCAGAACTTCATTGAACACAACAATACAAAAGTTCTCTTCATTCATGATAACAAATGTGTTATGTTATTTAAAAGGAACAAAATCATTAAAGGCTTTAAGAAAATAACAGCATTTAATATATAGAAAAAATATAATCTTATTTGTTCAGGAATTTATGGAAATGCACAAAAAAGAAAATGCTCTTTTCTCAATTAATATTACAAAAAATATATGTATATAAAATGTTCTTAGTGCTTTTAAATTTCTTCTTGCACAGATAATGTTGCTGTATGTAATTCACTAATATTATTTTATTACGTTCATGATTCTTAAAATATCCCTGTTTATTGTCCGTACTATACTGAAATAAAACTATACATATTACACCTGTCACCTGTTTCCTAATTACTGCTTATTTGTTTCAAAAATGGATATAATATTTATGATCACATTTTACTTCTTTAAGGGGAGGCATCTGTGAAAATGACAAAAATCCACAATTTTTGTCACAATGATGTGAAAATTTGTATGTATGTGTGCCAAAGCATAACTAGAAGGTTTACCAAATTTCACTTTTCTACGTAAGATAGTTTTTGCAAAAAAAATTTTTTATTCATTTTTTTGCTGCAGTTTTAGGGTAGTATAGCAAACGCTTCTTATAAAATATTATTTGTTCTAAGTAAACTAAACTCTGGCCATATGTTTCCCTAGATTATGTCTACAAAACCTGGTATTTTTATTTGGCTATGTCAAACAGTTTTGGAGAAAAAAAATATTGAATACCTCAATGTCCATTTTTTTTTCAAATTATTAATAATTTTCAAAATAAAAATTTGATAACAATTAAACTACTCCATCTAGAGCATTTAAAATACCAAGTTTTATGAAGCAACTATCTAAAAACATGTGTGCAAAATTTAAAAGCAATCTATTAAGAACTGTATGAGAAGATGCATTTTGAAGATTGAAAAATGTGAAAAAATAGAAAGCAGAGAAAAATGACTTTAAAGTTTTAAGTATATGACAACATACATACGCCATGGGTATTTAAATCATGGCGTAACGGCCTTTTAAATGGCGATGAGGAGTAAATGACGGTAGATTCTGAAAGTACAAGGTACAGACATAATTTTAAGGCAAAAAACGAAAAATCGCATTTTTCGTCATTTTTGTCCAAATTTCACCGATGCCTCCCCTTAAAACAAAACATACGTAAAATATCCTATAAGTAAAACAGTGTAATACCATATATACTTGGCACCAATTAAGAAGGGGGTTGACAGATGTTAAGCATGTGGCGGTAAAGCATAAATGAACGGGAGGGGATAGATGCATCTTAGCAGTTGCCATAGCAACGAAAAGAAGGACCAATTAGAGCTAAGGCATTATAATGGCATTTCCATAGAAACAGTATACACAAGGACCTTGTTGCCGATATGTAACACACACGCAACACGTGATTAGCATGTGGCTCATGAGGAACCCAGCAGTAACATAAACTGCTTTTGTTATGTTCTGCTATCGCTGCATATAAACAAATAGTGCTGTAGCCCAAGCTTGCAATGCTTGCATCAGTTACAGAATGCCTGTGTGTAGAGAAGTTCATTTGCATCATTCTATATAGATGGTTACTTGCCTTGTGTTTGCATGTGTCTGAGTCTGTGTGTCTATGCGTATGTTGCAAGCTTTTGCAATTGTGCTAACGCTTTTAATGTATATTTAACAATGTCGAGAAATGTGACAAAGATGGTGCTGCCAAATGAAAAATTGAGCGTACTTACGAACCGAATAAAACTGTGTTTGGTAAAGGTATCGCAATTAAAGGACAAGTGCGGGAAATAGATGTTCTAAAATAATATATAATTGCATATATATGCATGATCCTTTGAAAGTGGATTCAATATTTTACCGTTGTCTTTGCATATGAATATAAATAATATGCACTCAACCTTCATACACATTCATACCACACTCTCTACATGGTTACAGTAAGCGGCAACGTCGCCTCTCCCTCACTGCGAGCTGTCAATCCCTTTCTTAGTTGGAGCCGACTTTAATAAGCTATAAAACTGACTGGCCTAGCCTACAATGTTTGCACACTAAATCACATTTATTACTAAAGTGAAGGAGTTGCAGACTCTGAGTAGCATTGTTAAACTGCTTCTTTAAGCCAGGAGAGGCCAAAATGCCTTATTTCACAGTCATCAAGTTTGCAACATCAACATATACAAATGGAGACACTTCCAGTGGAACAGAAGCAAGAATCCAAATGTAATGTGGATCACCTATCTACCAGCCATCCCTGTATACTTTTCTGATAGTTTTCACTTACAGTGATGTATCCATTGCCTATTGTAATAAATAACACAATATACTCCAAGAGGGAGCCGATTCTTGCTGTGGAAAGTTTTTCCATACATCAATAAACGTAAGCTTTCCTTTCTTTCTCTGCCACCTATCTGTAATAAGTAAGGAAGTATTGTATTCCACCCAAAAATATTTTGCTGATAAAGTATTTTTGGATGAAGTTCTGTGTGTGTGCGCATGCACACGTGAGAACAGCATAATTAAAAAACAAAATGTCAGATAGATACCCAACTTGGCATTTAAGTCCAGTATTTTACAAAGATGAAACAAAAATTTTCAAGAAGATACTCTCACCACAAACTACTCCTTACAGGGACCATTTTTCAAAAGTTTTGATTTCCTCAAAAGTGGGTATAACTATTTTGATTAAGATAATGTACATTTGAGGCATTCAGTCGTATAACATGGAAACTGATAAATTTCATCAAAATGTGATTTCTGATTCCAGCGCATTTTATAGAATATAATGAAGAGCTTTATACTGTATTTTTAGGGAAATTTTGTTTAAAAACATGAAAAACGTTGGTTAATACATATGGTAAGTGTTTTCGTTTTGATGAAAAAGTTGGTCTCCACTAGTGATGGGGCAATACCACTGTTTCTTGATACTCGATACTGATTTTCAAGTACTGACTCTTGATACTCACTTTATAAAAAGCTGTTGGTAGGTTGTTTATTGAATTATGTTCTTATTAGCAGTTTTCTGTGTATAAACGCACGTAATAAGTTTTATATTGTACGCTTATTCTCAAATTGTTCCTGTTTGATATTCTGCAACTGGCAGCAATTTTTTTTATCCTGATAATGCTACCAGTCATATGTATCATATGTATGTAGTAGCAGACTGCCTCTGTAGCACAGTTGGTAGCACCCTTGCCTCTGGCACAGAGGACCCAGGTTCGATCCCCAGTACCAGCATAGGGACTTTTCGTCCCTGCTGGGAGGTCTAGTAAGGGATGCACTCAGCCTTGTTAGGTGCCGGGGGGACCAATTGAGGAGCTACTTGATGGAGAAGTAGCGACCCCAGATCAAGAAGGCCATATAACTGGCCAGGAGGGCTCGGGGGGGGGGGGGGGGGGGGCTGACCACGTCCCACCCTCCAGTACTGCACCCCACAAATGATGCCTGTAGTGGGCAGAGGTGGGGGATGCAGCGGCAAGCCTTGGACCTTCATGGGCTGTTGGACTGGAGTTTAGTTTTAGTAGTAGTGGTAGTTGTAGTAGTAGTTGTAATAAAAGTAGTAGTAGTAGTAGTAGTAGTAGTAGTAGTAGTAGTAGTAGTAATAATAATACTAATAATAATAATAATAATAATAATAATAATAATAATAATAACAAAAACAACAATTTCTTTGCTTCCATTTTGATGAACCATAAAAACTGCAAAAGTACCAAAATCAAACCTTCCCATTCAGAATGCAGAGCCCTACGTGAAATTGCCTCCAACACAGATCTCATCGTACTTCCAGCATACAAAGGAAACGTTACAGTAGTAATGAGCTCCCAGGGTTACGAAAGAAAAATGGATAATCTTCTCAGAGATCCAGCATACAAACAGTTAAATAAAAGTCCCACTAGTACTATCGAAAGGATCACTACATCTCTCATCAAGGGCTCCTCTATCCCAGTGGAACAACAAAGAGGGATAATATCACATGATTCACACACTCTGAAATGGTATGGTCTTCCTAAAGTACATAAACAAGACAACCCACTTAGGCGTATACTTAGTGTAGTAAAATTGCCCACCCATGCTTGCGTGACATTTTTAGCAAGCAGGTTACAACAGCAGTACATCATCTTTTGTTCATGATTCTGGACATTTTCTGGAAGCAATAAAAAAAGTTTGCTTTTCAACCTCACCACTTACTTGTGAGCTTCAATATCGAGTCACTTTTTACTTGCACTCTGATTGAAGAAGCTCTAAACACAATACATGACAAAATTCAACATAATTGCCTCCCCAAAGACTGGTTTGATATGGTAGAACACTGTCTAACAAATACATATTTTACTTACAAGGACACTATATACGAGCAAGTGCAAGGAGCAGCAATGGTTCGCCACTTTCTCCAGTTATTGCCAATCTCTTCCTTGAAGATTTTGAAATTACTGCACTAGACGCCTGCCATGTTAAACTGATTTCATGGCTGAGATATGTTGATGGCACCTTTGTGGTATGGCCACATGGTAAAGACACCATTCCAAGCTTACTTGAACATCTTAATGGCCTACACCCTAACATACAGTTTACCATGAAATTAGAAAAAGATGGCAAACTTCCATTTTGTACGTCCTCGTGGAAAGGGTTCCCAAACAAAAAACAGTTTGGTGTTCAGTATATTGAAAACCAATGCATACTGGCAGATATAAGATACCAATTCACATCATCCATCATTTACAAAATGGGCTATGGCCAACACATTATTCCATCGTGCCTCTTGCATATGTGATCTGGATCTTTTAACACACAAAAGTCTAGGATCTGTGAAGAACAAGCAGTTATTCCTCTAGACATCCGCGACTTTATTGCTCGTCAAAACAAACAAAAGAAATGTACTGTGTCGCTAAAAAGATTCAGGGTTTCCTTCCAAATGCAAAGGACAAGAGTGATATACTTATTAATAATGGGGTATGTAATATAAGTTGTGATTGCTGTAAATCCTGCGTTGGACAAACAGGAAGATCTGTGGCTACCAGAAGAAAAGAACACATCCAAAGTTTCAAACCCACCAACCTGAAAAATTTACACTAACAGAACATGCTCTCGACACCCGTCATCACATTGACCTTTGACGGAATAAAAGTTTCAGCCATTTGTGACAACTACTCTTACAGAATAATACATGAGAGTATAGAAATTCCAAAACATACAAATAATTTGAATCGTGGCAACGGAAGAGCCTTGAGCTCTATCTGGCGCACTCTTTTAACCAATAATGTCACCACCAATAGAAATGTTGGTGGGCAGAGAGAGAAAAGTATAGATGTACAGCTGATTTTCTTAACACATAGTCCAAGAAAAAGCAGGCCATATGACCTGCGAAACGTCGGCAACCAATGCCTACACCAGAACCAAGAAAAATAATAGTTCTTTACCTAGTTTTACCTGTTATGTTCTCCCTTCCAAAACCGTTTTAACCCACAAAACCACACATTTATCTATTCCCGTACGGGCTAGCTTCTAGATAAGCAAATTATGCAAAAGTTTCAGAAAAATCTATCACCACTGCATCTGTTCTTCCCCCTGCATCCACCTCATCTGCTAAATCTTGAAATAATGAAGTTATTTGACTTTCACACAAGTACCTGGGTCTAAACCCATGTTGCGCTTACTTGAACCATTTTTAGTTTTCTAACTGCTCCCTGATATAATCTGCTATTAAATGCTCAATCAATTTACACACTACTAAAGTTAGGCTAACTGGTCGATAATTATTTATTTGTTTTATTAACCCCTTTATAAATCAGAACTACAACAGCAGTTTTCCAGTTTTCTGGTAAGGCACAGTTGTTAACTAACATGTTAAAAACATTAGATATGGAATAATGGCTTCTCTCAATCTTTAGTATTTCAGTAGGTATGTTATTGAGCCCCCTTGATTTTTGATTCTGCAACATCTTGATGCTTTTGCATAATTTGAAAGCCATTATTTGAAAAATATTCCCCACTATCTCCAATTTCCTGTTCAGCACTGTCACCCAAGTATGAAAAATAGATACAAAATGTGAATTTAATGTGTTTGCTTGGTCCGTCACTTAATACTGCAATTCCATTTATGTTAAGATCCGGTATGAGCTCTTTATTGCCCTTGTGTCTATTTACGTAATTGTAAAAGGATCTCCAACAATTATTTGCTCTGCCAAAAATTTGTTCTAAGAACCATTCTTGGGCTTGCAGCTTTTTGTCTTGAAGTTATTTAGTTAATTCTGTAAATCTATTAAAATGCCATTCGAATTTCTTTCTTTTATGAAATGCATGCCTGGCCTTTCTTTTAAGTACCCTAATAAATTTTGTATAGAACTCTGTATGAGCATTGTTTAATAACTTTGTATGGAACATGTTTTTTTGTTTCTAAAATTAGTGTTTTGAAACTAACCCATGTTGCATTTACACTGGTGGCAAATTGTACAAAAAGTTTATATTGTTCACAGAGAAATCTTTGAATAGCAGTCATGTCAGCACCGCCAAAATTCTAACTCTTCTTCCCTTTCAGACTGGTTTGCCACCCCTTCCAGTTCACCTCTAGATGCACACAGCTAGGGTCACTTATACCTGGTAACACTGTGTATGAGGAAAATGGCTCAGGCCTGCACAAAAATACATACAGTGTAGCTGATTGTCAAGTACTGGCTTTAATGACTTGCAATAGCCCCTGATCCCAAACCAGGTTTACCAGATTTTGAGCTTCACCTCCTAGACCATCCCAGTTGACATTTGGCACGTTTAAATGCCCTGCTAAAATAATGTTATTTCACTTTTCTGAAGCAATTTTTCCCACTAATTTATGAAAAGTTGTATAATCAGTTTCACCAGGTGGTCTGTAGCAAGCTATTATTATTATATTATTCCCTTGATCAATAATTTCAATTGCCATCATCTTCAACCCACAATACCTTACTGCTTAACTCTGATTTGGTACAAATAAAAATTTTCCGTCCCCTTCTGTCCCTTCCATACACCCTGTAATCTGATCTAAATACCTCCACATTGTTAATATCAATATTTAGCCATGATTCGGTACCTATAACTATATTTGGATTACATATGTCCATTAAATTCCAAAATTCTACAATCTTATTTCCAATACTATGGCAATTTACCTGTAACAGCCTTAAGGAATCATCCTCACCTGTGAATCGTTTCCCAGAAGCTGGTATCACTGGTGCTCCTGCAGCTCAATGCCATTACTCCACTTTATTACTCTCTCAAACAAAGCTGCCAAATTTGAAGATCCTTTTCAATAAAGGTGAACGCCATCACGTCCAAAGTTCCAGTCATCGATCCATGAATTGGGGTCCAGAAACTACACGTCCAGTTGCTCCGCTACCCACGAAAATGCATTGTTTACTTGCATCACTTTTCTCCAGTTGACATTCTGTTGCCTCAAAACGCCACAAACGAGTTTTGTTGAGAGAAACAGCTGTTTCATCCTGGTAACAAGGTCGTACATGTCTCCCATTGCAAAGTTAATACTCCTCCTCAAGTCATCACTACCAACGTGTAGCACAATCGTCCGATACTCACTTTCCGTCTCCTTTTGCTTCTTATCGATTTCCCTCAGTAGACCATTTGCCCTTACGCCAGAATGGCAATTTACCTCTGCATTTGAATTTCCTGCATGTCTTACAATGGAATCACTGATTATTAGACATTTCTCCTTTCCTTTTCCACTCTCTTCTACTCATAGGTTCCTTAGATGGTAGCTTTCGTCTTCAAGCCTCTGAATTTTGTTCTCAGCATTTTTCAATTTCTTGCATAATTCCTGCGCTTCCTCCTGTAGCTGCTCCAGCTTCTTCTGTTTTGTGGTGATGGTATCATTGCCCCTGCAATCCTTGCATGCCCAATTTTCTTTTATGTCTTGATCTCTCTTTATTTTGTTGCAGCCCAAGTGCTGCACAGAAGACTTGTCCTCAGTGTTTTGTTGCAGTTGCTGTGTTTCCAACAGGCCCTGGATATACTTCTGGTTCCTCCTATCACAAGCAAAGTTGCCAATACAAATATTATAAAACAACTCTTCTTCAAAGTTTCAGTCATTTCCGACAGCTCGCTACCTGCTATCCCAAGCACTGATCCATCCAAATTCCTATCCTCACCCAGTAAGGCACTAGATCCACACCTATTGTTCTGCAGGTACCTGGTTCCTGGTATGTCTGCACTGCTTGACTAAAAAAACGCTGAATATAAACATGGACTTTGGCCATGGCACTGATTACAAAACACAACAACCTTGACAATCTTTGAAACCACTCACCAAGAACCATTGCCCATACTGTCAAGGAAGAAAATATCCAGGAAACTAGACACCGAGAAAATAGGACATAACATAGAAGAAATAGACAAAGCAAGACAGTTAATACAACATGAACTACCTAAAGCAGTGGAAATGTGCACAAGAACTCCATAATCATGCCAAACACAAAGAAAAGAGAGGAGATCGCAACCCTGGTTTAATGACTATTATAACAAATAGAAAAAGACTGCTAGCACTACATTGAGCAAAGGAGACAACACAGCCAAGTGATCTGTCCCAATATGCAGATCAAAGAAGGAAATATAAAATGCTAATTAAGAAGACGAGGATATAGTATATTGAAGAAGATGTTAGGAGGTATGCTACAACCACCCAAAATGACCCATTCATAGCGCTCTGGAGACCATAAACCCCAGCAACAAGCAATATCTCAATGGAATTATGAGAAAGCCACTTCAAAAGCATCCTCAACCATCAACACCAGCCAACAGTTTTTGAATTAACTTCAGTAATGACGGAGACTCACAGCCGCATAACAAGACAACAGCAACAGCAAAAAACAGAAAAGCCTGAAGCCCAGATATCATCTACACCAAACACCTAAAGGACTCCCTACATGACATGCAAGACTACTGGGCAGAACTATTCAATGAATGCATGTACACTGGGAAAATCCCAGAGCAATGGAGGTCATCAGTAATCAAAGTGATGTCCAAGGGGAAAGGAGAAACCTACAACCTGACTCATACCGAGGTATAGCTCTCGAAAATGCATCCTGCAAGGTCTCCATGAAAATCTTAAACAGGTTTACAGAAGCAATAGACTCCCAGACACCAGCAAATCAATTCGGTTTCGAGGTATAGCTCTCGAAAATGCATCCTGCAAGGTCTCCATGAAAATCTTAAACAGGTTTACAGAAGCAATAGACTCCCAAACACCAGCAAATCAATTTGGTTTCTGAAAGGGAAGAAGCACACTACATGTCACGAGATACCTAATGGAACAAGCCCAAGATACACTCTGACAACCAGGGAAGAAATACTTCGTGGTTTTCGTGGACTACCATAAGGCCTTCGACCTCATCTGGAAACTCAATTATCTAATAGGAGCCCCAGACCCGTTAGCAACCACAATCTCAAATATCCTCATGTATAACCATATCCAAATATCTGACAGCATAGGCATATCTAAGAGCATAATCCAAACAAATGGAGTCTCACAAAGAGACCCAATTAGCCCAACATTATTCAAGATGACAGCAGACATCATAGAGATAATCAGAGATACCTCAGTATCGCTTATACTCTATGTGGACGACATGGCAATAAGCTTGGAAAGCACAGAAGAGCTCCAAGGGGTCCTCAACAGGCTCACATCAGAAAGAAAGAAAGAAAGAAAGAAATCGACTGCAAATAAACCACAGCTAAACCAAACAAATTACTTTCAGGAAAGGAGGGATACATGCACCCAGAAACACAATGACCTTGCACAACAAACCTCTAGAGGTAGTGCCAAAATTCAAGTATCTCAGTGTCACCCTTCAAACTACTCTAACATCCTTCAATAATCATGTCAAAGAAAGAGAGGCCACAGCAATAAAAGTCATCTACCGCATCCAACAACCTCAACAAATATCATTGTATACAGCAATGTTACTGTTCAGGACAGCCATACCCCCAATAGCAACCTATGGGATCAGCATCACCTGGGGAAAAACTATCTCTCAGCGACCTGATAACAATAGAAAAACTCAAGGCCTGCTGCCTGAAAAGGATTCTAGGCATCGAGAAGTCAGCACCTTCAAGGCTGACATATGTATTAACCAAAGAGCACTACTTCACTGACGACACCAGAACACAGTTTTGGCTGCCAAACACAAAGTCCTACGAGAATGTATGTCAAATCTTAACCGAGAAATGCAATGCCATCTGGCTCTACTACTCCATGGATGCCACAATAACGGAAGAGTGGAAACAAGACAACTACAAGCTACGACATGTAGTAACGTGCTACGCCAGGGATGGATTTCATTGCAGATTCTGCCAAAACAAGGAATTCCACCAGCCGAATGAAGATTGTGTATATGAACTGTGTAATGAACACTGTGAGAGATACCACGTACAAATCTGCAAAATGAGGAAAACCTCAATAATAAAACTGGCTCTAGCATAGTTATTCAATTGTACAACTTTCTCTTTGCAATTGTGCGCTTTTCATTTAATAAAAGGCTGAAAGTCTGTTTAGAAATGCTTATATTTGGAAGTGCTTATCACTGCAAATCAAGGAAGACCCATTTTTTTTAAGTATATAAAAGATCTGATGTAAATCCTAACATTTACCTAGTAAAATTTGTGCGTAGAATATAGCAACTTTGATGCGCTTCTCATTTTGTTTTGCATTCACCAAGATCTTTAGCAATAAATTACTTTATTCTTTGCAATTTGTGCACACTTTATTATTGAACAAGGCACCTTAGAGTATGAGGAATCATATACCCCTACACAAAATACTGATATATTCAATAATTTTCACCCCTTGATATATTTCAGTGGAATAGCTCTAATACTTAAAGAGGTATTAGGAGAGATATAATTATATACGAGGGGATGTCAAAAAATAACCGGAATTGTTTTTTTTACTGGAAAATCCTGCTCACCTTTATTCAAATTCCATTACACAACTTCAAAGTATTCTCCCTCGGACACAATACAATGATTCCAGAGTTCAGTCCAATGTTCAAAACACTCCCTGAAGCCCCTTTTTGATAGTCTGTTGAGTACACCCGAAATTTTATTGTTTAGCTCTCTATCACTCTGAAAATGATGACTCTGAAGCTTCTTTTTTACTGCAGGAAATAGGTGGAAGTCACAAGTGGCTAGGTTCAGTGAATAGGGTGGATGTGGCATCACCTCAATGCCTAATTCAGTGATTGTTTCCTAAGTCTTGATGGCACGATGAGCGAGGCCATTATCCTGATGAAGGATCCATCCCGTTTGAGGAAGATTTGGACGTTTTGTTGTAAGTTTCCTCCTTAATGGCCCCTTCAGTACCTCACAATAGTAATTTGCAGTAACAGTATGTTGCTTATCATCCACCGCATGATTGCAACATGACATCAATTGTGTTGATGTTGATGTCTGTTTACGAAGTTGACGGTCCTCCAGGACGTGGAGCATCCTCGAGGTCATTTTTACCCTCCCGAAATTGTTTATACCATTCAAGCACTTCAGTTTTCCCCATTGCATGCTCTTTGTAGGCTTGCTGCAACATTTCCAATGTTTGTGATGCATTTTTAACAAGAATGCAAAATCTAATTGATGTGCGCTGCTGGAACTTGAGATCCATGTTGGGTACAGTAAATGCAGCCTCACACTTCTCCTGCTACCCTCCAACTGAGCACCCCAGGTCAATGAAGTGTATGCCATTTCGTCACCCAAGGTCAGTGAAAAAAAAAAAAAAAAAGATTCTGGTTATTTTTTGACACCCCCTTGTATGTACTAAATATTATAGAAATAAATCTACTTATTACACACATACACATATTAAAAATAAAAAAAAATAAAAAAAAAAAAAAAAAAAAAAGAGAGCAATAGCAGTAATAGTAACCGTTTTTTAGAGAGCACCATATTTTTATGTTTTGGCGGTCACATCGCTCTCTCACAACCCCCCCAGAATGTCTGGGGGACCACACCTGTCGTTGGTTTACGGGTCTCACTGACCTGACCGGGAGAGTTATCAAAATAAATTCACCGACCATATCCTCTGATTACCAATCAGAGGACGTATTACATGCCATGACAGGTCAGCATGTTAGGGGTTAAGGTTTTATAGAAAAATTAGAGAAATGGAGAGGTTGGAAAAATAAGGACTCTCTAGCCCTCAGGAACCCTAATAGCATCGGGGTCGGAAGAGAACAAGAGATGACCAAGGTAAGGTCAGATAGGAAAGTTACAGTGAGGAGCAAAACACCAGTAAGTGGAAGTAATGTTCTGCTCAGCTTGGGTACCTTGTGGTTGCCATTCACATATCCCCTAGACGGAGACCCCTGAGGGGGCAGTATAAATGTACGTCATCAGCAAAGTTGAGTAGAAATATGTAGAAACTGTTATAATTATTAGACTCAATAACTTTAAGGCCTGATTTTCAGAAGAATAAAATAATACCTTGTCATTCCAAAGCAATGATATGTAGTGAAACATTAGTTGTACAGCAATATACGACGAGAGGGGGCCGGGTGGCTGGGAGCTGTTGTGTGTGTGCGTGGTCTACAAGCTTCTCGCTGAGTCAGTGTGCACGTGTGCATAGAAAGATTTCGAAAGGTCACGTGACATTGACTACCTGTCCAAATGAAGGCCCTGTATTTATTAACTGAGTTTTTTCGGTGTATTTTGGGAGATCGCTATAAAATTTACAGTGCTTTAGATGCACAACTATGATTTACAACTTTTGGGGAATTTATTCAATGAAGTCGTGAAGTTTTTAAAATGAAACTTAAAGCTATACACCTGTAAAGAACCAAAAATCTAGAATATGCATTTAAGCCACTGTGGTAATCTAATATAACCATCAGGTGCAACAAATACCAGACGGAGTGGTAAATATTGCCAATGTTAGTAAATCAAAACCGCTAAATAAAAGTATCGAGCATGAAAAAAAAAAAAAAAAAATAAAATAAAATAAAAATAAAAAAAAATAAAAAAGGTAAATTCTGAGTTTTTTTACATATTTTTATGTAATTTTAAAGGTAAATTGCCTAAAAAATACCCTGGTCAGTGGCATAATTAATTTAAATGTGCACAAAACGAAATGTAAGTCTGTATATGGGGAACTTTTGGAGTATTTGTCAAAAATATTTATAACCACATATTTTACCAAACTTATAGTAAAACTTACTACAAAAAATGTAGATCTTGCTAAAGTACACAATTTATGTCTAAATATATTTTTTTGTAGAATGAACCATTTTGGAAATATGCCTTGTTATTTGTGTGAGTTTTGGAGAACTTATACTTCTGTCAAATGGAACATGGTTATTCACTTTTTTATATGTTAAGCGTGCTAAGAGAATGGAATCTCAAAGCTTTAAAAGATTTGACTATCACTCAAAGTGTACTGTATTCTAATATTCCCATTTCACCTACAAGGAAATAAGCAATAAATAAGATAATTTCTGCAAATGTTTATCTCTGCTAGCACAAAGATGATATAGGAATAAGAGTTTGTAAGAATGGTTAACACAAGAGTATTGAAAGTCATGTGAATGCAACACATCTGATTTTTTCTTTTTACTGTATTTACCGTTACTGCTCTTTGAAAATAAAGAAGACATGGAACACTTTTGATGCAGACTGTACATAGCACAAGTGGGAGCTTTGAGTAAGCAAAAGTATCATATTGCAAGTACTCTCATTAATCCTTTCTTTTTTTTGTCATCTTTCCTCTTTCATTGTTTTCTACTCATTTATTCCTTTTATTCTGTCATATACATACCAGTGGTGTATGCTAGGCCTACCAGATCTGGAGAATAAGGATTGTTGATTAACCTTCCATTACTCATGCACCCTGGTCATGCGGGGCCTACTAGGCCCACGCTATATTTTTGTGCCTATAAGCTTGTATGTAATTTTTTAAATTTCTTTTTCCTTCATTCTCATGTTTATCTCCATTTATCTTAAATATACATAGTTCTTATTAGAATTATCTTATTACATAGGTCAAAGAAAGATAAAATGAGGTATGAATACAGTATACATTATAATTTGTACTACACTACATGGAAAGATAATACATAGCGATCTTCAGGTGTACAACTTGGAATTTCAAATGTATGTAAAGTGGAATTTGAGAAAAAAGTGGGTAAACCATTAAGAGAAACAAAGAATTGTCTGGTTTTCTTAATAAATTCACAGATTCAGGAAGTATAGCATTATGTCTGTGGCTATAACAATAGATGACGGTATGGCCAGGTTACTCGTTTTAATTGTAGCACTTCTATGTAATTGCATTTATTTAATGACCTGTGACCTTCATTGTGGCCTCTAAGGAACATTCTTGTTTTGTAGCAAGTTCCACTGCATCAGTCAACCTATTCAATACATTTATATTTTCTTTAACTTTTTCATTATGCAAACAGTCAGCAATCTTTTTCTGATAGTTCAATGAATGCTCTGTCCGTTGAGTGCCAAAAGTTTTTAAAGCTGTAAGAGTTTTTATAAGCGTTGTTGATCTCTTATGTTTATCCAAAGTTGGGGTTAAATGTGCTAAGTTTGTGAAACTCATCATGTTCCAGGGCATTGCAAACAACAACATGGCCAGCAATAAAGTTTATTGAATTTGAATGAGGCAGTCGGCCACACATACTTATCATAATCGTTTACATTAAAATTCCTTTCTAAGGAGCGTTGTTTCTTTTCCCTCTGCTCACACTACAAGGGTGGAATAGCTGGAGTAGGCCTTCACTGTTTCACTAACACTAGTTTAACCTCATATTTCAATTGTGGGTATGCTGCAATTCTGTGAAGAAGATATATACGTATATGCATATGCTGACAACATAGCTGTAGATCAACAGATATACAGAAACTGCAGAAAATCATTGAGAAAGTAGATAAATGGTGCAGTGAACACAAACTACACATAAACATTACAAAGAACAAAATGGTGACTTGAAGAAATGGAGACAAAACATACAAGAATACTGAAATCAACATCAAAGGAGAAAACATTAAAATCTCATCAGACTTTAAATACCTAGGGGTGACATAGTAACCAACTGCCAAATGCTTCACAACAGAATGTGCAGTCCAAGCAATAATAGCAATACAGGACATCAAAAACATCCACCTACTCAGTCTAGAAACGGCCATGAAATTATTCAGCACTAAAATCTTGCTAATCCTGACGTACAGGATGGAGGTTATATGGGATCACCTGACAGACAAAAATCTAGAAACGCTAGAAAAGGTATAATTGACTTATCTAAAAAGAGCACTAGGTATCTCAAAGACACAAGATCTAGACTAGTGTACTTGCTAGTGAGAGACATTCCTAATTGAAGACATCAAATTTCGCTATATGCTGCCACACCCAAGGCTTCCAGAAATCAGCTGAAGATCATGGAGGATAAATGAGAAAAAGTATGGCTGGGGTTCTATGGCACCGAAGTAATGATGAACCGCTCATGGGCAGCACGAAACTTCGAACTGCGACATGTCGTAACTAGATTATCTATTCACAGCTTTCATCATCTAATTATCATGGCCCAATCACAAAGTGTGTGTGTGTGTGAAATGTATAACGAAGCCTGTGAATCATATCACATAGAACTGTGCAGTGAAATGGTGAAATCGATAAATGAATATGCAAAAATTTAAAAAGGTTACGTAACTGTATGTGGCTATTTGGCTGCAATTTTATTAAATAAATTGTGGGTATGTTCATTTCACTAATTGTGTTACTACACATTGTTCAACCAGTAGCACTAGCAACTGTGTTGTGCTCTGTACATTGTGAAAATAAATAATACTAATACCAATATAGTTGTTGATGACCGTATCTATTGCACAATCAAAAACACGTTACTTCTTACTTTTATCTCCATGTGCGATTGCTATGCAGTCAGTCATATTCACATGGCACATTTTAGAGATACTTGTGTGAGTATAGTGAGATGGAATTCCTAAGCCTTGGCATGCTTATTGCTGCATTCTGCCACTTCACTTCTCTCTTCCCTCATCGTGGTGAAGGCTGAGGCAGCAAGCACTCGAAAACCCTATTCTCCCCTCTCTTCAATGATAAAAGCGAGACATATTTCATCCTATGTGCTAATCCTTCGTGAGAGGGAAACTGGCTAGTATTGCAATTATTATTAAGATTACTTATTAATTTCTGGTTTATTTCAGATATGGACTTCAGTGATAGCTTTGATAGCCCACAATATACGCCATTTATACATACACATACACACAAACAGCCATGGCCAGGACAGGGCTTGACCCGCAACCCTCTACATGGCAGAGTTCTAAAGGCAACCAAGCAACCATGGTTACAAGGGCCATTTTATCGTACACTAGTCACTGAAAGTTAACATGGTCAGTATTAAATAATTTATCTTTTGCATAATGGACACATTGTGTATTTTTAATTTATGAAAAGAGCATATACAGTGCAATGATTATCTTCTTTGACATAAGCTGATGTATTCTAGGTAAATACTAGTAATAAATGAGGCATGGAGAATTAGTTCTGCCCAAAATTATATTAAGATTTATAGTTTTTGTGCTTCTGTTTCTTTGTCTTATCTCTCATGGTTTACAAGTTATACTTAATTATAATTATTATTAGTAGCTCATTCCTATATTTGAAATTGTCCACATAAGCTTAAAGTTTGTTTATTAAGCCCAGAGCATCAGATTTGTATGTTCTGTTACAGGAAAGGAACCTAGGACCAAATTGCTGCCACTAAACTATACTGCACTTGCATTTTCTGAAGCACCACATTCAATATGATCCTTTACATTAAGTAAATGAAACACTACTGGACGCAGGTTTCGCAAAGAAAAGAGGAATTCTGCATACTTCAAATTTGATATTTGGAGGTAACGTATAGCAGTAATTTGTCAGAGAAGCGGATAGTAATGGAGAGATTATTGAAATATTGGTACAGAATCCTAAATCTAGATAAAAGTAATGTCCTGAGGCAATGTTTACAGTATCAAGAGAAGTGCTTAAGAACCAGCAGGTGGATAGATTTAATAGTCTATGAAATAACTTGGAAAAGGATGGGCTAGGACGGATGTGGATGTGCCAAATGCTTCACAACAGAATGTGCAGTCCAAGCAATAATAGCAATACAGGACATCAAAAACATCCACCTACTCAGTCTAGAAACGGCCATGAAATTATTCAGCACTAAAATCTTGCTAATCCTGACGTACAGGATGGAGGTTATATGGGACCACCTGACAGACAAAAATCTAGAAACGCTAGAAAAGGTATAATTGACTTATCTAAAAAGAGCACTAGGTATCTCAAAGACACAAGATCTAAGACTAGTGTACTTGCTAGTGAGAGACATTCCTAATTGAAGACATCAAACTTCGCTATATGCTGCCACACCCAAGGCTTCCAGAAATCAGCTGAAGATCATGGAGGATAAATGAGAAAAAGTATGGCTGGGGTTCTATGGCACCGAAGTAATGATGAACCGCTCATGGGCAGCACGAAAATTCGAACTGCGACATGTCGTAACTAGATTATCTATTCACAGCTTTCATCATCTAATTATCACGGCCCAATCACAAAGTGTGTGTGTGTGTGTGTGAAATGTATAACGAAGCCTGTGAATCATATCACATAGAACTGTGCAGTGAAATGGTGAAATCGATAAATGAATATGCAAAAATTTAAAAAGGTTACGTAACTGTATGTGGCTATTTGGCTGCAATTTTATTAAATAAATTGTGGGTATGTTCATTTCACTAATTGTGTTACTACACATTGTTCAACCAGTAGCACTAGCAACTGTGTTGTGCTCTGTACATTGTGAAAATAAATAATACTAATACCAATATATTTGTTGATGACCGTATCTATCGCACAATCAAAAACACGTTACTTCTTCCATGTGCGATTGCTATGCAGTCAGTCATATTCACATGGCACATTTTAGAGATACTTGTGTGAGTATAGTGAGATGGAATTCCGAAGCCTTGGCATGCTTATTGCTGCATTCTGCCACTTCACTTCTCTCTTCCCTCATCATGGTGAAGGCTGAGGCAGCAGGCACTCATAAACCCTATTCTCCCCTCTCTTCAATGATAAAAGCGAGACATATTTCATCCTATGTGCTAATCCTTCGTGAGGGAAACTGGCTAGTATTGCAATTATTATTAAGATTACTTATTAATTTCTGGTTTGTTTCAGATATGGACTTCAGTGATAGCTTTGATAGCCCACAATATACGCCATTTATACATACACATACACACAAACAGCCATGGCCAGGACAGGGCTTGACCCGCAACCCTCTACATGGCAGAGTTCTAAAGGCAACCAAGCAACCATGGTTACAAGGGCCATCTTATCGTACACTAGTCACTGAAAGTTAACATGGTCAGTATTAAATAATTTATCTTTTGCATAATGGACACATTGTGTATTTTTAATTTATGAAAAGAGCATATACAGTGCAATGATTATCTACTTTGACATAAGCTGATGTATTCTAGGTAAATACTAGTAATAAATGAGGCATGGAGAATTAGTTCTGCCCAAAATTATATTAAGATTTATAGTTTTTGTGCTTCTGTTTCTTTGTCTTATCTCTCATGGTTTACAAGTTATACTTAATTATAATTATTATTAGTAGCTCATTCCTATATTTGAAATTGTCCACATAAGCTTAAAGTTTGTTTATTAAGCCCAGAGCATCAGATTTGTATGTTCTGTTACAGGAAAGGAACCTAGGACCAAATTGCTGCCACTAAACTATACTGCACTTGCATTTTCTGAAGCACCACATTCAATATGATCCTTTACATTAAGTAAATGAAACACTACTGGACGCAGGTTTCACAAAGAAAAGAGGAATTCTGCATACTTCAAATTTGATATTTGGAGGTAACGTATAGCAGTAATTTGTCAGAGAAGCGGATAGTAATGGAGAGATTATTGAAATATTGGTACAGAATCCTAAATCTAGATAAAAGTAATGTCCTGAGGCAATGTTTACAGTATCAAGAGAAGTGCTTAAGAACCAGCAGGTGGATAGATTTAATAGTCTATGAAATAACTTGGAAAAGGATGGGCTAGGACGTATGTGTATGTGCCAAATGCTTCACAACAGAATGTGCAGTCCAAGCAATAATAGCAATACAGGACATCAAAAACATCCACCTACTCAGTCTAGAAACGGCCATGAAATTATTCAGCACTAAAATCTTGCTAATCCTGACGTACAGGATGGAGGTTATACGGGACCACCTGACAGACAAAAATCTAGAAACGCTAGAAAAGGTATAATTGACTTATCTAAAAAGAGCACTAGGTATCTCAAAGACACAAGATCTAGACTAGTGTACTTGCTAGTGAGAGACATTCCTAATTGAAGACATCAAACTTCGCTATATGCTGCCACACCCAAGGCTTCCAGAAATCAGCTGAAGATCATGGGGGATACATGAGAAAAAGTATGGCTGGGGTTCTATGGCACCGAAGTAATGATGAACCGCTCATGGGCAGCACGAAACTTCGAACTGCGACATGTCGTAACTAGATTATCTATTCACAGCTTTCATCATCTAATTATCACGGCCCAATCACAAAGTGTGTGTGTGTGTGTGTGTGTGTGTGTGTGTGTGTGTGAAATGTATAACGAAGCCTGTGAATCATATCACATAGAACTGTGCAGTGAAATGGTGAAATCGATAAATGAATATGCAAAAATTTAAAAAGGTTACGTAACTGTATGTGGCTATTTGGCTGCAATTTTATTAAATAAATTGTGGGTATGTTCATTTCACTAATTGTGTTACTACACATTGTTCAACCAGTAGCACTAGCAACTGTGTTGTGCTCTGTACATTGTGAAAATAAATAATACTAATACCAATATAGTTGTTGATGACCGTATCTATCGCACAATCAAAAACACGTTACTTCTTACTTTTATCTCCATGTGCGATTGCTATGCAGTCAGTCATATTCACATGGCACATTTTAGAGATACTTGTGTGAGTATAGTGAGATGGAATTCCGAAGCCTTGGCATGCTTATTGCTGCATTCTGCCACTTCACTTCTCTCTTCCCTCATCATGGTGAAGGCTGAGGCAGCAAGCACTCGAAAACCCTATTCTCCCCTCTCTTCAATCATAAAAGCGAGACATATTTCATCCTATGTGCTAATCCTTCGTGAGGGAAACTGGCTAGTATTGCAATTATTATTAAGATTACTTATTAATTTCTGGTTTATTTCAGATATGGACTTCAGTGATAGCTTTGATAGCCCACAAGATACGCCATTTATACATACACATACACACAAACAGCCATGGCCAGGACAGGGCTTGACCCGCAACCCTCTACATGGCAGAGTTCTAAAGGCAACCAAGCAACCATGGTTACAAGGGCCATCTTATCGTACACTAGTCACTGAAAGTTAACATGGTCAGTATTAAATAATTTATCTTTTGCATAATGGACACATTGTGTATTTTTAATTTATGAAAAGAGCATATACAGTGCAATGATTATCTTCTTTGACATAAGCTGATGTATTCTAGGTAAATACTAGTAATAAATGAGGCATGGAGAATTAGTTCTGCCCAAAATTATATTAAGATTTATAGTTTTTGTGCTTCTGTTTCTTTGTCTTATCTCTCATGGTTTACAAGTTATACTTAATTATAATTATTATTAGTAGCTCATTCCTATATTTGAAATTGTCCACATAAGCTTAAAGTTTGTTTATTAAGCCCAGAGCATCAGATTTGTATGTTCTGTTACAGGAAAGGAACCTAGGACCAAATTGCTGCCACTAAACTATACTGCACTTGCATTTTCTGAAGCACCACATTCAATATGATCCTTTACATTAAGTAAATGAAACACTACTGGACGCAGGTTTCACAAAGAAAAGAGGAATTCTGCATACTTCAAATTTGATATTTGGAGGTAACGTATAGCAGTAATTTGTCAGAGAAGCGGATAGTAATGGAGAGATTATTGAAATATTGGTACAGAATCCTAAATCTAGATAAAAGTAATGTCCTGAGGCAATGTTTACAGTATCAAGAGAAGTGCTTAAGAATCAGCAGGTGGATAGATTTAATAGTCTATGAAATAACTTGGAAAAGGATGGGCTTGGACGGATGTGGAGAAGGGGAAAAGATACAAAAGGGTTTTGGAAGGCTGCAAGTAAAGATCTGAGGGCATTGCAATACAAAACTCTTTAGTAATGTAATAAAATATCTTGTACATATTACTCGTTGACCTAAGCACAAGTCAAGGTCACATGCTGTAATAGGTTTTAATTTAGCCTAAGTGCCAGTTGGAGAGCTATGAAGGTAAGGGTTTAAGTCAATTTGTACAATGACACACAAATTATTTTGTCAAGTTTTCTAATTTATTGCAGGTGCCCTGTCATAATTATTATAAATTATTAATTAAAAATAATAATTACCTTCTAAAGATTACTTACACCCGGGACATAAAGTACTTACAATTTTAAGTCGCCCTTGGGGTATTTATCTGTGATGTAAGATTCCCTTGTGGTCTAACTGGGCAAAGTATGAATCAACTGGGGAATTGAATGTTGTACTGGCAAGTTGGCCATGGTAGCTTAGTGGTTAAAGCAGTTGCTTGATAAGCGGAAGATCCGTGGTTCAAATCCCAGCTGTGGCATTGAATTTTTCAGTCCTGATTCCACCTCTTAAAGTATCATAAGATCATATACATTCATTAAATGATTATGTAAACTTCCACAGCCTTTGTCCATTACTTCTTCCTTGGTTCCCAGTATGGGCCGTGCCTTGTTGGCACTTTCAAGAAATAACAAATTATGCCGACATTTTGCCGCAAACTTTTGTTCAGCTTCTTCAATGGGTGACTGCAAAATTTGTCCAATTAGTTGCTGCCTACTCTGATTGGCCTCATCCCGACATACTTGCAATCCTATTGGTTCCTTCTCCTCCAACACGAAGTTGACCTGCTAATAGGGTCTTCCATATTGTGTTGAGTGGTTTCCCTGTGTCAAGGTTCAGACTGCTCTTTTCTTTAAATATCTCTATGCTTTCCCTCACTGTTCTTTGAGAGAAATTGTCACAGATTGCTAAAATTTTTAAATTGTCAAATTCAGAAAGAATTAAAAAGGAACATATAGCAGCGCTCTTTTGTAATAAAAATGTTTAGGGGAACTCTTGGACTGTACTTGTTTACTTTAAAGCCTAAGCAGCAGATAACATTACTGTCTCTAATGATTATATAAATGTTCACCATAATCAAACTTCTAGCATTATTATTTGAAATACATTCATCATTGCTGTTTTATTTTCTTTTATGCTGGAGACCATGTAAACTAGTTATTTTTTGACACATGGCATCTTCTAACTCGAAAAATCATGTGCACACTACAATACACTGAGTCAATGCTGTCTTCCTGTAAGTTGATGATGATTGACTGAGGTATTTCGTCTTGGCCTACTTCTTGCTCTTAGACCTGTTCCTTCAGTTTTTCCACATATCAATTACACACTGTAAATTATGCTCTTACTTTGGTGATGCAATGCTTCTGGTTTATGTATTATTGGTTCACTTTTATTGTTCATATCTTGTTCACTAAGTGATAAATTGGACTAAACCAACAAAGAATGCTAAATTAAACACCAATAAAACAAATCCACAAAATCAACATAATTGAACTACTGGAACTGAAAGTACCACCATTAACACGAAAGCAGAAATCTGAACTGAAACCATAACAACTTGAGATCCTTTCCCTCCCTTATCGTTAGCCTCTGTGGTTTTGTTTTCTGTTTTGAGTAACATACAAACACAACAAAACAAAAGAGTCACAAAGGAATTTGGACAGAGAACATGAAAGTATCTTAGCAGAACCACCTGTTAAATGACTAGTTCAATGCATGCTCATACCACAATCAGTTAACGTAGGAAGTTGGTTATTAGACTGGACGTTTCAAAATAAAATACTCTTCATGGTCAGATTATTTTCTTGTCTGTTAAGCAAATAAATTTAATGGCCACAAATGATATTTGTATCACTAGCTTTAGAGCATGATTTTATACGGTGCTCAACCCATTTGCATCACTTGACGACCTGGGCTCACATGCATCTTTTTAGCATATGAACCATACGACGAGCACAGCTCGCTATGCTGCATTGTTCCGTATAATTCCACACAGTTTAGGTTTCTTCTCCTAGATGTCATTTGTATACATCTGGAATGAAACGCTAATAAGTGATGTTTGTAATTCTGATCAGCATGACATAACCTGTGTTTCAATCAAGAAAAAACAATTTTATCTTAGCATTATTTCACTCGCCTCAGTAGCCATCATGGCGGTGAAAAAAATTTGTGCCAATGACAAGGGTTTGAGAAAATTGATACAAAGTGTATTAGAGAGTGTAAGTGGTGATTTTTCTGAATATGAAACAGAGTCTGAAGAAGATTCTGGTGACAGTGATTATGAATCTAGTGCAGAAAGCAGCGAAGAAAATAATTATGAAGCCAATGATGACACACCAACAGCCTTTGAAACGTGTTCGCATTACAACACAGAAAAACCTGTGCAACTGGCATTGGACTAAAATTGACAACTTCATTCTCTACCCTTTTACTGCAAATAGTGGTATTTGTAAATACTTGCTGAATAAGCA
This sequence comes from Tenodera sinensis, assembly GCA_030765045.1. NCBI lineage: Eukaryota > Metazoa > Arthropoda > Insecta > Mantodea > Mantidae > Tenodera > Tenodera sinensis. Next base: position 34,709,870 of record CM060964.1, read on the forward strand.
TGCGTCACAGATGCCGTCTGTACTTTCAATTTTTTTCAGCATACACGGAACCTTTGTTTGACAAAATATATGATGAAACAAATGCTTATGCAATGAGGTAGTTGAACAATCCTGACAGAAAGTGTTGAAAGACAATGAAAAATGAAATCAGAGCCTATATTGCTTTAGTTATTTTGATGTCTCAAGTGTGAAGATCGCTATTCAATTGAACTGGAGCAAAACCCGATGCCCCAAAACACCAATTTTTCATGAAACAATGAGTAGAGATACATTCAAACTGATTTCCCATTTCTTTCACACACAACAGCAGTATTAGGACAACAGTATTAGTGAGTTTGTGTTTTTAATATTGTGCACCAAAATAGTTAATGACTGATTTTAAATGATTTTTAAGCATTAAGCCGTTACTGCACTCACAGGTAGGAGATTTAAATCTGATTTCTTGGTTAGTTTCCAGAGCATTTAAATATGACACAATTGGGTTAACTGTACAACACCACAGGACGTGGCAAGTCTCTCATTGGGTGTTGTGTTGGCCAGCTCCTCCTGCAAATTTTGCAGTCCCCATGGATAAAATGTCGATATATAGTTGAATCTGATTTATGCAAGCATCAAGGGGAAGAGAGACGATTACTGTTAACTCAAAATTACTTGCAACTGAGATTTTGATAATGCATCATATTTTTTTGAAAAACACTGCAGCAATACATGTGTAACATTTTGCAAACAACAAAGATATGTACAAAGAAAACATTATTTTGAACTTGGGGCTTCTTTAAAGAAATCAGTTAATTTGAATTGTTTCACTATTCTTGCACTAAGTGCAAATTAACTGATTTCTTTAAAGGAGCACCAGCCCAGTGAACCAGCCTCTACAGTTCATTCAATGTCTAGTTGATAATGGAGGAGAGCTAACCTCCGAAACATGTACCGGGAACATTTAAAAGTGAGTGTTGTTTAGTGTTATTGACTCAAAATTCCTATTTTAATGTGATTCCAACAACACTGTCATCAACTTTCAGTATTTATTGTTACATCTGTATATGTTTTGTTACAGGAAAGGAACCTAAGACCAAGCTGCTGCCATAGTCACATTTCCTGAAGCATGGTAGGATCATTGGTGATAAATCACCTTCCAGGTCCCCTCTGTACAAGACAAGCGACTGCCACATGGACACAAATCTGCATTTAGGAAATGAAACATTAACAGATGCAGGTTCCTTGAAGGGAAAAACTCTGTATACTTCACATTAGGTACTTGGAGGTATGTATGTGTATACTAGTAATTAACACTGTAGACATGCTGCTATATTTCAGAGGATCTCATATCTTTTGCTCATGTTTTTACTACACGTTTGGAACTCAATACTAAAACTGTGATGACTTTCTCCACTCTTGTAGGAGTTGATGTTAAATGGGTTCCTTGCACTGGAAGTGCAACAGATGAAGTTCTAATTGTTTTACACACTTGCTAAGAATGTTTAACGCAAGCACTGCACATCACATCTTTTTCATTAGTAATAGTAAATATCAACCATGGTCGATTCTTCTGCCAGGACATTGAAAAGTTATTTCCTATTGTAGTGTCACTCTTTGATGACAGGTTCACATTATTCATGGCCTATAACTTTATTTCTATCTTTATTAATAGGTAAATATTCCACTTCCACGATTGCATCATCCCTTCTAGTCTTTTTGCTTTTGTTTTACCACACATTTTCACTTATTGAAACTTGTAATATCACCAAATCTAGGATGGTATACTAGTATTAAGATTATCAAATTTAAAGAACTAGGTAATTAATTAACCTTTTGTATGTTTCATAGTGCTTTCGTTTTCAGTGTTTGCTTGTCTGTTTCAATAGATGGCAAACAATATTTACACATGAACCTAACACGCAGCTGTTATATCAAAGGCTTGTAACCCAGCGCAGCAGTTAACAATGCATCTTTAACAGATAGGAAACCAATCCATCGATAAAGCCGAACAATCAGTGTTAAAAGACAGATGAATCACTGGAAATTACTATTAAACTGTTTTATTACTTTTTTTATGAATAGCCAGTGAAGAGGTTCTCTTCAGTCATATTGAAACCTAATAAAACTGGGAAACAAGATTATCTTGTTCCTTGTTGGATGTTTTTCTTCCCCATTTTAATCTCTTCTAAAAGCTTAGGTGTACAGAGACGGTGAATGAATTCATAAAATGATAAATGCTATATTTGAAAATTACCCAAAATTTGTCCAATAACAGGGCTCCTGTTAGAATACCTAATTACGAGAGTCACTCCAGAAGTAATACACACTATTTTTTAAAAAATAACATTTCCATTCTACATATTTGAAATGTGTACAGTGTGTAAATACATTCTTCCCACTTGTGTTCAATTTATTTCAGCCTGTTCCCGTGAGTGGCGCTGTCACAGCATGCCTTCAAGATGGCTGCTGCACTTAACATCTGTCAGAAGCAACGTGCTGTCATAGAATTCCTATGCTGTGAAAACAAGAAAGTGGGAAGCATTCACAAGAAGTAGAAAAAGGTTTATGGAGATGCTACTGTTAGTCAGTGGGCAAGCAGATTACGTGATGAAAAAGGGAGCGGTAATATTCAGGATTCTCCTCACAGCGGCAAGCCTCATACTGCATAAACTCCTAGCAATGTGCAGAGAGTTAATGAACTGGTTTCTGCTGATAGACGCGTCACAGTGACTGAATTGTCACTCTACGTTGGAATAGGGGAAGCAAATGTATGCAGAATACTGAAAGTGTTGGAGCGATATGTCAGTCCAAAAACCACAGAAGTGATCATAAAACTTGGATGGACAACATTGAAACACCCGCCTTACAGTCCTGATCTGGCTCCCTGTGACTATCATCTCTTTGGCAAACTGAAAGAATCTCTTCATGGAACGAAATTTGAAGATGATGACTCCTTCACATTGCCAAACAGTGGCTCTAACATGCTTGGATTGGATTGGATTTGGTTTAAGGGCGCTCAACTTCTAGGTCATCAGCGCCCCTCTAACATGCTGGTCCAGACTTTCACCATGCAGGTATACAGACACTAGTTCCAAGATGATGACTCCTTCACATTGCCAAACAGTGGCTCTAACATGCTGGTCCAGACTTTCACCATGCAGTCTAGTTCCAAGATGATGACTCCTTCACATTGCCAAACAGTGGCTCTAACATGCTGGTCCAGACTTTCACCATGCAGGTATACAGGCACTACTCACGATACTTCTTCCTTCCACCACAAGAGTGCAGTTGTGACTTATGTTTCCTTGTACGGCCACGAGCTGCAACAGTTTTAAGATGGCGACCAGCAGTGAAAAAATGTTTGCTGCTCTTCAGTTTCATATGAGTAAATCCGTGACAACCTTGCAATGAAACTTTAGAACAAAATACCAGAAAGAACCACCCACTGATATTTAATTCCCTCTATTCCATTGTGCAGTGTGTTCATGATTCATCTAAACTGAATGTTTTCTGTGCGATATCACAATCTAAAATTTACGGTCCCTTGTTCATCAGTGAAAAACCCATTACAGGGCACATCTACCTGGATATGTTGGAGAATTGGCTCCTGCCACAGTTGGAGATTGATAATGTCATCTAGCAACAGGATGGTGCTCCACCTCATTACCACCATGATGTCCATGACTTCCTGAACATCAGACTTTGAGATCGATGGATAGGTTGTACCGGGAATGAAGATAATGCACTCATATCATGGTCTCCACGCTCTTCCGACCTTACCCCTTGCGACTTTTTCATATGGGATTATGTGAAGGATGCAGTTTACACGCCACTATTACCTGCTGATCTACGACAACTACGGGTCCACATTATCAACGCATTTGGTGAAATTAACAGGGACATGCTACATCGAGTGTGGGCCGAACTTGATTATCAAGTTGATATTTGTAAAGTCACTTATGGAACACATATTGAGCACCTGTAAGCTACTAAAAAAACTTTATGAGTTGCTATATGAGTCATTCCATGTGAAATCGAACAAAATATGAAAAAAATGACCTTGATCTCTCAGATTTTCTTGAACTTTTTTTTTTGGTGTTTTGGAACAAAATATATTTGACTCATGTTTCTTTGTTTTATAAAAAAAAGATTATTTTGGCAGATATTAATTTTTTAAATGTCCCAAAAATCGCGCACTCCTCACTCTTCGATCAATCATACCTCCGATTGTAATGAAGCAAATTACTTGATCTTTGGCTCAAATTAAAGAGAAATCTGACTCACAGTTTCTTTCACTGCAGTCATTTCAGCTCAGACACTTTCCTTTGTAAGCGACAATGAATGTGAATTCAATACTTCCAGTTGATTGTAGCTGATATTTTAATTTATATTCTTAAAGTTTAATGCTTTATTTTTAGGCATCTAATGAAAAAATATTCTTGAAATGAAAATATTTTAGTAGTGTATGTTTTGCTGTTTGTCTTGTTATAATACCCCTCCGTGGGATACTTTAGTTGGGTGAAATTCTTGGTATGAAATCATTGAAGGGAGGAAATCCTATCCATCCTCCCCTGAATTTCTCTCTCTGTTTTGCATTGTTACTTCAATGTCTTTATCTGAATGGCTGATGCATGTTTTAAAACCTCTGAGTAATGTTATTTCTGCTTGTGTGAAGATTTGTTTGGATAGGTTCACTCCATTGTTAACTTTAACTGCTTTAGTACTTTTGTCGTTCCTTTGTTCATTTTTTTTCACTCCTAAGCTTTGTGTTTTCTCGTAGCTTCAGAGCTTTATTTCTCTAAATCCCAGCTAGCTTTACTAGAACGTTTGACTGTGGATTATTCCATGCAGTAGGTCCTATTCTCTTCCTTCATTTCATGTGTAAATTCTTTTTCTTTATCTGAGTACCCTCCCCTTATGTAGGACTTACAAGTCAGTGTCTAGAGTCAGACGTCTGTCAGGGAACACAGGAACCTATGTACCAGACAGAGTGAACACCTGCAAGTATGAGAGTGAGGAAGGATTACCCTCCCCTTATGTAGGACTTACAAGTCAGTGCCTAGGGTCAGACGTCTGTCAGGGAACACAGGAACCTATGTACGAGACAGAGTGAACACCTGCAAGTATGAGAGTGAGGAAGGATTACCCTCCCCTTATGTAGGACTTACACGTCAGTGCCTAGGTTCAGATACCTGTCAGGGAACACAGGAACCTATGTACCAGACAGAGTGAACACCTGCAAGTATGAGAGTGAGGAAGTGATTCCCCTCCCCTTATGTAGGACTTACAAGCCAGTACCTAGGGTCAGATGCCTCTCAGGGAGCACAGGAACCTATGTACGAGACAGAGTGAACACCTGCAAGTATGAGAGTGAGGAAGTGATTACCCTCCCCTTATGTAGGACTTACACGTCAGTGCCTAGGTTCAGATACCTGTCAGGGAACACAGGAACCTATGTACCAGACAGAGTGAACACCTGCAAGTATGAGAGTGAGGAAGTGATTACCCTCCCCTTATGTAGGACTTACAAGCCAGTACCTAGGGTCAGATGCCTCTCAGGGAGCACAGGAACCTATGTACGAGACAGAGTGAACACCTGCAAGTATGAGAGTGAGGAAGTGATTACCCTCCCCTTATGTAGGACTTACACGTCAGTGCCTAGGTTCAGATACCTGTCAGGGAACACAGGAACCTATGTACCAGACAGAGTGAACACCTGCAAGTATGAGAGTGAGGAAGTGATTCCCCTCCCCTTATGTAGGACTTACAAGCCTGTACCTAGGGTCAGATGCCTCTCAGGGAGCACAGGAACCTATGAACCAGACAGAGTGAAGACCTGGAAGCAGGTGGTCAGTCAAGCACCAGGTATGAGAGTGAGGAAGTGGATGATATGAAATGCAGGCGAAATGGATGAATAGAGAGGTGACTGGAGCAATTTATGGAGAGAGTGGCGGAGGACACCGGAGAGCCCGGAGAAAAACCACCCAGATGCTAGCTTGTCCACCACAAATACCACATGTAGGTCCCTGTGATTGAACCCAGGACACCTAGGTGGTAAACAAGTGGTCTAACCGCTTGGCCACAGCACCGCCTCATGTGTAAATTATGAAATTCCAAATCAATGTTGTTTATGCTTGTGTACTGCATTGTTTTCTTCATTATTAAAACTTTCTTCCCTATTTTTAGTACAGAAGTACTTAAGTCACACTAAACGTATCATCAGTTCAATTGATCAGTGATGTTACAACAGAAAATGTTTAGACAATGTGCCAAGAACAAATGAGTTGCTCAGTTTAACATTGATCATGTTCAGACAAACTGGCCATTAATGGCACTAATTTGAAGTTAGTGAAGTCTGTTAAACACAGAACATCCATCACATCTGTATATGTTTTGTTACAGGAAAGGAACCTAGACCAAGCTGCTGCCATAGTCACATTTCTTGAAGCATGACAGGATCATCGGTGATAAATCACCTTCCAGGTCCCCTCTGTGACTGACACAAGGACACACAATCTATATTTAACAAATGAAACATTACCAGAAGCAGGCTCCTTGAAGGGAAGAAGAAGTGTGTATACTTCAAATTAGGTACCTGGAGGTGTGTATGTGTGTACTAATGACAGACTCAAAAACTTACAAACTGTCTGTGTGCTGAGTCTTCAGTGCGGGTTGCCATCTGCTGCTATCATAGAAATGCATGGATGAAGCCATATAACATTTTTAAAGGTTAAATTGGTTTCTAGAATCACAAAATTTAATATCCCCATGTCAAGCTGGATTCAGAGAGTTCCACTCTACAAATGAACAAGCCTTACTTCTCAGTCAAGAAATCAAAGACTCCTTCAATAGAAAAGAAGATAATTTATCACTTTTTATTGATTTTCAAAGCGCATATGATTCTATATGCAGAACAAAACTACTAAAGAAAGTAAAAAAAATAGGGATACAAGGTCCAATGTTTTCATGGCTATGTCATTTCCTAACACAACGCTTTATTGCAACCAGATATGGAAGAAATATATCTAAATATAAACAAATACACCGTGGCTTGCCACAAGGTGCAGTGCTCAGCACTACACTTTTTAATATATTTATTAATGATCTACCACAACAAATACAAAAATCAGGCATGAAGTGTGCACTATTTGCTGATGACTTGGTAATGTGGACTTCAAAACCAAAAAGCAAAAGTACAGAACTGGAAAAAACCATGCAACAATCCTTAACCAACTTACAGAGGTGGACCAAAGAAAATTTAATGACTGTTAATACAACAAAATCAAACTACCAAATCTTTTCACTAAGAAAAAAACCACTAAAAATAAAACTAAATTTTGAGGGTCAACAATTACCAGAAACAAAGGAAGCAAAGTATTTAGGAGTTACATTTGATACCAAACTTACATGGACCAAACAAATAGAAAATGTAATACAAAGAGCAGAGAGGCGCCTTTCACTGTTAAAACGTCTAACAGGAATGAAGTGGGGATATTCCAGAGCAACGCTTAACACAACATATAATATATATATATATATATATATATATATAAATAAAACCATTGTTTACTTACTGCAGCGAAGTTCTTGTAACAGCAAACACAAAAAAAATTCAAATCTTTCAAAACCAAAGTCTGAGATTAATTACAGGTGCTATCAAAACCACACCAATAGCAGCTATGGAAATACTAACCAACCAATATCCCATTGAATATGAAATAGAAAAAGCAGCTCTTATTCAACACGAAAAGTTGATCAGACTCCCATTCAATACATGGCACAAGAGAAATTTTACACATACACTAAAGACTCAGGAGAGCTTTCTTTCCAAAATTCAAGACATCAAGAAGGATGCACACCTTCCTAATTCAAAGGAAAACTTCATATCTAAAGTCAATCCAACACATACATTAGACATCACATATTATTTACACCTGACAGAAGAAGTTAAAAAAAGTGATACTCCAACTAGTGTTCTAAAATTATTGGCATTAGAGACAATCCATACTAGGTTTCCAGAACATGAGTGGCTCCATATTTATACTGATGGATCATTTATATCAAACAAAGATGGAGCAGGTGCTGGAGTCACATGTCACCTCTTTTCCTATTACAAATCTTTAAGTTATGGAACTACTAACTTTGATGGAGAAATTGAAGCAATTCGAATGGCCCTACAAAATCTTTTGTACAGAATTTCACATTTTCAGCAAGCAGTTATTCTCTCAGATTCCAGGGCAGCAATTATAGCAATTACTTCCAAGTTGTCACCAAAAAACCAAACAATTATAGAATGTTGGAAGATGCTTAGCCATCTAACAGCACTTCAAAAACACCTAGTCTTCCAATGGATACCGGCTCACTGTGGACTGAGTGGTAATGAGAAAGCTGATTTTCTTGCAAAAAAGGGTACCAGCGGTGTACAAAAATCTATAGTTAATTTACCATTTTATGCAGCTAAAAGATTAGTCAACTCTGAATTCAAAAAAATTATTGCAAAATATTACTATGAAAAATCAAAGAATAAAAGAAGGGAACTACCAAACATTCAAACAGTGATTCCTGAGTATCCTCGAAAAACAGCAGTTGCAATCTTCAGGTTGATTACAGGACATGATTGTCTGGCAAAACATTTAAACAGAATTGGGATATATTCTTCACCACTCTGTCCTCTATGTGATCTGCAAGAGGAAATGGATCGAGACCACCTTCAAATATGCCCGGCCACTTCTAGTGCCCCATCCATCAGTGAAAAATATTGGAGAGCAAGAGGATTAATGACTTCATTGTCAGAAATACAGCATTAGCTAACAACAACATATTAAAAATATGTATGCATATTGCATTTAAAATATGGTAACTACCTTTTACCATTCAGTTAAAAGTATGAAGAAACGAAGTAAAACATGGTATCTGCACACATTTTCATACATTTAAATACACTTGCATAAAAAGGTGATTTCAACTACAAAATATATTAAAATATATCCATAAAATTGTATTACTGTCTTATACTAATGGTATTCATTATGACCACCAGACATGATTTTTTTTTCAAACCTTCACTCGCTTGATTACCAACAATTTGCATTTTGTGAGTTATGTTATATGACTGAACACCTCATTTAAGAAATTTATATAAATAAAATGTGTGTGTTAAATTTTCTGCTGCATTCAGAAGGAAGTTTAACTGCAAAACTTGAGGTGTTAGCCAAAAACATACTATGCAAAAAATTTAGAATGTATTAAAAGACAATTTATTTAAAGTACATTTTTTGTGACGGCAGTCATTTCTGAGTTATCCATTATTATGTCACTTTTTTAAAAAGCTGTTACTATTCAGTTTATCTCACAATGTCCTGGAAAAAGGACAGTGAAATTTCAAGGCTGGCATATGGCTGCTTTTAAATATTTGATTATTGATTTGGTTTTCCCCATTTCCCTTACACACACAACAAAATGTGTAATGAAACTATTTCTGCAAACGTTTATCTTGGTTAACATGGAGTAGATAGAAAAATAAGTTTTTGTAAGAATAGTATGTAGAAGTTATAGGTATAAAAATAAATGATAATGGGTAGAGAAAGTCATGTGAATGTAACACATCAGATTTTCTTTTTATGATGCACCATTTCAACAATGCTGTGTTTTACCACAACTGTGCATTTCCACAATTCCTGAAGCTATAGCACTTCTACTGCTACAATACTAAATCTTCTTTTGGAATTCTTCAGCAACACACATTTGCAGATTATCCTCCCACTGTTTATCAGTTATAACTAAGCCTGTTAGTGTTCAATATGCATATGTAATGAGAGAATATCTGATAGCTGTCTGCTAATTGTTCACTTTTTAACTTCAACAGTAACAGCCAGTAAAGTCTTTAAGACAATATATACTAAAAATGCCCTTTATCACAGCTGAAATGGAATAAACACTATCTCACTATACAGCAGTGCCTGTGCAGGAAAAATGCAATTATGAGCACTGTTAAAGCTGGTATATGCCCATCATTCATATACTGTAATGGCTGATGACAAAACATTTCTTTAACATTATTCAAAATTTACTCTTTCAGCAGACAAACAGACATTCTTTGAGATCAAATAATTAGCTATATATATATAAGGATACCAGATTTACATTCTGCTACCGTGAATATTTAAATGTTAAATGCTAGAACAGCTGGGATTTCATTTCTTCATGAAAAACATCATTGAAATGATAGCACACAGCAATTAGCTGCTAAGGCAAGTACTTATTTACATTTTATACTGTTTACTAAAATAAAAGTTATATCACATGCTTAAGTAATACGAAATTACTTGAAGAAATAACAGGCAATGTTGATTAATATATTTTGCACCAGCAGATATGCCCTTTGGATAAGTGATTCATTATTTCATATCCCATGTTATTACAGCCCATGCGCTATACAAATCTGGTAAACCAGACAAACTTAAAAATATCTGCACCATGGAAAGTGATAATTTTAAAACATAGTAATACAAATTGTCATGGCATACCAAAATCAGAATATGCAGCATTAAAATTCATGATTATGTAATAAATTAAAATTGCAAAATAAGGTGACTTGTCTTTAAAGCGTAGTGAGGTATACTGTTGTGTGTAGCCAACATACAACTTTCAGGCTTGGCTCTCTTTGGAACCCATTTCGTTGTGGTCCATGCAATCATCCACACTTTCCTGGCTTGATGATGACAAACCCTCCTGAAAACATCAGAACAGAAGACAAAATAATTACTTCCAGTCAATTAATCCTGAGTGACAATTTTTGTACATTTAAAACTTGCCCATCTGGGAAGCCTATCGGCTACAAATGCACCTGTGCTATAGAGAACACAGCTTATTGGAATACCCCTAAAACTAACTGCGACATTTTTCCCCCATTATGGAATGGTCTGGTTATATTTGGTGATAGGGCGCTGATGACCTAGAAGTTGAGCGCCCTTAAACCAAACCAAACCAAATATATTTGGTGATATCAATTGTTATGTTGCATTAGTACCGTTACCTGCTCGTAAAATATAACCATGGTGAAGCTATGGCCATAGTTGGTGTTATTGCATCCATTACATTGCCACAGAAGTCAATATTTTTGAATCCATTGCAGGAAAACCAACTGATAAGATTTCAAAACAAAGTTTTGTTTAGACACTGTATTAATCTTTGAATGCCATTGTGTTGCTCACGCGTACTTGGTTTTGTCTTGAATTGTTTTAGAACATTGTATACAGTTATTGTTATTATTTTTGTATTCGCAACACAGTGACACATTAAATACTGTAACAAATGAGAAAACACCAGTTACTGCTAGTCACACTTTATTGTCCTCTAGTCAGTGTAGCACTAACATTACACTTAGATTACTTTTGTACAAACTCAGAACAAAAGAACAACCCTCGAATCAAATCACAACAAAGAACTGTCAGATTACAACTCACACTGAACTGCACTTGGCAGGATTCACAGGTGCTGTCCACTGAATGTTTCATAAACATTTTACTGACTCCAATACTTCACTACAAGAACAACTGGAACAACTTTGTCTCTAGGCACGAGCGAGTCCCTTATATAGTGCCCAGTACAATGAAGTGGAATGCTCTGGAGTGAAATAGGAGGAACAGTCTAGATGGAAAATGACACAAAATAGCTATTGTTTCCATATGACCCATTGTCCAGCTGGAGGATGGGTCATTAAGGCAGGTAAGCACCTCTGGCCCATTCCTGTTGCCGGTAGAGCTCAGGCCTCGACCAGCAAATCTCACCAGCCGTGCTTGGGCTGATGGCTGGCGCAACAATATATTACAATATTTAGTGTTCAGAAGTGATTTTATCCAAAAGTGTTATTGCAGAACAAGATTTGCCAAAGGTGAATAGGTTCATTAGTGTTGTGTGGTAACCATGCTCAAGCAATATTATTATTGTTTGAAAGTATATTACTTTGACCCTGTGATATTTTAGTTTACAAAAAATGCCTTTATTTTGATAAACAATGGTTATTTTATTTCCTTTAAAGGATGGGCACAAATATGAGTAAGAGAACAAAATAGTGAAGAAACCAGTGAAGAAGAGATGGGTGATTAACAACAGTTTCTGTAATCAGTTTTGTAGATTATACTTTTTGTTACTGATTTTTTCTTTCATTGTTGAAGTGGAGTACAGCCTTTCCAGGGAAACCATTCAATTCATTTAATATTCAAATACATAGAATTCTTACTTTAATCAAGACAAGATGTATCATCTTAACAGGTTAATGGTTTCAGTATAAATGTGGTTTATAAAACTGAAATGCTTTTGTGCACAACAGCATCATAGCTTTTAATTTATACCTTTATTAAAATGTACTTTGAAAATCATATCCTGTTTCCCTGCGGTTTTCTCACAGACTTATTAACTTGCATTGTAGGTTTGTAGTACTGATTTTTGGTGTAATGTCCACTGCAGTTTAGTGTAATGTCGGCCAAATTGAATTCTTGGGAACTGTAGTTAAGCTGCTTCGCCTAAAATTATAGTTTATTTCTTTCCTCTTTTAGTGTTTGCCTCTTTTAACAACTAAGATTCACAGAAAAAGTGAATGGAATGGTGCTCAACTAAGTCTGGGATCAATCAAACAGAGGTTACCTGATGTATGTTTTAGAGTCAGTTGTATGAGGTGCTACTCAAAAGTTCCTGAAATTCATATACGAAACATAACCATACAATAGTACAGGGAAATGCAGTGAGCTGACACTTTATATGTCTCATTTGAATCAGTGTCCAAGCAGCTTCATTCTGAGAGGATGCATTTTAAGCCTTTTATCATTCTTACATTATGGTTTCGCAATGACAGAAGCAAGGGAGCAGTGCCTCAGTATAAAGTTTTCTTGAAAACACTGCTGCAGAAACATGTGAAATGCTAAAGGAAGCATTTAGAGATGATGTTCTATTTAAAAAAATGGTTGAACATTAGTTGATGATTGTTCTGGATGGCCATTGGCATTATGCCTAAAAATACTGTTGCTGTTCAGGCTGAAAAGATATTATCCACAAATTTATACCTTGTGGTATGACAGTAAGTGCAGTGTTCAATCATGATGTCTTGAGATGATTGAGGAAGAACATGAGGAGAAAACGACTGGAATAATTGTTCATCAACTGTTAGTTTTTTCATGGTGACCAGGACCCGGATGTTTATGCCCTAAAAATTTTATAAATATGCCAGTACTTCTGACCAAAAAAATTAGAAAATATGACCCAAATTTTTTTGGGTGCGTTTTCGAAATCTTCAAAAATTTGTTGCTGTTAAAATTATCATTATATTGAAAATCTATTTTAAAAATCTTGAACACTCAATAATAAATAATATTAATTTCATTGTTGGATTTTGAATTTATTTAATTGCACAATCCAGAGCTAACCCTCAGTGCTGCACAGAATGAAATAAATGTCACATTTTGAAGGGCGATCAGAAAGAATTACAGTAGCAAATTGCGTACATTTTAAAGATTTCAAAAAGGAATGATCTTCTATTTGTACGCAACATTGTAGTGGAAAAAGACCTAATATTACAGACAAGAATAGGAGATGTGAAAAATCATCTTTGGGACGACTACAAGCACATATGCAAAACTGGAAGAGAAGTATAAAAATATGACATAATACAACAACTTAAGAGAAAATATGATTATAACATGAAAAATTACAAGAAAATTAAAAAATCCAAAACATGACTTTATATGACACATGAGAATTGCATAAGTTTAATCAGTGTGGTGCGGTTTTTTTGCAATTATTTTCAACGTTGTGTCTTCGTGCTAATGACATCTTTGTGATCTCAGGGCTTGGTAACGGATGGAATGAAAAATCACACGATGTTTCTTCACCACAATGTATTATTTTATTAACGCTTCATCGATACTTTACATTAAATAATTCCTCTCAGCACCATTCTAAATGCTTAAAAACCTTTCCACTTTTTCACTTAGTGGAACTTATGCTTGATGAAAGTTTGGTGAAAGTTCCATGTTCACACTACCTAAATATGTCCTTTCACTTCGGTTATACACACGCGAGTGGGAGTTTATGGCATCACCTGACGCGACACCGCCTTTTTCGTATACATCCACGTATGCGTCCATCAAATAATTCTTTCTTGTTAGGGAAGTGATCCCTAATCATCCTCCCCTACTTTTATTATGGAACACATATAATTCTAATATTTATACATATATATTAAAATCAAATATGGAAATATTTATGACGTCTTTAAACTAACTTAGTTGTTTATAACAATGAACATTTGCAACACGTTTTCGTCATTTGATCAGTTCGTACCAACATCAAAAAACAAATTACACTTTTAACAAACATTCACATGAACGATTTTCTTTTGGGGTCTTCTAATGTTCTGTCTCAAGTGTAACTGTCAACTTCAGACATCAGTGCACAGAAATCTGCACAGAAATCAGATACTTGAACTACTGGGAGAGTAAAAAGACTTCCAAACCACCTGTGCAGTGTTTTTCCACTGGCCATGCGGAAACAAAATAACACACTGCTGCTGTAAACATGGTCATGCTACTCACATGGTTTTGCTCTGCAATTTGAAGTGCAATATTGAGTTGACAGTGATATGATGTGGTTCACATATTATAAGTAAGTACCTGGGCGACTGAGCTTCGCTCGGCTTTTCTTTTCCTTTTTTTTAAATCGTGTTTTTTTTGGGGGGAATATACTTATTTAGATAAACTTGAAAAGCAAAATGTTAACAATATAAATTTTCACCCTAATTGTTGGAGCCGTTTCCATGACGAGACCCATAATATCCTGGATTGTTTGTTGAAATTGGCCAATTAACAGAGAAATGGCCAAAATAAGGTTTAGAGTAATTGAAACTGTTACGTAAAGTCGCATTTTTTCAGGAATGACACCTATATAGATTAACTTAATAAGCAAAACCCTATATGAATACAAAATTTGATCAGAAATTGTTAGAGCCGTTTCCAAGTTGCGCGGAATATATTTATATATACTAGAAGTGTTCAGGCTAAGAAATCTAAAAGATGGTATACAGTTCTACCAAAGAAACATTAGACGACAGAGGTCATCATTTGGAGAATTCCCCCCAAAAATAACTTAGGCGTCTTTCACAACAGGTAGGCATTTTTATGGCTCTGTGTAAAGAGCTGCTACATTCCTGAAGTTAAAGCCATATAAAATAAACATGCCACATGCTCTTCAACCAGGTGATCCTGCAATTAGGCGCACATTTTGTAAGTGGACTCTCAATAATGTATACAATAACGAAATAGACCCACATTTAATATTTTTCACAGATGTGGTTTGGTTCCACCTTCATGGATATGTGTGTACACAAAATAATCATTATTGGAGCTCTGAGAAACCTAATATTGTTTATGAAATACCTCTTCATGGTGCATGGTGTGCCATTAGTGGAGAAAGAGATATAGGGCAAATTTTTTTTTAATCAACAGTTGACACCTATACATACATGAATACAATATTGCCCCCCCCCCATTTTTTTTAGAGAACTTACAGACAGGGAGAGTGGTTTTACCTTCTTTTTTTGAACAATACTCTGCAACATGAGTAGTCGGAAGCTTTCACAGCCGGAGTTAGAATTAAGGCTAGAGATTTCTTCCGGGCTCCAGCAGACCACAGCTTTTAAGCCTGGAAGAAATCTCTAGCCTTAATACTGTGCAACAGTTCATCTCATCTTTCGATGAGAATAATTGAAAGTGTGTTTCAGGATAGAATTACTAGTAGAGATTTGTGGTGCCCTCAGTCCCCCAACCTAACCACCTATGATCTCTCTCTCTCTCTGGGGTAACTTAAAACACAAAGTATACCCCCCATGGACAAAAAAAAAATGAGTCATGTCTGGATGCCAAATTTGTGTAAGTCCTACACAGCACAGAGCCTTGATTCATCAAACAGATTAGTAACATTAACATTTCGAACTTGTGACAACTTGTTGCTGGTGCTACACAACTGTATTGCAGATGGTGTAAACAAGGTGCTGTGCAGTGTAGGATTTAGACGCATTTGGTGCTCCAGACATGACTCATTTGTTTTTATGCACAGGTGTACAAGACAAACCCACACACCCTGGAAGAATTAAAACAAAATATCTGCCAGGAAACTGCTAGCAGTTCTCAACATGAACTATGGTGAGTGATGGATACTTTCTTCAAGAGGTGCCAAAAATGTACGAACGATGGTGGCCAGTTTCAGCATGTCCTTTCATTAAGTTGGAAAGTAAAACCTTTAAAAGTAGTTTTAAAAATGTATGGTTTCATACGCACCTTTCTATGGTAGCAGCAGACAGCAACGAGCACCGAGGATGCAGATATTGCTGGTTAGGAGATTTCTTACTCTAGCAGTAGTTGCTAAGTAGGTATTATCAACAAACAAAACTAAATATTAGAATGTTATGTACAAGTAGGACAATACGAAACTCTCTCACCTCGCTGATGGCAATATTAATGCAACAGATATAAACATTTATTAAATCAAGGACATCAACAGCATTATTTTTTTTTTACAGATTGTGTTCTCTGTTGGATCAATACTCGACTATAATGCCATTTAGCTGCTAGGCATTGTACCTATTGTGACTGTGATAAAAATGAATTCATCTCTGCAGTAATTTGGATAAACCCACTTGTAATTATGCATGAATTATGAATTTGTTCTGAAATGAAAACTTAATCTCAAATTAGACACGACAGGTCTGAAGGCCTCTAGTAATCTGGTCATCACCGACATCCCCTCCTGGCAGAGCCTGCAGTGTCATAGCTTCACCACTGCTCAAGACAACATAAGCTCCAAATGCTGAATATTGCACAGAATGTCACGAACATTCACATTTATAGCTGTAACATTTTAATGATGAATGAAAACTCACAGTTGATGAAACCTTTATGCTCTGGAAGGACCACTAGAATTGGAAGTGATAAATCAATATTAAGAGAGCCAGATTTGGCATAACAAGTTAGATCTTTTGAAAGTAAATCAGGATGTGTTTGCAATAGCTGTATTTATACTGGCAAAGGGAATGTCAATGCAGGAGCAACAGACTTGGGGTTATCTAGCTACATAGTCATGGAAGCTGTATTTGATCAGGGGTACATGCGTGCGCGTACATTTGTGTGTGTGTGCGCGTATGCATGCTGTATATGTAGACAACTGGCACAACTCCCTTAAATTACCTGGCTCTGTTAGACATGCACACGCATGGGGAAGCGGGATGACAGGAATGTAATTGAGTATTTACCCTCTCCACTTACCCATCACCAAGTACAAGCCATCTCTCTTTTCTGGTTCTGTTTATTTACATATGCACACATCTTTACAAACAAGGTAAGTTTCAAGGCGTGCAGTGGCAGAACCGAACAGAAACATGGTGTATTGATTTTGTGATTACATGATTGTGATTATGTAATGCACATTTTCTTTTGTCATAGCAAATACAATGCTTTATTTTTACTAGTAACACAAAAATTCTTATGTTCCCATTTGGCTTGAAGCACTTTTTTACCTTCTAATGTAACATAATTCCACCACTGACATAATTTGAGGGACTGAGGTAGATAGATAACAGTGGGGGGCATGGCCTGGTAGCTAACAGTGTGTAGCCAAGTGGACAGGGTTAAAACTACGATGTATGGGGAAATGACACATTGTGTTAGTTCTTCCCATTTATGGCCCTGCATTTCATGGAACCTGTGCTTGATCAGAGGGGGTAGGACTGTGTGTGTGTGTGTGTGTGTTTGTGTGTGTGTGTGTGTGTGTAGACAATTGGTGCAGTTCCTTAAGTTATCCGGCCAGCAACTTTCTATACTTGGCCACACAGCCAACAAACTGTGCCGCCAGGAAAAGGTGTCAGCATGTGCAACCAGATGGCAAGTTGCACACTTGTTCACAGTATTAATGATCTCCCTTCAATAACATGCAGCCCTTCCCTTAAAAATATTCTGAAGACGCTCTCATAAATGTCTGCCTCTTTGGATCCATGGTAATATATAAATAGTAAGGCAGAAAGAAAATCAATTTGTTCATTTACCTCTTCCTTCACTGGCGTTGGAACTAAAATGGATACTTCAACCAGCTGGAAGTCTGGAGCACAAAAGCACCGCAGAAGCAACAGAAAGATACCCATTACCCAGCCTCCAACATTTATCCAAGCAGATATCTAAAACAATACATAAATAATATAAAAACTTAGGCTTTCACATACAGGCATTAACACACAAAATGTAGGTTCTAGGCTTACAGGCCATAGTCCAACAGATGAAAATTTGTTAGAAGCCTGGGTTAGATCTAGCCTGCATGCCTTGAATCTAAATTTTAATGTGTAAATAATACCAATCTAAATTTAATTAGCCTGTATTAGTAATACAACTTCTAAATTGCATAGTCTTATTTGGAACACAGTCTAAAGCCTGATCCATCTTCATTCTCAACTGATCACAGATTACTGTAGACCTAGATGAAGAAGAGAAATTATAACAATGCACAGCATCTTTCACTGAATAATTTAGGGTGCTGCTAGCAGTTGAATGCCCTTAAACCAACATCTAACTGAATAATTTGCAGCCTTCTCTATTGGCAGATATTAAGAAATGAAAAGGATATCAATTACTAGGCATAGATATCAATGAAGAGAGAGCTTCTGAATCTTACTTATTGTCACCAGGTTCTAGGAAATTATTGGTGAAAATCTTATGCTGAAATTCGAATCTCTAAGAAGAAGTATAAGTGTCTTGGGAATATAAAGAGTTGCAAATGTTATAAAGGCTGTGGACCAAACCAGTATCAAAATGTGTGATTTGAGACTGAAGAGGTGGAAACTCAGTTTCTGGTGGAGGAAGATATAAGAGATATAATTTTCAAGTTCTAAACTATGTAAACTTAACCACTGACAACAGAGTTTCAGACTTACTGACCTGTGCAGCCATCATATGTCTGTAGGTCTGCAGGCCTGAATTTCCTTCTGCCAGCTGATACCTGTTGAGGTTCTGGCAGCTATATGGAACAAGAAAACACCAGGCTATCATTTAAATTATAGGTAATAATTTCATGGGCAATCATACAAGTAATATCTTCAGACTTGCAAGTCTTTAGCCTTAAGTTAACATCTTACAGTGCGTTTGTAGGTCGGCTGGTCTGCCCCGCAGTGGCACTGGCCTGGGCAAGGACTGGCATGCTCTCCACCAGAGTTACATGTAAATGATCGTCAAGTCATGGGTATGAAACACCAACTATTGTACTAACTTATATTAGACTTACCTGTATCACAACAGATGTTGAAATTGATTACCTTCAATGCGAACACATTGCCTATATCTCTGGAAACAATTCTGGTTTACTCTCAAAAGTTCATGTTGACTGAGCGCCTGTATTTCTCTTGTGATTTTGTTCTTCAATTCTTGTAATGTGTGTGAATTTGATGCTTACACTTTATTCTCTAATCTTCCCTATAAATAAAAACTGCATGTCAGAGGAACGAGTTGGCCACAATCCTCGACTAATTAATCTGTCACCATATACACTTCTCAATTCATGCATAGAATTCACAGCAGTGTGTGATATAGCTGAATCCTCTGAAACCAGTGACACAATCTTTCATTTCTTGTCAGTCGCGGGGGAAAATTATTAAAAATAGACTTTACACAAACATGTGAATCAGTTGTGTTGCAAAATATGGGATGAATAATTCTAAGTGCATTTGCTGCACATCAAACCCCAAATTTTGGAGCGTAGTGAAAAACTTCATAAATATGGGATGTTTGGTAAACCAAAATTGTTTTCCGAGATATAGGAACGGTGTTTGCATTTAAGGTCATCAATTTCAACATCTGTTGTGATGCAAGTAAGCCTAATGTAAGTTAGTGCAGTAGTTAGTGTTGCAAACTAAATAAATAAAATTTGAAACTTCCATTCCAGTACCTAATTTTCTACACTGGGACGTAGCTTCCAAATTCTATGCATTTATTTATAAACTACAACAAATACAAACCTACAAACCAATTTTTCAGTTATTAAAAATAAAAATATAATAAAACAAAACAAAAACAAAATAAGCTACCAATTCAAATATAAAATAAATATACAAATAATACTGGTATCCAGTATTAAAATTAACTGGTATCCAGTCGATTCCCTACTAAAAACAAAGTAAAATTTACAGATTTACAATCCTACATAAAATTTACAAAATAAAAACATGAGTGTTCCATACTCATGACTTGCCAGTCATTTATGTGTAACTCTGGCAGAGGGTGTGCTGGTGCTGCCACGCTGCAGTCCGGCCGACCTACAAATGCACTGTATATTGTGATTGGTTTGCATAATACACCAGTCACAACTTGCAATTTTTGGTACAGATACTGTGCTTTTTATGTATACATGTTTACCCTGAAGTAGTTCTGGAAATCATTATAGCCTAAAGTCTTAAAGTATCAGAAAATATTACTCAGCTGATTACCGATGAAACCTTATCAAGAATCAACAAGTTGGCTTCTATTCTTTATATTTTAGTTACCATTTTATATAATCTCTAGCGAAAATGGATATGTATATACTTGCTACTGGTTTTGCCTTAAAGCTGTTAAGACTTGGTGCATTATTTGAATTAACTAGTGATTAAATTAAGTGTTTTAGCATATAAAAGCTCAGATTAGATAATTTTAAATCTTTCTGATTTTGTAACACAGTTACATGCAGCACAGTGTAGTGACATTCTACACTTCATTCCTCAGTGCCTATTTGTCACTTGAAAGGAACAGATTTGACACTTTGGCATTTTTTCGTGTCTCTTCAAAGCTTTTACTTCTCCCTGCCCCCCCCCCCCCACAAAAAAAAAAGATCTTACTGCCAAGTGTACTCAGGTTACATTGGCTATTGATGTCTTTTACAGCCTTACTAACTCACTTCATTCATTAATTGTACCAAGTTTTAAAAATCTAAGGAAATCAGCACAGAAATATGAATGAAAGACAAATACTGACATTTCAAATATGTCTGGAATACACATATGAAAAAGATTATTACAGAAAATAAATTGCATTAGGCAACAGCTGTTCTTATGAGGATATGCAAAATCTTTGTGAGAGAAATACTGCATGGTTGCAACATCCCAGGTCTGACTTTCTTTAATACTTTCATGGCTGAGATATTTTGCTACATATGCTGTTCGTCCTCTAATTGCTAAAGCAGTTTTCATATCCCTTTCCGAGGCACCTCAGTCGAAGCAATTTGGATAGCCGTGACGGTTAAGGCAATATGGAATGAACTGGCCATTCATTCAAAGGCAAACGTTGTGAGTTCGAATCCCAGCAACTGCAATCAATTTCATACAATATGTTAAAAGCTGCTGGTATGAAGAACAACCAGATAAATTTCACAAAGAAGTATCACATTACTAGGGAAGTGGGGGGGCACTTGAGCCTCAACCCAATGCAGAGCTTTCGTGGTTACCACCCCCAGGGGAAGGAACTGCTACAGGCCACTGACATGATGTGCAGAGGCCACTAACAATTGCAAGCTTGATGACTTGGTCACAGCGGCAGGCTGCTCAGAGAAGGCTTCCCTCTGGCTGGGCTGAGAAAAATCTTACAAAGAGCAAGCATTTGTGCCATCAGTCTGATACTAAGCCTACCTCAAACATGAAAGGGACAGTAAAATTATAGGAAACGAGGGAAAGGGAATTCGTGGTAGAAGAGAAACCACCCCAGCATTTGGCTAGCCAAACAGGGAAAACCACAACAGTGGTCTGAGTGGTTGGCCCCAGAGATGGAACCTAGGATCTCCAGAATGTGAGCCTTGCACGTTTTTGCAGAGCCATGTCACGTATGTGCAAAAAAGTGATCAAATTATATGCATATGTCATATTCAATATTTAGAACTTCAAACATGTTTTTGAAAGGTACAGAATATTAAATATAACACTGTAGGTAAAAATGTTTCACTTAAAACGGAAGTTTGAAAATGTTAAGTAACAAGCATAAGAAAGCATGTTTCACTTCATTTTGTAGAGCTGTGGTTATTCTTAGAGCTTTGAATTACGTGTAGTGCTGGTAAATCAAAGTGAACAATAAAAATTGACATAGCAGTCTTTAAGGTTTAGCATGTGAAATTGTCCCTGAAAAGGTATAAGGCATAACATATCAATGAT
The DNA here is from genome assembly GCA_030765045.1 of Tenodera sinensis. NCBI lineage: Eukaryota > Metazoa > Arthropoda > Insecta > Mantodea > Mantidae > Tenodera > Tenodera sinensis. The sequence goes on from CM060964.1 coordinate 34,732,050, forward strand.
TAATGTATATGTATCAATTTTGCATTTATAAATACACTTTGACATTTGTCACAATTAATTCTACAAAATATATTTAATTACAACCCCATAATTTATGAATATTAACACAAATCAGTTATTTATCTACCCAACATGTAGTGGTAATAGTGGTAGCCATTAGAAACTACCACAAAAAGAAAGCAATTTAATTTCTAGTCTCCATTCCAATTTATTTACATTTGTAGGAAATATAGAAATCTTTGGCAAAATTATTAGAGCTCTATGACATAATTTTCTAGGAAAAAGCTCTTGGTATGAAACTACATGAACAATTCAACCCTAAAATATGATAACCAACATTTTGGGTTATTTACTGCATAGCAAGGTGTCCAATATAATTCCAAGTTTCATGCCGTTTATAGGTTAAATACTCCAATCGATCGCAATTATTATGTCCAATAACTCATAATGACTTGTATTATTTAGTAGCTTTCTAATCAACTGCTTCAAGCATTGAAATGTTGATTACCAAGTTTTATGTTTGAGCTATCCATCTTGATCTAAAGTTTACATGCAAGTAACTAAAGTACTTTATACATTTTTGGGAAATGTGCTCACTACCTAATGACAAAAAGCAGTTACTGTACAGTTAGGGATCTTAATGTATGCTTTTAAAATATTATTATTACATTATTTGTTTTTTAATATCCTTAAACCTGTATACTAATGACTATATTTTGCAAGTGTAAAATTAGAACTAGTTTTTATATGCACATAATTACATTTCAATTATACATATATTTACATCATAAAAATACTGTATTGAACATGCTACCTAACTAGATGCTCACTTTGGCTCATCCATTTCCTCCTGGAAAAACTTGCAGAAGACTCTGAAACCCTCGTGTAATTTACATGCAGCTGCCAAAGCAACTCCAAAGAACACAACATTGAAAATTAGTGATGGTAGAACTATCCTCCATGGCTGAGAAAGTCTGAAAATTTATTTACATAGCTAAAGATATCATACACTGACATTATAAATTTGTACAAACACATGCAATCACTCTCACAAAACAATTTCAAAGCATTTTACTGTATATTATGCATCTAATAATGTTGTTTGTCTATTAACATCAGGGGCGTGGCATTCATTTGACTATTGTTGTTGGTAGCAACAGACAAGAAGGAAATAAATAAAATTATTTCCTACCTATTATTTATATCAAGCAACACTACATGTTGGAAGAAACCAAAATGCTATATAACTTGCTGGATGATCAGCCAGGTGGTACTAAGTTCATGATACCTCCATATCCTGCTAACCATTATCTCTGACACTTGTCAGCAGAGTCATGACATGGGAGGTTGTTGCGATTAGTGCCTTGCTAGCAGTAAGGCGCGGGTAAAACCATATATTTTAAAATCACTTTTAAAGCCTTTACTTACCAACTTTATGAAAGGCATTGCTGAAACTGGCCACTGTTGTTGTCCATACATTTTTGGTACCACTTTAGAAAACTGCCCTAGTTCATGCTGAGAAATGCTGGCAATTTCCTGGCAGATATTTCTTTTGAATTCTTCCATCCGCATCTTTCTATGACAGCGGCAAATGGCAATGAGTACTGAGAATGTGGACAGGTAAAACATAGCGCAGGCTGTTCAGAACTTTTTTGCTGTCCCTGTATTAATGTTTCTATGTGAATGTTGCTTTAGACCAATGCTGTACAATGCAGTGCCCATGATGTATTTTTCTGGCACCCTTCATTAGCACATGTTTACTCCAACAATTTCTAATATTAATTAAAATGTCAAGACAAAAACTATATCCTTCTGAATATCTTCCTAGCATACACCCATGAAGTATGTTTTTGTACAGCTAAAGCTGTATTCGTTACTTCCCTTACCAGTGCTCTTCGTTTTTCCTCTCAAAAGAAGGGTGCTTGCCCTAACGGTGGCTGTGATGGCGCCCGTACCTCCTTAGGCATTAGTTAAATGAACCTGAGCACATAAGAATGTTGCATAGCACTGCTACAGTGTTTTCTGGAACTTCAAATGACTTACATTTTCCCAGTACACCACAAGGAGACTTCAAATTCATTTCGAGATGACATACCCCATTGGTGACCCACAATGTTATGAACACTTTAAATCCTAGATTTCATAGTTTAATCAACTATATGGTTAATCAATGGTAATTAAGTGTCTTTCACGCAAGGTATGTGGAGGATAAGGTTAGAAAGATAGAGTCAGTTGGGGAATTTAATGATGAGCTGGAATGTTGCCATGATACCCCAATTGGTTAGACCAACTGGACAGAAAGGGGAAGATCTGTAGTTTTTTTGTAGCATTTAACGCCAGCTTTTACTACATATGGCACTGCAAGCGGTGACACTGATGATACATGGAATGAAGATGGAGCACCGGTGGAATGAGATGGCAGGGGAAACCAGAGAACCCAGAGGAAACCTGCCCCAGCACCGCTTTGTCCACCACAAATCCCACATGCGGTTGCCTGGGATCGAACATGGGCCACTTTGGATCTGTAGTTGAAATCCTACAATGGTGCTGAATTTTTCAGTCTGATTCTACTTTTTCAAAGAATCACTGACTTGTTAAGCAACAGGAGAGTGCCTTGTGTGAAAATTTCAAATAGTTGATTTGGTCTAAAATGATGTGTTAGAAACTCCAACATTCTCAGAGACTAAAACTTGAACAAGAGGAATCCCAAGTCATTTCATAGGGATCTATTCTATGGGATCATTGATATAATAATAGGGTAAACAAACTATTTATTTACAAGTGATACAGAAGAGATACATATTACCAAGCTTTACTGTCATTCAAAGTAATCACCAGTATTGTGTATAACCTGTTGCCAGTGATGTGGAAGTTGTAGGTTTAATGCCTGACGAATCTCTGGAACAGTTCTGAAGCAAATGTCATGAAGAGGTTCCTTCATCTTCGGAATCAAGTCAAAGTCACAAGCACTTCCCAGCCCCATCCACCAAACAAATCAGCCACACCTTGCACTGCATATGGCCAAGCATCTTATCATAACCATTTCTGCATTTCCGCCAAGTCATGCAGAACCCATCATGATGCAATTTTTCTCATGTCCAGGCATTCCTTCAGAATGTGAAGCACAGCTGTATGCACTAATTTGGTATCTCAGGCCAGCTCATAATAACATGGCGTTGATCAGTATACAGTAACACTGCAAAAGCATGCACATCTTCACTGACACTAGGACAACCTGGCCAAATTGTCTGCTACATCCTTTGTTGAAGGTGTTTACCCTCCATGCCACTGTTCTGTAAGGCAATGCAGATTCTCTGCAAGCCTCTTGAAGACCTTAATGACACTGTCATGCTGTACGGCCTCTGGCACATTTGAGCTTCATCCAATTCTGTTGTTCCTGCTTCGAAAATATCTTGACATTATATTAGACTGCTAGCTTTACAAGATTGTTACTCTCACCATTGCACATGCTCGTGATGTAGGAAAGAAGAGTATTTGCTCAGAGGTAAGGTAGGTATGTAACTAACGTGTGCTATCAGTGACAATATTACGTTCCATTGGATAGCGATTCTGCAGCAGTGTTCCAACCCTTGTATAATATGTTAGAATGGAAAGTTCTTCCAGAAACTCTCAATCCATTTCTTAAAGATTATGGACACTACTTCAATGCTATGCACTTATGGAGTGCACTTTACTACATACATTCTTCCCCTGAATTCTGCAACAAGGCAATGTATAAGACTCACCAAGGATTCCAAGCTGTGATGCCAGCTGTGGTGCACAAGCTCAGGCTGCACGACTCGTGAACACGTGACAACAATCAGAGAGCAGAACCAAAAGTGGGTTTCTAGATCACTTGAGAAGTGTCCAGCAGTCTGTATATTTGTAGAAGGTTGAGAAAAGACTGTGTTATGTCATCCCCGCTATATAAGGAAGTGAGGCGGTGGGAGTCAGTCTAGTTCAGCTTTTAGTTTTAGTGCATCTTTGTCAGTGGTTTGTGTACATGAAAGAACCAGTGCGTCATGAAGAAAGATAGCGAAGCAGTTAATGAGTGTTGAGTGATTGTTCGTCAAAGTCAGCTGTTTGAGAGACAGAGAGTGAAGAAAGACAAAGGAGTGAGTCAAAGTTACAACAACAAAACAGTTGCATGTTGTAATATCATGAAAAACTGTAGACTGTGTTAACATCAGTAAAAGAGAACTGTCTTGCTGTGCATTCAGTTTGGGAAGGAAATAAAGTGAGAAAAAGTAACTGGGATGAACTCCTTGTCATTTTTGTCACACTGGTGTCAGAAGTGGGATTTGCTGAATTGACAAATTGTAACAATACCATGAAGTTTACAGGTTTGCTAGAAATAGGGAATCATGATTAAATAATTTTGATAATCCTGGGCAGTAGCACACTTGTAAATCTATCCTTTTCAGTCTATGTAGAATACATAATTACCTAAGGAGCACTTAAGTCAAAAGAGAATGTCCTTTCTTTCCTTGTTATCAGTGGAAAAACATTGAAAAGACTTCAGAAATAGCCTAGGTTTGAAGATTCTATATTCATAGAGAAGAATCAGCAAATTGAAATCTAGAACATGTTGACATAAAGTTTAACAAGTCAAATTTTATATATCTTTCTCTTTTGATTATTTACATATTATTGCTTATTTGTGGGACATGTTTTATAGTTAGATTTTATTTAATTAATTACATTAGTGAGCACCTTAACATACACAGAAATTCTTCTGTGTGGGTGTCCTCTGAAATTATGGTAGGGCAACCAGCAACACCTTTGAACATCACATGCCACGCTCCTGATGGGGATATATAACATTTGCTATCTGTGCACAAAACAAAATGTGTATCAAAACAAAGTGTGCTAAAACCATCTACAACTAGTGCATTTTTCAATACATTCTCTCTCATTTTGGCAGCGCTAAACTGATCTGTGTTACCTGTTTCTTTCCAAGAGAACTCAATCAGATGTTAAAAACATTTCAGGAAATGCAGGGTCACAAAAATAAAGACAACAGAATATGCTCCTGGCTTTTTACACAACTTTTGTAAACATGTTCTGTTAGCCATGTTGTGTGTGCTCTGTATTGGTGCTTGCAATATGAGAATGTAGCATGTTCCTCTTTGTCAACAATAATACAATATATTGACCTAGTGAAAACAATGGAACTGTTAAAATTAAGATGCTTTGCCACAGAAGCAGACTGTCTCAAAATGTAAGACATATGAAAGCAAAGTAGGTAAAAGTTTAAGAAAAGGAACTAAAATGCAGGAAACATATCCTTTGGAGGGGCAGAGGAAACAAAAGGTGTAAAAATCTATTGTCAGAATGAAGATTAAAACTAACATACAAATTTGATGATCCCTTAACAACTTTTATCTCCTACAAAACTGGGATTACAGTTACCGCTAGGGATGTGATGCGCAGTTACTTTTGGTAATGGTTACAATTGTCACAGTATGTTAATGGTTACATGTATTGGTCAGCAGCAATGATTAAGTTACTGTATATCATCACATAATGGCTGCATCTTGATTTATAGACAAGTAACTAGGACTTCAGCATTTCATTGCATTAATATTACAGGTATTCACTATCTATAAATATTGAAAAATAATATGCCGCCACTGCAACCTGTTAGTTTCACAGGAAAGAGTACAAAGTATGCAGCGTATTTTAATATATTCCCCATTGTCAACTCCATCAGTGTGCCGATTGCCAATATGGTGGCCAGCCCATCAATGAATCTGGTTCAAGTACCTAAAGCACAGGAATTATCAGATATGACCAAGCAAAAGTGAGTGAAGTGGCAAGGCATCTGAAACATTTGGTTAGCATGCGCCAAGTCAACATTCCTCACTTGTATACAACTGTTTGTTTCTATAGTTATTCTAGTAAGTGCTTATTTTGTGACCACCAGTATATGCTGTTCCATTTCATTACAGACAGCAGGAAACCATTCACTTTTTGAGGGGGTTCAATTTTCTGTCATCTAAAGTAGATGCAAGGTTAAGGTTTCTGCAAAATCACTGCAATGGAAAACAAGTGGTTCCTATTTTTTTCCAGGGTCAAAGTTACCATAATTTGATAAAATTATGTGATTCTGAGACTTACAGCTCAAACTATTCAACGTAAAATTCACAAATAAAATTCAAATTTGTAGCTAATATTGTGTAGCTTGTGGTGGTATTTAAGAGTATTTGATATTCTTGGAACTTAAATTTATTGTAAGTTTTGTAATATTTCATGTTTTTTTCTGAAAAATGCTATTTAAAATGGAATATAAAGTATGCCATATCATTCAGCATTTAATTTCAAAACAATATTAGTGAACATTTTTATGGCATCTTCAATGGGTTGCTGTAGGAAAAATAAAAAGTAAAAGCAGCAGTGTCAAATGCCCTAGTTGCACTGCACCGTACCACACACCATCCTCAGTTATGTTAAGGACATCCGTCTGCTGCTGTTAATGTTTTGGTGTGAGAGGATGCTGACGATAAGAGTTTGTGAATAAACAAGCCTCTTTTGTTCCTTTGACTTGAGCAAGTCACTTTCTCGCCAGGTGTGGTTGTAATCTGGATGTATTCTGTAATTTAGTTATAACATTATTTTTATGTATAGTAGAGCTTAGTTTATTTCTAATGAAGCTCTATTACTTCAAGGTAAGAAAGAGCTCCATTTAATTATAACAGATTGCGGAAATAACCATATATAACAAGACGTAATCAGTCAATCTTGTGAAGCCTGCTGGTGACCTTGATTTGCTGCAAGTCTCTTCCCATGTTGAGTGAGTGGCGCACCTCTGCTGAGCACTATGTATGTACAGCGAGATCTTAAATGCTTATTGTTTCATTATTTTTTTCCACATTTCAAACAGGGTGCCATAAAACCGAAAACTGCAATTAATGAGTAATAAAAAGAGGTTTAAGCCTATATAAGTTTAATTGTTATAAAAAAGGCATTTATGCTTAATATGTGAAAAAAAAAGTTTTTAAAAATTGAGTAATTATTGCAATGTTATTGTTACATACCACCATCAACAGACATTCAGTTTCAAAATGAATCATAGTTTCCCAAAGTCTGATGTAGGGTTCTGGAGTTATACAGCACAGAAGTTGTCTCATTTGGAAAATAATGCACATTTTACCTCATTCTAACTCGAAAACTATTAACAGTTAGGAAGCAATTTTCTGAAAATTGTTTTCTTTCACAGTAATCACATGTAGAAATTATTGATAATTTTAAAAAATGCAAGGTCAATTTTATCATTTTTTATCTGATTTGAGCTGGAGTAGCACATATGGAGAAATACATAACTTATACAGCAGACATTAAACTAAGAGTGAGTGGATTCACAGAACAGAATGGTGATTGAGCTGCAGAAAGGGAGTTTGCCAAATAATGGACTTGTTCAGCAGTCTGATAATATCGACTCCAGTTAAAAAGTCCATGTGATTCAACAGTTTTGTATATAATAGACAAGTCTTAATTTAATAAATACAAAGTCACGCTTTTCTTTTTTTAATTATTATAAATTTTTTTTATTTACTGGAGTAGGTGCTTGCATTGTGGTGTCAGCGTCAGTTTTGTTTCCTCTCTCATTTCTTTTCGAGAATGAACAGCGTAATGTGCTAGTGCTTTAATACCCTCAGACTACTCTTACTTCCGTTACTGTACAGCAATCCCTGAAAGTTAACACGACTAGTCTTAAATAATTTATTCTTCACATACTGGTTGTACAGTACATTTTTACTTTACAAAGAAAGCATAAAAATGTGATGAAATACAGTATTTGTTTTCACTGTTATCACTTTTGCTGTTACATTACATTCAGGAGCATAGCATCAATGGATGTGGGTGATGTATTGCATACCCTGCCAGTTTTCCTTAGTTAACTTTTCCTATTATCTATATACTAATCCAATTGGCATAATGTTTGGTGAAGAGTATGTTTTGAACAACAATCTGCTATAAATTGGTATTGTTAGCATATCACGCCAAGCTGGTGCTTGTCTCACGCTAGTCACGTCAAACAACATGCGCTTGCAGTGCATGCAATGCAGAAAAGTGCATCTTGCTTGTTAATGTTCGTGAGGTTTAAAGCTAAGTTTATCACTATTTTATTTGGCAGTGAATTTTAATTTCTGCATGTATCAGAGTACAAGCAGCATTTTGAACAGTAATGTGTGTGAACATGTAAGACAAAAACACACCAGGAAACCGAAGGCAGGGTATGCACACTGCTCATGTGCTTCCGAGTGGTTCATTATGAGGAAAACATGTGTTGCAGAGAGAACACTATTTCCTGGAAACCTACTGCTCCAAATATGGAATCCAAGTGCTTGTAATCAACAAACTGAGAATGCCAAACAAATAGTAGGAGTGATTGTTCTGTAACTTTAATATTTACCATTTGGTGAATTATAAAGTTCTATAAAAGCTATAAAAATTGTGACAAATTATTTTTTCAAAGTTAATAATTTGTATTTGATAAACCAAAGCATTATAAAATGTTCTGCTACCAACATTCTTTTGAGAGTACTTATCTATAACAGAATAATATTTAAAATTATCACAGTTTTTCAATCTTCACTGTGTGAAGCATTTTAGATGTGCTGCCAAAACAATAGCTACAAAAGATAATAAATTTAAACGTATTAGATATTATAATGAAAATTTGAATGTAGATTATTCCTTATATGTATTATATCTGATATGAGTTGTAATTTAAGTACAAACGCATAATACAGATATAGCAAAGCAAAGTACCTCGTTATTACCAACATCAAAAGACTGAAATTAAAAATATAACTTCAATATCCTTGTATAACAATAAATAGCACATGGTAATGAATATTGAAAGGCAATGATGCTAGAGAAGACAACTGTTAATGCATAAACACACAGTGTGTAACATCATAAAAGGCGCAGATAATCTGTCGGTTACATAATACAGTTACACATATTATATGTAAAAAGCGGATAATTAGTAAGCATTTTCTCACCAGATGGTATATTAGATTGACAACTGATACTTCATAACGAGTTAAGTAATTTGGTTCCTAATAAGCGATACCAATGTACATGCAGTGAATGATGTTACTCAGACTTGGTAAACATTTGTTACTTTAGTAACCATTAACAGGATAACTGGTTATTGCCTTCCTTACTTTGTTAATCACTTGGGATAACTGCTTTGTATTCATTACTTTTGTAACTGTTACATTATTTTCTGCCCATCCCTAGGTACCACCCCTACTAAAGATCCAGGTCTCAACTCTGCAATGCATGGTCAATGAACGCTGCACAAAAATAAAATTACAACTGTTAGGGGGAAGAAATAAGCAATGTTTAAGAACGCATTTTTCTTTTATCAGCATGGGTGGCACATTTGGTTGACCACTGGCTCTTCCTGTGCATGAAGGTGTAAGTAGAGAGACTTAATTTTCTTTTTATTTGAAGTGTTTAGTGCCCCTTTTACTACATGAGGCACCACAGGTGGTGACACTGATGATACTGGAATGAAGGTGAGAACCAGTGAAATGAGATGGTGGGGGAAACTGGAGAACCCGGAGGAAACCCACCCCCGCACTGCTCTGCCCACAACAAATCCCACGTGCAGTCACCTGGGATCAAACCCAGGTCTATTTAGTTAGAGGTGAATGGTCTAACCCAGTTATATTCAATCTGGGATACGCTAACATTTCTTAGGTGGTACATAACATTTAATTTAATCCTTCTTTGTGTAGCGTTAAATAAGTTATAAACATTATAATCTATTTTAGATTTGGTTATGTGTAATTTGAACTAAGGATAACTCTAGGGCTTGGCCTACAGTTTGCTCACCAGCTCATGGTCCCTGACAGAAATGTAACCTGCAAGTACATCAATAGATAATTCTAGGTACACAGCGACATCTGAAGCTGGACTCATGACTCTGATTGCGCTTGCATTAAGTGCAACCAAGTGACACAAGTCCAGCTTCAGATATTGCTGTGTACCTAGAATTATTTAGTGATGTACTGATTTGTTGCATGCCTGCTAGGGACAATGAGCTAGTGAACAGACTGTAGGGGTACAGGCTGAAATGGAAAATTGTATTTAGGGGTACGTGGAGAAAAAAGGTTGAATACCACTAGCCTAACCACTCAGTCATGGCATGGCCTAAGAGATTTAATTTAAGGTCTTATCAATAATCATCACAATGGAAGCTTCAAATCTGACGTCATGTACTCAAAATATTTCCAAAACTGTGCTGTAAGACTAGCCTTCTGCATCATTCTACAATCTATTCTAACAATTATTTTGCATTAGCTTTCTGTCGCTATTTGGGCCAAGAAACCTGCTTCTGCATCACCTCTTGATGGGCAATAGGGTCCTGCCTTTCAGTGACATGTAAACATTAATGATGGACGAGAGGAAGCGTAATGTACCTATACCACCACAAAAGTCTATCTGATGCATTAAAAGACAAATGTACAGGGCTTATATAAACACTCAAACTCTAGATATTATGACATACAGCATACATACTTGAATGATAAATTAAAAAAAGGGAATAAGAAGAAAATACAACTAAAGCAGTTAGCCACTCAATTACGTTTCCATGGTAATTCTGGATTGAATACAACATGGAAATACAGATTCAAATTAAACTGAATCACTGGATTCGACCCACCTATTAGAGGGTTAGCATCTAAATCTTGTTGCATGGATGTTGTTCAAACTAATTTCCGGATTGAATTCAACATGGAAATGCAGAAATAGGAATGGACTCAAATCGAGTTCAATTCCACGTGGAAACGTAGTAAATGTTAGAAACTAAGGAATCAATTTTCTGCAGCACATTACATACTTTGTGCTGTGCAAAAATTGCTATAAACCTCTCATTTAGGTTAAGAGGTACTATATATGAGACAGCCAAGGTTTGTGAAAAAAGATACTCAAGTCATTTTCTTAAAGTAGTGCACATGTATCTAAGTTCTTTTTGGTTTACACTGGCATAGTTTAAGATCACTTGAATTTAATCCGGGCAGAAATAAAGGTATACGAAAATAAGAAATAAATCAAATGCACATGCTCTGCTTATGATAAAATCAATTGTTATTTTTGGGCAAGTTTGGGCTGTTTCATTATTAGGACCCTTCTGCTACATAAAAGAATAAGTAAATCATAAATATGCGATAACAAGCGAAAATTAATTAAAAAATTCTTTCCTATTTAATATGCAATGGGGGGGGGGGGATTTTCATCTGCAATATCTGCTAATATTTTATACCATATTTAAAAAAAGGGAGGCTAAATATTTTCACATCAATGCAAATCTGTACAGCAGGCTCTGCTAATATCTACTATGATTATGAATTATATGCATCTTACCCTCTGGCAGTTTTACCTCCTCTTCCACACATAAGAAAGAATGTAGTCCACACAATAGAAAAAATAACAGAACAAATTGGGACAAATAAGCAGAATGAACAATCACTCTGTCGCCCCCATTCAGTTTTTAAACAGTCGATAATTAAATAAGTTGTTGAACCATTTTCAGTTTTGTTGCTGAAGGTAACATTACTGTGCAATATACAGCTTCCTCCAAAACTAGCTAAAACTTGACTGAATGTATAACTTGCTGAAATTCCACTGAGCGCAATCACAACATAAAAACAAATATGAAATATCTTCCAAGCAGAAGAAACTAACTTGGAGTCTCTTTCATAAAGCTGCAAATACTGTTCTAGGACAACCATTTTTTAACAATTTGCGTGCATTATCTCACATTATACTGATTTCCAGTAACTGCATTAAGAAATGCCACTGTCCAAAAATTATCTATGCCGACCTCGCCTCCTTCTGACTGCAGTGCAGTGTAGTTTGTTTACGTGAATGACGTCACTTGTGGAATCAATGATGTCATCGCTATTTCATTGATCTTCAATTCAAATTGTTCCGTAATTTGTTATATCAGCCTCTTTGGTCATATCTGTTCGGTATTTAAATACGGAGTCGAGGCTGAATATTCAACTTTGGCCATCGTATAACCTCATCTACTAGAGAGGAGAAAAAAAAAGTAAATACCCTCTACGTTTGCGCGCGCTTTACTCTGTGACCAATGGCAAACAAGGTGTGTAATGGGGGAATATTTAAATTGCATATCCACCACTATCTATATAATTTTGGGGGGTGGAGCAACAAAGATCATTAACCCCTCCATTAAACCGGAATGGGCTTGTACTGGATAAATAATTTATCTGTTACACTGGTCTCAAAGATTGTGTTGATAGTAAACCTATTTTTAACTGCAATTTTAACAATGCCAGAGATTTGTAAACGAACCAATTTTAAATCATCACCGTCGTCGTCATCATCCTCATTGTCATCGTCGTCATCATCATCATCATCATCATCGTCGTCGTCGTCGTCGTCGTCATCGTCGCCGCCGCCATCATCTCACGTGAAAACAAGGGATTTGCTCCAACAACGAACAGTTTACAGATCACCAAATTGGTATGCCTTCGACACCTGCCAAACAGAGAGAGAGAGAGAGAGAGAGAGAGAGAGAGAGAGAGAGAGAGAGAGAGAGAGAAGAGAGAGAGCGTGAGAGAGTGAGAGAGAGCCTTTTACTACATATTAATATTTTTTATCCGATGCTACGTGCACATATTAGCTTCTTGAGGCTATACCAGGACGCACATAATATTACCTCATACTGACGGGCTCTGGATCAGAGTGTGCGTGCGTGCGTGTGTGTGTGTGTGTGTGTGTGTGTGTGTGTGTGTGTGTGTGCGCGTGCGTGCATGTGTGTGTTATAGTAATGGAGACCCGCCACGATTCCGACATGGATCTTTTATGAGCCGCCATCCACCCAGGGGGAAGGGATGAGGTGAAGTGAGACCATAGGCGTGTCAGAGAGCGGAGCCAGCGAAGCTTAGGGATGCACAGAAGTCTCTAACAGTTACGGATATTGACACCTGGCGCACAACCGAAGTGTGGCCTCTACCCAGGGAGAGGGCGACGAGGCGACCTTTGCGGCCCGAGCAGCAACTTCCAGGGAGGGCAAGGGAGCAAGCAACTGTGCAATATGTCCGCAGTCGCCAGAACGTATTGCGTTACCAACCAAACCTGAAATATGGCGAGGGAGGGAAATGAGAAATGAAAGTAAAGGAATCTGTGGAGAAGAGATTAATGCACCCCAGCACTCGTCTAAGTGACATGGGAAAGTAATTTACGAATCATAATTAACACAGAAATGTTGCCAGCCTATGGTACAGGATATATTTCTGTCATATTCCAAATGCCACTCAGACTCGTTTGGCCCCTGAGGGGACAATTGTCTTTATTGAACATTGGACACTGGCTCCGGGAATCTAATCTAGGGCCAATTGCATAGTCAGAAAGGAAATTCTCAAAAAGGAATGTAATCAATTTTCTTCCTATTTCTCTGACCATTTCCTTTGGAGATATTTAAAGTCTGCTATAGAATTGTGCAAATGGTACCAAGTCAAATGAGAGGGTTTGCATTTGAGATTGTTGTAATATGATCAACCATACCATCTGTCTGACACGTAAGCACAAAACAATTGAGGACAAATAAGGACATGAATGTCGGCAGACTTTTTTCCAGGAGGGGGGGGGGGGCTACATGTTGGAAATTTGCAATCATATAATATTAAATCGACCGCCTCCGTAACGCAGTTGGTAGCGCGCTTGCCTCTGGCGCAGAGGACCCGGGTTCGATCCCCGGTACCAGCATGGGGATTTTATCCCCTCTGGGAGGTCTGGCACGGGGTGCACTCAGCCTCGTTAGGTCCCGAGGGGAACAATTGAGGAGCTACTTGATGGAGAAGTAGCGGCCCCAGATCTAGAAGACCGCATAACTGGCCGGGAGGGCTCGGGGCGCTGACCACGTCCCACCCTCCAGTACTGCACCTCACCAATGACGCCTGTAGTGGGCAGAGGTGGGGGACGCAGCGGCTGGGCGGTAGGCCTTGGCCCCTCGTGGGCTGTCGCGCCGGGGTTTAGTAATAATATTAAATCATTATTTTACTGTTAAAATTTATAAAATTTGTTGCAGATAACCATATTAATTTGTGCTAAATAAAAATAATAATAATAGTTTAATAGTCAGTAACTGACCGCACATTAAGTTCACCAACTTCCAAGGGGGGGCCGTGGCACCCCCTTGCCCCCATTTTGCGACGCCCATGAATAAGGAGCTACTTGATAAAGAAGTAGCAAGCCCTGGTTGCAAAGACTGCATAACCAGCCTGCAGGGCTTGGGACACTGGCCACGCCCTACCTCCAGTTCAGCACTCCATTGATGACTCCTATAGTGGGCAGAGATGCAGCAGCCGTTTGGTAAGCTGGTCTTTCACCTTTAGCCGGGTGGTAAGCTTATGGTTATTTGTTTCTTTATAATACCAACACTGGCTGTGAAAGCCTGTGTGCCTCAATTAATTTAAACAAGTTACAGATCTCACTATTTTGAACATATCTCGTAACTAATCTTTCAGCATTGACAAGCGAGTTATAGATTCTGAGGGTAGGGAAATAATTTGTAAGTGACCTTCTACACATCTTTAGGATCATGATTATAACACGTCCAACTTTTAAGGATAATAAAGCACAAGATTTTCTGTATCATTTGTGGGTATATTGTGGGCACCTAAGCACTAATAATCTTATACCACTCTGTTTGTGGCAAATCCGATTATCTAACCGCTGCAAATAAAACACACAGTGTTGAAATTAAACGTCTTGGAACATTTAGAAGCATTGTACACCTTGCATTACCACAGCTTAGAAATAATATACACGGCGTTAGGGGTAAGAGAGTGCACTAATTCTATAGCAGGTTAAAACTTTGCTGGTTGTACTTGTTATTTTGCTAGAAATTACATCATCCTATTGTTATGTTTGCTTGAATTAAGGCATGTGTGGAATACAAAACCTCTAGTCACCTCTACCCACCAATAATTCATGACCCTGGGGGAACGAAAGGGAGAGGAGAAAGATTCCAGTAGTGTAATCAGAGTTTTGTAAACATCCTCGCAAATGTTCTTCTGCTTTGATATTTGCCAACTTAGCTCCAATATTATTCATGGTATGTTTACTCCCTGCTAATTTAATTTGTCTTAGTTTCAATTGTGGAATTGTATGAGCCAACAGTGTTATGTTGGAAGTAAAGTAAAAAAGAGACAGGTGAGATAATAATCTTTAATAAACAGTAAATAAAGCATCAGATAGATTCTAGAACATTCCAAAGTACAACTGTGACAGACTTAGCAATATTATACACATTCCTAGCTTACTTCCTGTATATGTGCTACGTCATTGGAAGCCACAATAGTTTCCAAGTTCAGCATAATATCTGTTATAGATATTTTTAGCTGCACCATGAGATGGAAATCTGATATTCTAGCTCTACTTTTACATTTTATTTGTTTCATTTAAGAGAAAAGTTGCTCATAAATGTATGTTGAGGCAAACATTGTCAATATGAGTGCCAAGTGCCCTATTTATTTCTAGGAACAAGTTCAAATACCTCAATTCCTAAATGCTCTTTACAAATACTTTTAACAACTGTGTCAGGTAGGTGACATTAGACTTTTCTCTTTTTATTTTAATTGTGCAACAGCATACTCCACTTCATCAGTTTATCTTAAATTGACAAGTTTGCTTGGTTCCTGTACTGACACCAAACAGATCAGTTTTGTGTTGTTGTAAATTAAAGATTTCATGACTCCCTGTAACAAACTGGAAATAGAAATTACCAATAATGTTATCAATGAAATTCTGGAATAAGTAGGACTACTCATTAAATATGTGATGTTTGTCAGTCACAACTTTTGTCTGAGGGACAACTGTGAAGGTGGCAAAACTACTAAATGAGAGGCTGCCCAAAGTGTCAATTTCTCTTGGATCACTCTACAAGAACAACAGAGGTGACAAACGCACACCCTGACATCATCTTCAGAGCTACTTCTGTAAGCAACAGGGTTGCCAGCATTTAAAAGTGAAATTATCGTACCAGCCACTCAAAATTATAGATTTGGATTCAAAATTATCGTACATCATAAACCAAATACTACAGCAATAAAAATATCAGTATAACACTAATGAAAAAGTAATATTAATTATGTTTATGATATCCACTTACAAGATTGATGACCTCAATCAGTATTACAACTTTAGCACTTATGTTTCTCGCACTATTCATCTGAATCTTTCTTAGGCGTTGCAGCATTATACAAATTTGTTGTTGAGATAAACCTTACCAGCTTTTCGGTGACTTGTAGATTTTCAGATCTAGCACACTCTTTCATAAGCTGAGACGACAGAATGAGTTCATTTACCGTATCTAGTGCCAATCTGTTTCTAATTTTGGTTTTTATTAAACCCAGTTTAGAAAATACTCTTTCACAAGAAGCGCTTCTTGTGAATGCAAAGGCTGCTAGTTCTTTGAAGTCATATTTCCACCAACGTGACATGTGTTTAATAGCACTCCAGAAACTGTCAGGTTCAGGCATGTTCTTTATTTCACACAGAATATCGCTTATTCTGAGTTTTCTCCATTAATCATAAATTTCCTGAATAGTGCCTTCTTCACTGAGATTACCAGATCTGGGCACACTGGCAACAAGAGGATAAAAGGTAGGAGGCTTAGTAGTGTATGAAATGAATGCCTTAGAGGGCTAGAGACAGACCATGAGGGCAAAAGTGGTACCACTAATTGTAATTAATTTCATTTCGCTGGTGAGACAAACTAGTGAAAATATTTCACCGGTATCGAACTATCAGAAATTCAAACTATCGTACACCCCCATAATTATCGTACTGGTTGGTAACCATGTGTACAAACATTAAAATTATCGTATGCCCCCATAATTATTGTATGGGTTAGCAACCCTGGTAAGCAACAATATATAAAAAATGAAATAAATCAATGCCTCAAGCAGAATTCAACTGGATTAGTCACCTGTCTCATGAAGAAATTGGATTTTCCTTAAATTAAAAAAATATATATTTTGTTGTTTAATGATGCTGTCAATTGCCAGGATCACATCAGCATCACCAGTGTGCCAGAATTTCGTCCCACAGGAGTTCTTTTACATGCCAGTAAAGCTACTAACATGGAGCTGTTGTTTTTAAGCACACTTAAAAACCATCAGTCTGGGACAGATTTGAACCTGCTATTTTGGGACCAGTGTCTAACCAACTGAGCCACCCAGACCGACAGATTTTCCTGAAACTTGTGCACTCCATTATGTAAGCTGAACCCCTGAAGACCTTTCTTTATCTCTTATTTTCAAACTGGCTTCAACTAACTTTTTGAATAAATGTAAGAAAAAGTGAGGTACAATATTGTAATGACACTTTGTCAGGACTCGATCAGCAGTCAGGGAGTTGCATCACATTTTATAAAATGTTGAAATTGGAATGCTTCAGGCAACAGGATTAGGAAAACACTGAATGGCAAAGGTAGTGTACATAGGTGCTGTGATCTGGGCCAGCCTATCATGTCAACCTGAGTGCATGTACCTGTGCCAGCCAGTCTTTAACACCAGACATTCTAGTTTTAGTATCATTTAAGCTTGGTCAATAAGACCTACTTTAACTCCCTAGGTAAGTCAAAGTATAGTTTTCTTTGCAACCCATGCATTGTTCAGCACCTGTCAGAGAGCAGGGCCCAGGTATATTTAATAAATATGTTCATAAATGTTCTACCATCAGTATTTTGTGAAAACTATTTTCCCTGGAGGGTCATTTTTTTAATGAATTCCAGTCTTTTGTTATCGCTTAAAAATGCTTTCTTGGTGGATCACTAAATATAGGTCCCATTTATCACTAAAATGTTCAGATTTGGAAATTATAAGACTAGTCTCATTTTAGGGATTCCTTTCAGTCTAGTTACTGGGATTTGAGCTATAAATACTTGCCATTAACTCAGGTTTATTGGTTTTGGTAATTTACTTATTTCCTTCAGTTCTGCACCAGTTGACTCAGATTTTAATTAATTTTAAATACAATGTTCATTGACCACCTTTCATTTGTAATATTTTGAAACCAAGTTATTTTTTATTGGACATTGTAATCTATTTCATTGTTAAAACAATTTTGAATTGCACAATAAAATATTACTAGTACTGTATCATTTGGCATAAAATAGAGGCTGTAACATGTACTAATTTACATAAATCTCGGAACAAACATAAAACAGCACACTTAACCAAGGTAAATTAACTTTTTTGATAGCACCTGCTGTACATACTGTTGCAGCTGCCACATGTTAAAGTGTTTAGTCACCTCACGCCACGGTGCTTGGAATCACAGTTATGTAACATGCGACAAAGGGTGGTTCAGAACAGATGCTGTTGCCTGCATTTCTAGGAGCTTTCAATGTGTAGCAGCTTCGTTTATGGCGCAAGTGAGACACTTTGCTTTCCATAAAAGTCGGTGATTACACTGAACAACAAATTTAAACTTTTGTTTTTGCACTCAAACAAAAATAGGTGACTTTGTGCAATTAGCTATGCTGAACTCAAATCTGAAATCCAAAATTCTCTATCACGTACCATTTTCTGGAGAAATCAGTTTCAATGTTTTTAAAAAATAATGCATACAATATTGCAATTAAAATACTGCAATCAATCCTGAGGTGAAATAATTTCATATAACTCAATATTACAATGAAAAAGTTATGCAGAATCCATAAATAATGGTTAAAGTGAACTAACAATCCATATTTAGGTTACTGTCATGCAAAAACTTAAAAATATTTTTAATTTTACTCACTTTTTTAAAAAAACTTTCGAGAAGACCTCCACTTGTAACTGACATCAGGAATCTCCCTTATGAGCTGCCAACAATAGTCAGCTGACATGCTAGATGACCACTTTCCGCTGTGTCACAACTCCATGGCACTTATATCCTGATGAAACCGTTCTCCGTGCTCATCACTCACAGCCCCCAGGTTGAGAGGGAAGAAGTCCAAGTACAAGTGCAGAAAATGTATTTTTAAGGACATATTGCATCCTAAATTTTTATATGCATGTTCTCAATAATTTCCTTTTAGTTGTCAGCTTTTTTATTTCCCTGGAAAGTTTTGCACACTGTCTTGAATCCCACCATGCTGCTTTCTCGTTTTCGGAAAGTAGTTTTTCAAAGTGCCTGTCTTCCATCAATTTGCGTATTTGTGGGGCAAAAAAGTACCTTCTTTTAATTTTGCTTCACTTATTCTTGAAAACTTTTCTTTCAAATACCGAAAACCCCTACTCTCTCTGTTCAAAGCCTTTACAAAATTTTTCATTAAGCCTAGCTTAATGTGAAGCGGCAGTAGCAAAATTTTGTCTTTGTTAACTAATGCTTCATACTTAACACTCTTTTCACCCGGTATTAAAACACTCCTTACAGGCCACTCGGTTACTTCATAATGTTTTTCTTTAGCTGACTGTTCCACTCACATATAAAACAACAAAGCTTGGTGAAACCACTCTGCATTCCCAGGAGTAAACCTATGACCTTTAAATCTCCACAGATTTGCCATTCATACTTTGCATAATTTATAACTTTCAAAACTATCTTCAAATTCTCATATGTTTCTTTCATCTGGACAGCAAGAAATATAGGGACAGAAGAATAAGAGTTACCATTATGCAATAAAACTGCCTTTAAACTTAACTTTGACGAATCAATGAAAAGACGCCATTTGAATGGCTTGCAATTGTTCCATGTCGCCATTAACATCATTACAATAAACAAGTTCATTTTTCTGTGAAAAAAATTATGTCAAAGAGTGTTCACGTTTTCTGAATGCTGTTACATTTACTCCAGCTGAAGCGAGTTCCAGTTTTGCAGTCGTGAGCTTAAAAGTTCCGACTGAGTTTTTGTTGAATTAAGATCCCTTACTAGACCATTCAGCTCGGCTTGGGAAGTCAAATGACGTTTAGATTGAGGTTCTGGTAGCTGGAAATCTGGGTCAGTGGTATTGCATACTGAAGGGTCAGGTTCTTCTTCAGAATTAAAAGAAATGAAGCTGGAAGTAGTATTGGTGCATGCAGGTACAAATAAAATCAGACAAGGACGTATGGCAGAGGAAATCATGGGGGAAATGTTGGATCTGGTGCATAGTATTACACCTCAGTCTAACAAGTTGAAGATCATAAGTGGAGTACTAAGTAGATTTGATGTAAGCAAAAGAAAAATGATAAGAATTAATCAAGAACTTGATTGGTTGTGCTCTACAAAAGACTGCTTGATGGTCGATGGAAACCTGTGGTTAAATGCTCAGGGCTTTGGGAGGAATGGGGTACACTTGAATAGGAGGGTATCTCATAAATTTGGTACATTACTTTGCAATACAATAAGATCTGTAATTAAGGGAAACTGATGAGAGATTTGGAGGATCTATGGAACATGAATTAGGTAGGCTGGAGTGCAATAATGACGTATCTGCATCATCAGATGAAGCAAAATGGTGCAATAACTCATAGAAACCAAAAATTAGAGTAATCCACTTAAATGTGCAATATATGAGCCAAAAAATTGCAGCATGTGAACAATTACTCAGTGAGTATTTACCTACAATTGTTGTACTAACTGAGCATGGGCTCAATAGTGAACAAGTGAGTCTTTGTAAAATTAATAAATATAATGTAAGTAATTTTAGTAGGTCTGTATGTAAGGGGTAGTTATGCAAGTCAGAAGCTCGCTGAAGGCCTCGTCTGTAAATGTAAATGCCTTTCAAGTTGAGAAGATATTTGAGACTGCAGTCGTAAAACTGAAGGTTAAGGAACAAAGTATAGTAATCATTGGGATTTATAGGTTGCCAAACATCTATTTCTTGCTCATTTGGATGAGCTATTATTAAAATTATCAACTAAATATAAAAATCTAGTAATTGCAGGTGATCTTAATATAAATCGAGACTATTCAAATAATTGCTACAAAAACTACTAGATATATTCAACAGCTACATGATGGTTGATTTAATACACAGCCCAACTAGGGAAACTGCATTGGCATCCTCTATAATTGACCATGTTGCATCTAATTTAAATAATGTAAGGATTAGTGCATGTAACATTAATACGTATTCTAAAGTAAGAACAAATTATAAACTAAAAACTTCACTTATCTTAGTAATGTTGCAGTTCTTTTGCACTGACCGTGGGTTTCAAGTTGTCTCCAACTCATTCTCAAAGCTATACAAACAAATTCGTTACCAAAGCTACAATCTTTAATTTTTTTTGAAAACAAAAAACAAATACTGATATTCAATTTTTATTTACCAATCTCTGGAAACAAAAATTTATAAATACAATCTATAGATGGAAATTCGAAGTTCATAACATGGTTCCTGTTTTTTAAAATAAAAATGTTTTCCCAAACCATTAAATCTATAGGACTACTTAATTGTTTTAATAATTTACTTCTGGATTAATTTCATGATTAAATGACCAAAAATGATCTGCCACAGCTGATTTATCAGTTTGTTTATATTTAATATTTCTAAAATGTTCTTTTATTCTGGTTTCTAAATGACGTTTAGTTTTACCAATATAAACCTTATCACAATCTAAACAGCTAACTTGATAAATGCCAGATTTTTTATAATTTGGTGTTTTATCTTTTTTAGAAAAATTAAGTAAATTTTGTGTATTAAATTTATTTTGAGGGACCAAATTTATTCCATATTCTTTAAAAATTGTAAATTTTTTATTGGCCCATGGATGGTAAGTAAACTTTTTAAAAATACAATTATCTTTTATTTTTTTAAGGGTTGAAACTTCTTTAACAGCTTTTTGATACTTAAATTTTTCTATCTTTTTATGTATAAAATCTGTATTAAAACCATTAATTACTGCAGTATTAATAATGTGTTTATATTCTATGTCAAATTCATCTTTATTAAGGGGTATATTTATTAACCTATAAATTAAACTATTAAAAACAGCAAATTTATGTGCAAAAGAATTAAAACTTTTATATTTTATGTAATTATCAGTGTGAGTAGATTTTCTGTAAATACCGAATTTCTTTGTATAGCTTTGAGAATGAGTTAGAGACAACTTGAAACCCAGGATCAGTTTTTTGCAAAAAGAACTGCAACATTACTAAAATAAGTGAAGTTTTTAGTTTCTAATTTGTTCTTACTTTAGAATCTTGTTGCTTCACTGTTAAAAGCTTCAATTTTTTCTTATTTAATTAATACATATATTTTGGATCATCATGCCCAATGTGTTGATATTATAGGTATGTTGTTGTTAGCTAATGCTGGATTTCTGACAATGAAGTCATTAATCCTCTTGCTCTCCAATATTTTTCACTGATGGTTGGGGCACTAACCGTGGCCAGGCATATTTGAAGGTGGTCTCGATCCATTTCCTCTTGCAGATCACATAGAGGACAAAGTGGTGAAGAATATATCCCAATTCTGTTTAAATGTTTTGCCAGACAATCATGTCCTGTAATCAACCTGAAGGTTGCAACTGCTGTTTTTCGAGGATACTCAGGAATTACTGTTTGAATGTTTGGTAGTTCCCATCTTTTATTCTTTGATTTTTCATAGTAATATATTTCAATATTTTTTTTTAATTCAGAGTTTACTAATCTTTTAGTTGCATAAAACAGTAGATCAACTATAGATTTCTGTACACTGCTAGTATCCTTTTTTGGAACAAAATCAGCTTTCTCATTACCACTCAGTCCACAGTGAGCTGGTATCCATTGGAAGACTAGGTGTTTTTGAAGTGCTGTTAGATGGGTAAGGATTTTCCAACATTCTATAATTGTTTGGTTTTTTGGTGACAACTTGGAAGTAATTGCTATAATTGCTGCCCTGGAATCTGAGAGAATAACTGCTTGCAGAAAATGTGAAATTATGTACAAAAGATTTTGTAAGGCCATTCGAATTGCTTCAATTTCTCCATCAAAGTTTGTAGTTCCATAACTTAAAGATTTGTAATAGGAAAAGAGGTGACATGTGACTCCAGCACCTGCTCCATCTTTGTTTGATATAAATGATCCATCAGTATAAATATGGAGCCATTCGTGTTCTGGAAATCTAGTATGGATTGTCTCTAATGCCAATAATTTTAGAACACTAGTTGGAGTATCACTTTTCTTAACTTCTTCTGTCAGGTGTAAATAATATGTGATGTCTAATGTTTGTGTCGGATTGACTTTAGATATGAAATTTTCCTTTGAATTAGGAAGGTATAAATTCTTCTTGATGTCTTGAATTTTGGAAAGAAAGCTCTCCTGAGTCTTTAGTGTATGTGTAAAATTTCTCTTGTGCCATGTATTGAATGGGAGTCTGATCAACTTTTCGTGTTGAATAAGAGCCGCTTTTTCTATTTCATTGAATGGGGCATTGGTTGGTTAGTATTTCCATAGCTACTATTGGTTGTGGTTTTGATAGCACCTGTAATTAGCCTCAGACTTTGGTTTTGAAAGATTTGAATCTTTTTTGTGTTTGCTGTTACAAGAACTTCACTGCAGTAAGTAAATAATGGCTTTATATATACATTGTATGTTGGGTTAAGAGTTGCTCTGGAACATCCCCGCTTCATTCCTGTTAGACGTTTTAACAGTGAAAGGCACCTCTCTGCTCTTTGTATTACATTTTCTATTTGTTTGGTCCATGTAAGTTTAGTATCAAATGTAACTCCTAAATACTTTGCTTCCTTTGTTTCTGGTAATTGTTGACCCTCAAAATTTAGTTTTATTTTTAGTGGCTTTTTTCTAAGTGAAAAGATTTGGTAGTTTGATTTTGTTGTATTAACAGTCATTAAATTTTCTTTGGTCCACCTTTGTAGGTTGGTTAAGGATTTTTGCATGGTTTTTTCTAGTTCTGTACTTTTGCTTTTTGGTTTTGAAGTCCACATTACTAAGTCATCAGCGAATAGTGCACACTTCACACCTGATTCTTGTATTTGTTGTGGCAGATCGTTAATAAATATATTAAAAAGTGTTGTGCTTAGCACTGCGCCTTTTGGTAAGCCACGGTGTACTTGTTTGTATTTTGTGGCGGGAAGTCGTTGTTCAGTTCTCGTTGTCGCCCGTTGATTTGGTTCTTTCCCGCTAGCTCAGCTTGAGATCTCTTTATTTTATCTTGGGTCTGCGTAGGTGTGTGATAGACAACCCAAGAAAACCTTCGCATACTATTTATTGCATCTTAGATACTTGCGGGAGCTATGCCGATCTGATACACGCAGAAGAATCGCACTCACGTCTGCACTCCACAACGTGCGGTGCTGGTCTGGGGTGAGTAGTGACGCTTTCTGGCTTACCCACGCTAAGAAACCGTTCTCTAATTTTGAATGTCATGACGTCATCCAAGAAAGCCTCGTATCCAAAATGCTATTTCCTTTTCCCGCAATTTAGAAATGTCCCTTTCTATTATAACATGTTCTTTTATGAATTTTGAATATATAATTACCTTTTTAGGATTAAACGATGTTTACTTTATATTTTATTAAATATATCGCGCGACTTTTAAGGTTGTCAGACTTGACTTTCTAACGTGTATTTAAACTATGTAGTATGACGTCATGACTCGTTAATTTCAAACCAATAATGCGTTTATCCTACAAATTTAACGACTATTATTTACTCATATCTTGCTCACCTTACAACACTTCCTGCTCTATCATCTATTTATGTTATTACTTAACACTTATCGCAAATCTCACATCCGGCAATTAAATTAAAACGTGTCTTTATCAAGCCCATTCGATTGGAAATCTAAATTTCGGTATCAAATGCCCCCATTTATGTTATTTTATTATTTCATAATAAAATAATGTAAATGTCTTGCCCGAAAGAAAAATTAAAAATTACTCCTGTATTTTGAATAATCGGCAACACTCCCATTATATACAATTTTCAATTACACTGTTTTGAAATTGGTTATTAACACATTTTCTCATTAATCTTTTTAACATGACAAACAATTGTACACTTGACTAAACATTAATCCTTAAATACTAATTACAATATGTTATGGTTTCTTCTGTGAAGCTTTTATATAAAGGTTAAATTTCAAGAGTCTTTCTTTATACTTCCTTCTTTTAGTTCATGTTTGCTCACTTCGCTCTCACTATCACTTGCACTGTGATTTTTCACTTTTGTTATTGTAACACATATCTGTACTAGATCCTTTAAGCACTAAAATGTACATATATTTATATAAATCCATTACACTCTTCAGACAAGTTCTTTCTTTGTCTTGTGGTGATAACTATCTATACATCTAAATATTTTAACAAATGTTTACAAAGTAAATATTCAGTTTTCTCTCTATGCGGAGATGAACATTTTAACAATCTTTCTGAAGCTGTTATTGTGAGCTCTATACAATGTATTCTTAAGCTCTTTGTAGCAATGACACTTCGAAATTTTTTTTTTTTTTTTTTTTTTTTTTTTTTTTTTTTTTTTTTTTTTTTTTTTTTACATGAAATCAAGGTTCCAAGGTACCACACGGTTTCTTGTATGGTCGAAGGAGTTGTTTATGCCATCTTCCCAGACATTTTTCATTTTTAACATCTCTTAATTCATAGGTATGATAACCAAATTTTGATATAATTTCTGCAGGACCTTTATATAACAATTCCATCCTTTTGTTCCTACCTCGCAAGGCACTTGATAACTTATGGTCTTTAACTAGTACCCAATCGCCTATCTTAGGTTCCCATTTATGTTTTCTACTCTTTTTCTTTAATTTTCGCTTCTCTGCCTTTTTCTTGATTCGTTCAAAAGCAATTTTCGCTCTTTCTTCTTCACTTAACTGAATGTCATTAATTTTCAGTGTTTTTGGTACCCCGATCAATATTGGTTCTGGTTCAATTCCTAACATTAATTTTATTGGTGCAAACCCAGTAGTTACATTAATGGTGTGATTGATAATCTTTTCTATCAATGGATAATATTTCACCCAATCCTTGTGATTATGATGTGTAAGTACACGTAAATAAATTCCTATATCTCGGAGGACACGTTCTGTTGGATTCCCTGATGGAAAGTATGAGGCACAATGATTTAGTTTTCTCGCATCTAATGTCACCCTAATCTTTCCATTGGCCTTATTTACAATACATAGGGGATTCACAAATTCTGAATTTGAAATCTCAATAACCTCATCTTCTAACATTGACTTTATAACTGCATCTACCTCTTCTCTTATTGTACTAGGGATAGATCTCGCTTTATGTGTAAAAGGTTTGATGGGTATCATCTCAAACGAATGAGTATAAATATTACATTTACCAGGTTTCTCAGAGAATACTTCTTTATTTCGGATTAATATTTCAAACAGTTTATCCCTCTGTTGTTCATTTAGTTGATCAGCCTGAGTTACTTTTTCCCTCAACAATTCTTCTAAGTCTTCACTACTCTCCCTATCATAGTACCTAGTTGCGTCAGAAAACCTCAAATTGTCTATGAAATCATTTTTATCCCATTCTACATTTTCTTTATTATCGATACTGTACTCTTTGACATTTACTTCAGTTAATTCCATAGCTCCTACTTTAACATATTCTACAAAGAATGTATCCCCTTGGATTTCTTCTTCCTCTTTTTCTCGTACAATAGTTTCTGAACCACTATCTTCCACAAAAGGCACTATAATGGTCCCATCTTCAACTTTCATTTCTAGAATCATGTTTTTAAAATTCACCACAGCTTCCCAGGCATAAAGACAATCACAACCTATTATAATATCTGTCACAAGTCTTCCTACAATCAGAAATAAAATTCCTAGTATTCTCCCATTTATTTCAATATTTATCATTGCTTGAAATTTTACTCTCTCTTTTCGTTTTCCCACAGCTAGCGAGCAATATATCCCATTAACTGGTAAAGACATTACTTTAAAACCACTACTTTGTAAATTATCATAAAAATTTTGTGAGCATACTGTGCTATTTGATCCCGTATCTATAGTTGCATTGTATTGTTTTCCATTTACTCCAATTTTGATTTTAGGTGGATCTCCTACTTTTTCGTTTTCGTCAATTCTATTTTTCCATTCTCTTTTCTTTTGTATCATCATTTGCCTTCCAGGACTATTTATTTCCGAGTACTTATCACAATCATTACTAGGATACCCAGTTCTCACTGAAGGCGCGTTTGACCGGGTCTGGCGTTTCCCTGATTTTTAGGTATGGCTCCTGTACTATTTCCCGAATTGTTACTTCTGTTTTCCTGCATTAAATCGGGGTTACTTCCTACCATGTTTTTGACCGTGTTAATGGCCTCAACCATTTCTGCATTTTCGGGGGAATTTCGTCCATTAGAATACCTTTCTCCCTGTCTTGGTGACCTCGGTCTAAACTCATTATCTCCGTTTGTCCAATACCCATCATTTGAATTTCTACTATGTCCAAAATAACGTCCCCGTCTACCTCGATCAAATCTATTTGTATTCATATAATTCACCCTTATATTTCTTCCCCTTAGATTACCATTTCTATTTTGGTGATGCCCTTCCTGGTTATATCTACGTTGATTTTCCCACCGGAATGATTCCATCCTTGGTACTGGTCCTTTATATCTTTCCCTAATCTCACTTCTATTCTGATAATACTGTGCCCCTTGCCCGAAAGAATTGACAGTTTCTTTTCCTTCATATTTATTTCCAAATGCGTGTTTTGGCTTATTGACTTCTAAGGCTGATAATAATTCGATCATAGCTGCAATGCTATCGGGTCGGGCTATGATTAGGTAATGTTGAAGTGTTTCCGGAAAATGTGGAGTAACTATATTTATTAGATCTTTTTCATCTATGGGAGGATCCAACATCTTCGATTTTCTCGCTATTCTCATAAAATAGTTGACCATCGATTCCTCCGATCTAGGATTAAATTTTCCATTGCTTAATTCAACTCTAATATTAGCCTGCCTACTAGCTCCCCAATATCTGGTTAAAAAGATGTTCCTAAAGGTCCTGTAATCATTATTGTTACCCATAGAAAGGCCTAGCCAATTGGCAGCATTACCCTTTAGGCATTTTCTTACTATCACCATCTTGTACTCCTCTGGTATACGTTTCACCGTGAAGTACTCTTGTAACCCTTCTAAAAAGGCTTTAGGATCATCTGAATCTTCATTCTCAAAAACTGGAGGTGTCATTTCATTTAAGACATGGTTAGGCCAATGTAAATTTGAATTGTCACCTGTCCCTGAACTATTTCTGAGATCAGAATGGGAATTACTGTTACCTCTATTTTGCATCGAAATGTCAGCTGATACGCCTGGTATTGCCTCGTTTCTTGCAACTTCATTATTAAGATTGTTGTGATTACATGCATTTTCATTTAATTTCAAATTTTCTAAGGCCTCTTTTACCTGAGTAATTTCTGTTACTACCCCTTTTATTTGGTCTGTAACATCCTCCAAATTTCTAGCCTGCCTTGCACTTTCTACATCAGATCTTTCCATTCTAACTTTACACCCCTGTAGCTCTTCTCTAATTTCTTCCCTGTCTTTATCTAACCTTTGTACTACCTCTTCCCTTTGTTTGTCTAATTTATATGTTACTCTTTCCCTTTCTTTCTCTAATTTTTCACTAACTTGTTGACCTAATTTCTTTTCAGAATTCTTTACTTCTTGTCTTATTGTCTCTAATTCTCCCTTAACCTGTTCTCTATTTTCTTTCACTTCACTACTGACTTTATTAATTTCCTCCCTAACTTCTTCCCTAAAGGTTTCTAAAGCTCTCTTCTGATTTTCCAATTGCATTCCCAATTCCTGTTGTCCCTTCTCTAATTTCTGTCCTAACTCTGTTCTTAATTCTTTACTAGTTTCATCTATCTTTTGACTTAACTCTGTACTCATCTTTTTCATTATCTTTTGAAACATATTCTCTATTTCTGACATAATTGCTGGCCTTTCTGAATTAGTACTAAACATTTCTGAGCTACCTCTAGGTGTTTCTCTAACGTTCTGATCTTCTACTTCTTGGCATATTCTGCTACCGATTATAGTTTGATTATATTCTTCCATCCTAACTACACTTTTCTCAATTTCCGGACTCTCAAAACCTAGAAAATCGCTATCACTGTCTTCCATTGCTAAGCTATTTACATGTGTTTTTCTACTCACCAATATTTTCACTATTATTTTCACTATTTTTTTTTTTTTTTTTTTTTTTTTTTTTAACTGCACTTAAACTTGTTCACTACACGTTTCACAGATGTTGACACGCTAGGCACCTTCTTGTTTGCTGGTTCGATGCTGGCTTGGTCGTCTTGGAGTTGGTCTATTTTCTCGACGCTACACGTTGGGTCACCTTCTTGTTTGCTGGTTCTATGCTGGCTTGGTCGTCTTGGGGTTGGTCTATTGTCTCGACGCCACACGTTGGGTCGCCATTTGTGGCGGGAAGTCGTTGTTCAGTTCTCGTTGTCGCCCGTTGATTTGGTTCTTTCCCGCTAGCTCAGCTTGAGATCTCTTTATTTTATCTCGGGTCTGCGTAGGTGTGTGATAGACAACCCAAGAAAACCTTCGCATACTATTTATTGCATCTTAGATACTTGCGGGAGCTATGCCGATCTGATACACGCAGAAGAATCGCACTCACGTCTGCACTCCACAACGTGCGGTGCTGGTCTGGGGTGAGTAGTGACGCTTTCTGGCTTACCCACGCTAAGAAACCGTTCTCTAATTTTGAATGTCATGACGTCATCCAAGAAAGCCTCGTATCCAAAATGCTATTTCCTTTTCCCGCAATTTAGAAATGTCCCTTTCTATTATAACATGTTCTTTTATGAATTTTGAATATATAATTACCTTTTTAGGATTAAACGATGTTTACTTTATATTTTATTAAATATATCGCGCGACTTTTAAGGTTGTCAGACTTGACTTTCTAACGTGTATTTAAACTATGTAGTATGACGTCATGACTCGTTAATTTCAAACCAATAATGCGTTTATCCTACAAATTTAACGACTATTATTTACTCATATCTTGCTCACCTTACAACACTTCCTGCTCTATCATCTATTTATGTTATTACTTAACACTTATCGCAAATCTCACATCCGGCAATTAAATTAAAACGTGTCTTTATCAAGCCCATTCGATTGGAAATCTAAATTTCGGTATCAATTTAGATATGTTTCTTCCATATCTGGTTGCAATAAAGCGTTGTGTTAGTAAATGGCATAGCCATGAAAACATTGGACCTTGTATCCCTATTTTTTTTACTTTATTATAGGTATAAATGGGATCGAAAAACCAAAAGAGCTTAAAACCTTCCATGACTTCAGTGATAGTTGCATTGCTAAACTAGTTGATAAATTACACGATGAAACTTGGGACACAATGTATTCAGCAAACAGTGTAAATGAAAAGTGGGAAGAATTTTATCATGTATTTGGGATGAATTTCAATATTAATTGTCCAATTAAAACTAAAGTTTTGCATAGAAAATATAATACCAGAGTTAAACTTGGTGAAGAAACCATGAAATTAAAAGATGAAATGAAGCAATTTTATGATCTTCATAAAGCAACAAAATTGAATGTTATAAAAATAAGTATAATCAGGCAAAAAAGCAATATTTGGCAAGTCTTAATCAACTGAAAGCTAATGTATATAAAGAAAAAATAAACAACTCAGATAATATATGTAAAATCACTTGGTGGATAGTTAACGAAGCTAGACAAAATAGATCCAACCCAGAAAAGCTTGAAGTAAATGTGAATGGATTGGCACTAAGGGATCTTATAAAATTATGTGAACACCTAAACAAATTTTTCTTAAACGCTGCATCTCAACCGAACAACCAAAGCTCTACAACCAACTTTTTCTCTACAAAAATATATCCATCGTTTTTTATTAGTCCTGTCACAATAAATGAAATAATCAATATCATTACTAAATTACAAAAAAAAGACTACTAGTGGATGGGATGAAATTAACACAGTAATTCTAAAACAATGTAAACATGCTCTTGCAAGTCCCCCTGAACACCTTATTAACTACTCTATATCAAAAGGGGAGTTCCCAGACTGTTTAAAAATATCTGTTGTTCAACCTATACACAAAAAGGGGGATACCATGGATATTAATAACTACAGGCTAATTACTCTAACTTCAGAATTGGGTAAAATCTTTGAAAGGGTTATTTTGCAACGAGTGGTCCACTTCTTGAGTGGACCAGTGGAGTTTATAACACCATTATAAATTCACAACATGGCTTTAGAAAAAATTTCTCTACAATATCAGCAATCTTGGAGTGCACAGATAATATTGTGAAACACCTGGAAAATAAAGAAGTATCAGCAATCTTCCTTTCATAGAAGTTTGAAAACAGTGTTGTTATAATTAATTTAATTTAAAAGGTTCTTCTTGTTTAACGACGCTGTCAAACAAGAAGAACCTTTTAAATTAAATTAATTATAACTAATAACACTAAACAACACTTACAACATAATTTTCCGGAACGCGTTTCGAAGGTTAACTTTCTCCATTATCAACCGGACAATAACTGGGTTTCCATGGTGTTTCATGGTGCGGATAGCGATGCTTCTTCTTATGTTTCTTCTGGTAACAGTTCCCATGTGGATAGTTCTTGTTTTTCAGTTATGTGTTTGAGAAGTTTTGGTTCTAGCTTTATGTCATGATTTTTTGTCCAAAAGTGAAATGCAACTGCTGATTTTTCTAATTTTTACTCTTGATGTTCCTAACATGTTCCTTGGATCTAATTTCTAAATTTCTTTTGGTTTTTCCTATGTATATTTTCATTGCAATCACTGCATTCAATTTGGTATATGCCAGGTTTTTTGTTAGGTGGAATAGCATCTTTGATGTTTGAAAGTAGCAGGTTTTTTGTTAGGTGGAATAGCATCTTTGATGTTTGAAAGTAGCAGGTTTTATATGGAGTAATGGTTTACTGGTGCTAGCTGAATGTTGTATTCCTTGAACACTTTTTTGAATTTGTCAAAGGCCCATGGATGATATGTGAACTTTTTTAATGTCATTTTTGTTTTTGCTGCTGTGAGAGTTGTAGTTTCTTTCAATAATTTTTTCTTTTCTGCTCGTTTTACTTTTTTATCTACTAATTCTTTGGGGAAGCCATTTTTTGTGCTATTTCAATTATTTTGTAATATTCTGTTTTGTATTCTTCTGCTGAAAAAGGGATGTTCACCAATCTATGTGTTAAACTATCTAAAATTACTTGTTTGTGGCTTCTTGGATTGTAACTATTAGCTTTTATGTAGTTGTCTGTCTGCGTTGGTTTTCTGTGAATACCGAAATTTATTCTATCCTTGTTTTTGATTAATTTTAGATCTAAAAATGGTAATTTATCATCTTTTTCTACTTCCACTGTGAAATTTATACTTTTGTCCTGTATGTTCAGAACTTTTAATGCATCACTGATGTGTCTTTTTGGAACTATTGCAAATATGTCATCTACGTATCGCTGCCAGAGTTTGAACATCCACGGGAAACCTTTTGTGATCCTTATTTCCAATGAACTCATGTAAATATCTGCTAAGAATGGTGAGAGAGGGTTGCCCATTGCTAAACCTTAAGTTTGACGGAAATACTTTGTTTGGAACTGGAAGAAATTTTGTTCTGTGCATAATTTAGTGAGTTCTATGTATTCTGCAATTTCTGATGATGACATTCCAAGTGATTTGAGGCAATTTTTGATTAGCGATGGGAGTTTTTCTATTAGTATACTGGGGAATAGTGACTTTACGTCAAAGGAGACAAGGGTGTCCTTTTCTGTTAATTTGAAGTCTTTAATGTGTTCTATTAGTTCGTAACTGTTTCTTATGCTTAAACTTTCAAATTTAGGAAATGAATTAAATTTATTAGATAGCCATTTTGCCAGTTTGTAAGTTGGTGAATCTATGCTGCTAATTATGGGTCTCATGGTGATGTCAGGCTTGTGTATTTTGGGTAAACCATAGAGTCTAGGTACGGTTGGGTTATTTGGTTTAATTGCATATTTGTTTGGTATTATGTTGGAATTTTGTATAGCTTTCTTCAAAGGTTTGAACACAAGTGGTTAGGAGGTTTTTGCTGATTTTTTCATAGTTACTAACATTTAGCATTGTTTCCATTTTTTCTATGTAATTTGATTTATCCATTATTACTATTTTGTTCCCTTTGTCTGCCTTTGTGTATACTACGTTTTTATGTTTTAAAGAATTGATAAGATTTCGTTTATTTTTGTGACTTGATCTGTATTTTAATTCTTCTAAAATCTTTTTGCTGGGTTTTTACCGAATTTTGTGTAGACAATGGTAAACACTGTGTTGAAATATTTATATCTGCTATATAAATTAAAAAAGTATCAGCGACTTTACTTTTAGACCTCACGAAAGCATTCAACTGTGTAGATCACAACATTTTACTGGATAAGCTAGAAACATATGGGATTAGGGGACTGACTAAAGATCTAATCAGCTCATACCTTACAGGAAGAAAACAGGGAACACAAATATATCACAACCAGGGAAATTTAACAACAAAAATTACATCAAAATTCGAAACTGTAAAGTATGGAGTTCCTCAAGGTTCTGTATTAGGTCCTCTTCTGTTTATTCTATATATGAATGATATTCCTATGGTAGAAAAAAGCAAAATTATTTCTTATGCAGATGATACAACTGCTTTATGCTGGGGTTCTATGACTGAAGAATTCAAAGAAACTGTGACAAACACTATTGATACACTTTTTAAATACCTTAAACAAAATAATCTCAAATGCAATCTATCTAAGACTACAGTAATCAATTTCAATCTAAGAAATGTAAATGATATACATAATACTCTACAATTATCAGAACACGGCATAGTTAGTACCAATGAACATAAATTTTTAGGAATCATACTGGATCAAAAGTTGACTTGGTCGGAACACATTAATTATATTTGCGGGAAAATAAGCAAATCGCTATATCTGCTCAGGCATTTTTCAAGTCTCTTAGAAGTAAGAGAGTTGAAATTGACATATTATGGAGTCATATACCCACATATGATATACGGGCTGGAGCTCTGGGGATGCAGTGCTAAATCACACATGGAAAGACCTTTTAAATTATGGAAGAAAGCAATTAGAACTATATATCACTTACACCCTAGGGATTCATGCAGACAGTATTTTAGAGAAGAACAAATTCTTACAATATTTTCACTATATGTCTATAAAGCAATAATATATGCACTACAAAAAGACAACTTAAGAAACAATAATGTCCATCACTATAACATGCGGCATAACTGTGACTTTTATAGACAAGGCTTTAGATTAAATATTAGTTACAAAGACCCTTGTGTAATGGGCCTGTATCTTTATAATAAGTTACTAAATTCAATAAAGCAAATTAACATAACTAATACTTTTAAGTGTCAGCTCAAGAGCTATTTAATAAATAAGTCATTGTATAATCTGCATGAATTATAAATTTGTATTTGAAGATATATATTTTAATTATGTAATTGAATTGGTCAAAACTGTATTGCAGTCTACTGACAATAAAGTTCAAAAGAATTATTTGAAGGTACATCATCGAATGTTCATAGTTCAGGTGACTTAGGAACTGGAAGGGAATTGTCATGAAGTACAGGTCTTATAGCCGAAGGAATATTTGGATACTCTATGACATGTTTTGACTTTGAAGAGAAGCCAGATACTTTTGTTAAACAGAAGTAACAATCTGTAATATGATCCCTTGATTCTCTTCAAATCATTGGTATAGCAAATAGCATTGATTTATGAGAGCCATTTAACCACCCCTGAAGGTATCGAGAACATCTAGTGCAACATGTACTTGGTGCCCACCACTTCCCTTCATCCCCAGCTTTACAGCCAAAATATAACTCATAAGCCTTTCTCACCCTAAGAATTAAAGATTTTCGCTGAGATTTTGTCGTAAATTTGCCACAGATATAACAAAATAGGTTTGCAGAATTTAAACACTTGCAAGACATTTCAAAACAATAACATCTGGATATAAATAAACTGCTATCAGTGTCTGTAGTATGCAAGAAAATGCAGTTAAAAGGAGTCTGAAGTTTATAACTTTTTTTTTAACGTATTTCACAAAAACATATCACTTCAAAGAACAAAACATTCACTGCAGTGTGCTGAGACAGATACTTATATACAACTACTGCTCATTCCAAACATGATACATGGCTTTATGACATGCAATAGAGAACATAGTAAGGAATTCTTCTAGCCAGAGGGTGAGGAGGGTGGGGGCGAAGAATAATCAGCTTTCATCTAAAGACACTGGAGAGTGGTTGTGTAGCTAAAAGGTTTGTGTTTAGCGCAAAAAGTGATGTTCAGCAAAGGCAACCAGCATTATGCCATTCTTGCAGAGTTTTTCCATTATTGCTCCAGTATCTTCATGGATAAATGCCATCTGCTGTCCCTCTAAAACCTTTCAAAGAAGTCATACTTTAAGCCCCTTGTCAAAATGCTGAAGTTGCCTGCAATAAAACTCTTAGCAGCCTTGAATGACAACAGATGTTGAGAGGGTGAGCCAACCGATGAAGGTTGCAGCAGTGGGTGCAGCGAGCACAGCGGATTTTCGCAAATTACAAAAAGGGCAATATCTAAAAAATGTAGGTGATATAACCAAAGGGATTTCAGTTCTGAAATTCGTGCTTAAAAATCTATCAGAATCGCCTATTTTTGGTCAGGTGCAAATTTCAGTGTTATACAGTGATAATAGATTATATAAGCAGACTGGCTTGTGACTGAAATTAGTTAATTGTCAGAGAGAGTTATGAACAGTGGAGAAGTTGTTTGTGAAAGAGTTTGTGTTACAATAATGGTGTCAAGGTTATGATGAAACAGAACGGTTGAGTTACAAGGTCATGAACTGTGATTCATTTTAGAAGAAATAAAGTGACATTAAAATTAACTGGACTTGTCATTTGTAACAATATAAAAAACTGAAACATTTGTAGATTACAGTATTAACTACTGATAACCACTACTCAAATGGAAAATTAAGATAATGTAACACTACTATTAACTGTTGTGTAATTCAGTTCAAGGATCTTAAGAAGGAAAGATGGAAACACAATATTGCATAATGAATCATTAACTTTTAAATATAGTTTTATTGCCGACTCCACTGTTACATACAAAATTTAAGGAATGGTACAGCTTGTGTAAAACATCATGACACTCCATATGCGCAAGTGAGGAGAAATACAGGGAAGTGTTGAGAGTGGCGGGGGAGCAAGTGACTAGAAGGTTATCAGAACTTGGAGGCAGTCACATTTACAACATGAACTTATCACTCTTGCTGGAAGACTGACCCCCACTTCTCTTTTATGCAAGTGGAATGGTCAGTGCTATTTCGCATCTATGATTAGGGAGTGGTGGAATATCAGGACGTTTTAGACAAGCTTTAACAGAGAGGAGAGAAGAAAGGGGGATGGGGGAGGAAAAGGGGAAATCAGAGAAGAACTGCTCATCGTTTGACAGATTTTTGGAAAAAGAAACACAAAGGACAAACTGTCATATGCCAGATTATTATAAAACCTATGAGCTTATGCAGCACTTATGTTAACCACATATCTTCATTTTATTAACTTTCATTTTGAGCCCACCTGTGAAAGATACCAAGCAAAAATATGCTTTTTATACACAATATAAATTCAAAATAATAAAAAGGGTCATATTTGAAAACTGTTAATGAATGATGTTTTGAAAGCATTTTCAGTATTCTTATATAACCTAAAAACTCACAGTGGACTTAATAAATGGCAGGGAATTAAGATGACATTAGAGTGCTTGCCTACCATCTAGGTGGCCTGGGTTCAATCCCGGGACCTGCATGTAGTATTTGTGGTGGACGAAGCGGCATCCGGGCAGGTTTTCTCTGGATGCTCCGGTTTTCCCCACCACTCATTCCACCAATTGCTCCATTATCACCTTTCCAATCAATTTCGCCTGCATTTCATATCCTCTTCCTCAATATCATACCTGGTGCTTGACTGACCACCCGCTTCCAGGTCTTCACACTGTCTGGTCCAGAGCTTCCTGTGCTCCCCGACAGGCATCTAACCCTAGGTACTGGCTTGTAAGTCCTACATAAGGGGAGGATAGTCAGGAAAAGAAGAAGAATTAAGATGACAACTTGTGGGGCACTTATTAACTTATTACTTTTTGCTAATTTACTGAAAGAAAGAAATAAACACTCCTTATTGATCAATAAAATATATTTTCCTTTCAATAATGCACTGATGAGTACAATAGAAATACAAAACTATATAAATAACATGCCATTCTGAATAGAAGTTAAAGCATTAGTATAAATAACTAACTCAGAACATGTAATATAACATTTTAAAAATAATGAAGACTGTACATGTTGCGTGCAAATCTTAAGTAAAATGAGATATATTCCATTGTCATAAAGCTCTCTTACATTTATTCCCCCCTCTCCCAAAACCTGTTTCTGCTCTTACTTCAGCATACCAAAATGAATGAAGGTTATGAATAATTACTTATATATAGAAATCCCGTAAATTATGGAATTACACAATGCATATCTGAATTACTTAACATATGGTCTAAATCATTTGCTTTAAACATGAATGACACCATTAAAGTGATTTTTATGTTCTGAATAAATCTTTATAAACATTAACACTTCATGTGTAACATAATCACTCCTTTCTATTAGCAAATAAACAGTTGATTTTCTCTTTTGTGAACTTGGATTACCACATCTTTGTCTCACATTATATTAACTAATCCTAACATTTTGAGGAAATTGTAATACCAATACCTAAATGATTCTTTAGGAAATGAGATTCTAAAACTATGTCACTTGCTATTTACTATTAATGGCTTATGTTAGAAGTAATCTACAGACATATACTGACTGTTCAAATGCACCATGACTTCACTTTTTTATCCAATTTTTTAAAGTGAGTGTGAGTTCTAAGGACGTAACGTAGTACATGTGTGGCAAAGAAGTTGCCTAGCAAGCACAGAGTATTGGGAAGTAGGTTATGATTAGTTGTTTACATCTCTTTACATGAACACTGAACACGAACACGCCTCGGTAGCGTGATGGTTAGCGTGTCTGCCTCACGTTTAAGAGGTCGCGAGTTCGAATCTCACTTAGGGTAAGTTATCCGGGTAAGATTTTTTTCCCGAGGTTTTCCCTACCCTGAGAAGACGAATGTCAGGTAACTTAAAGCTCCATGGACCTTGGGCTAATTTGAGCATCATTTCACCCATTTCATTTCATTCATTCGTCCGATATGACAAAATATTGGAGGACATTAATTTAAAAAAAAAAAAAAAAGAACACTGAAAAAAAAGGTATAAAAAGACAACTAACTGGTAATCATTTTAAATTAAACATAGTAGATTCTTTTACTTTGAATTGTTGTGTTCATTTACATATGATATTAGCTTACAGAAGTGTTTTGATAGGTGCATAATAAACTAAAAGAACCTGCATTGTTTCTCCATGTAAACTGTGTATAACTCTTTTCATAATTTTAAGGCAATGAGAAGTAGGATATTATAATTACATCATCAAATGCTGGTTTCACCTCAATGGCCGGGTCAACACCCAAAATTGTCGGATATGGGGCTCCGAACCACCTGACAAATTCACATTAAGCTATGGACTGTTCTATCTATCCTGGCAAAGAGTAATAGATACAGTGCTTTTCGATGAGAGGTTAGATATTTGTTAACAGAATTAAATTTTCACGGATTTCACTGAGCATTAGACTTGCAAAACTGAATACATATGAGATGCCTACAAAACGATGCTCCTGCTCATGCTGTCTATAGTACAATTTTATTTTTTTTGACATTTCCCAGGGCAGGTAAGAAACAATGATGATGATGATGATTAATAATAATAATGACGAGTCTCTTATAGTGAAACCAGTAATGCTTGGGGCCAGCAAGATTGCCAGGCTCAAAGCTCCTAGATTTTTTTCTCCGGGGATATCTCAAAGATCCAAAGATCCTTGTTTATAGAGTAGATGCCCTGGGGACATGAATGAACCAAAAAAATTCACACTTGGAAGCAATGGCATCTGCCCCCCCCCCCCCCCCCCACTCCCACACACGCAATCGCAATGCTGGATGTAACCAAATACAGCATGATTCAACCAGTAAGTGTTTGGTATACACATTTGTGAAACATTTTCATTACCCTAACAGCAGTCTGAACACTGTTGTTGATTCTTGTAAGTTTTCTGTTTTTTAGGCTTGAGGGTTCAACCTGACAGACATATCTGTATTCCAATAACTCATTTTTGACTTGTTATGTTTTATGCACACAAAATACATAATATGTATCATCATCCCTTTTCCCTTAGGCAGAGTGGTTCACATTAACAATAAAATGGTAAGCAAATAGCATGCTTGCAATGTCATTTGCAAAACTGTAAAGTAAAATAATCAAACATGATAATCTTTCTTGCATAACCTGGCCAACATCCATTAATTTCATAAAGATAATTGTTCTGCCTACATTTGTGG
Organism: Tenodera sinensis; assembly: GCA_030765045.1. Lineage (NCBI taxonomy): Eukaryota > Metazoa > Arthropoda > Insecta > Mantodea > Mantidae > Tenodera > Tenodera sinensis. The sequence goes on from CM060964.1 coordinate 34,771,553, forward strand.
AGGGGAGCCATAATACACGCTTTTGACATATTCATGTGGCCTATTACTCGTGATGATAACAAGTACCCCATTTAAAACTTACACAGTCCTTGGATATTCACCAAACAAAACAGGGTGAAAGAGGTTCTTATAGGACACAGGGCACACAGACCACCATGTGTTACTATGATGTGGAAGGTTTACCATATCAGAGAGAACACTATGCTTGCTAGGCAATTTCTCTAACAAATGAGTCATATGCCTTTAAGAAAATACTAGTCAGTGGCTAGACAAATGATGCCATACAGCATATCATGACACACTATGAATTGAACACTCAGTATATAGTGCTGTTGCTCTTATTTCTGAATATCATTTTTCATTATTCTTTATGTAATACTTTGTTCACAGGTTCTGATCACTGATCTACCATGGTATTGGCAGCAGGTGTTCCACAATGTCAAATGTGTATATCAGTTATGAACTACAGTTAAATGGACATATTTATGGATACAAATGGTCAAAACTATTACTGATTAAATGGAATGAAATAATTGGTATACTGAAATGTTGTGAGAGCATGTGCATTAAGTTATAACTAAGCAGCATGCCAGAAATAAGATGTTATTACTATAGCACTATGTCATTACTAGCTAATTTCTGTTTCCATTGTTTTTCTAACATGGTCCATTGTTCAATATAAGCTAATGATTAGCTTCTCACTGCATGAATAAAAATGAATACATTAAAATGAAAAGGACACGAGTAAATTCCTTGCACAAAAAGGACTACTGACAACTGTGGTGTAAATACAACTAAATTCCTTTTGTGCATGGAAAAGGCACTGATTCATCAATATATGTGAAATTACCATCCATACAAGCACCCACTAAAACTTCTTTACTTGTAAATCAAACACATGTAAAGATATACTGACATGTCACACTTTTTTGATGAGGTGAGATTATACTCTACTAATGAGGCCTGTCACAAAAAGAGGATTGTGGAAATGAAACAATGCTATCACTAGTTTGTTTTCCTTAAAAGCTTTACTCTCGTACAGTGTAGTTGCTTCATGGCAAGGCAACGGACGGACGTGTACTCCACGCACTGCAGTGCAAGTGAACTATGCATACATGAGGTTAGTAGCTTTGCCATAAAGTGGCTTTCTTTCTCTTTTTAAACCCAATCCACTTTTGTATCTATCAAAGCATGGTAGCATAAGCAATACTTCATGAGAGTAAATGAGTATACACTTCTTGCTCTAAAGCTGCAATGTCAACCCAAGCACAAACTCATGACCTTGGCAGTACTTGCAGGCATGAAGTGCTCTGAAAAAGACCCTGGAATACACTGCTATTATATAGCAGTGGTATTAAGCAAAACACAGCACATAATGGGCATACAATGTTCAAAGGGAAAATGAAGTCCCCTTTTTTTATTATTGTGTTTCTTCTTGTTTGGTTTAGAAGTATTTATTTACATAGATTTTGTGTCCGTAAGGTTTTAATATGAATTATTAAAGAATAAATTAATATTCCAAAAACAAAACATTAAAACCACAAAGGATGAGAAATGTTTATATAACTTTTAACCGTATAATTCAAAACGAAACAAACTGCTCCTGTAACATAAAGTACAAATAGCTCCACATGAAGACCTCTACTTGTGGTTACACTTTGAACATAATTATGTATTTATTATGCTCATTTTGTACTTTTTCACCATCTTAATATTTGGGGAATCATTAATTACAGAAGCAGGTCTCAAGGTACAAGCAAATGTGTAATGCTAAACTTAAACATAATTTCTGCAGCAAATTTGAGAAATTCTGGGTATGCTTGTGGATCAAGGCTTGATAAACTCATAATACAATCACCATACACTTTTTTTTAGATCTGAATCACAGCACAAATCAGTAAGTTCTAGTTGAAGTTCAACTGGAACATGCTCTGGATCTACAGAATTGGGGAAGGGAAAGAGATCCAGTTTAGATTTGAGAGCTTCTGCATCTGAAAATTTTCCAACAAACTCCTCTAACAGTGCATTCAATATGTCTCAATACTTATTAATTTCTGTGCTGATGTTAAGGGATTGCAAATGTGGAAGTGCCTTTGCTTTTACCATGATCGTACAGCCTGGATTAACACTGGCCGAAGCAGCAAGCAGGTGATGCTGTTATGGGCACCATGGACCTACTAAGCTCCGAAGCATGTACCTATGCTCAAGCACAGTTTGACATCCCTGCTCTAAAGCATTTATAATAGTATTCACCTACTGCACTCTAAACTCCATGAAATATGTATTACTTGAAGATCTTAGTATGTAGTACTGAACTCTAATTATATATTTTGAGTAAATAACATTTTATTGAGGGTTGGTTATGTTTACACTATACCTCAGCTTTCAACTGATGGCTGAGGATGGGAAGGAAAGTTTCGAAAACATTTCCTAATTTTTACAAGTGAGCTATTGTATAAACATAACCAACCCTTAATTAATGTGATTGAACTCACTACTCAAAAGACTTCCAATCATTAGTGAAATAAAACTGTATTTGACTGAACATTGCAGCTCAGTATGGTACATTCTCATTGCTACTTTCATGTTCATCCTTAACACTGTCTTATAATGAACATAATTTAGATTTTTTTCAAGCTAGAATCAGCTGAGGAGCTACTTGAGTATTAAGTAGTGATCCCTGGTTGTGAAGACCACATAACTGGCCAGGAGGGACCGGAGCACTGACCACGTCCCACCTCTATACTGCACCCCATTCATGAGCCTGTGATGGGCAGAGGTGGGGGATGCAGCACTCAGGCGGTAGTTCTAGGCTTTGCAAGGGCCATTGTGCCATGGGATTATTATTAGATAGGCAAAGTATTGCTTGCTATTTTTACTTTACCAATGGTGATGCATGCACTACTGATTTTCACATTTAACCTTCCCTGGTGAAACATGCTTATGTTCACTAATGATGGCTATATGTCAGGTTCATCTGGATACATATTGTGCATTTAATTAAGCTGTCAGTTTGTTTATGTAAATGGTTGCTAGATGTTCACTTGATTCACACAAGTTCATGTCTATACTTCTTTTATTTTGTTGGTTGCGGGAAGACAATAGCTCACAAAACCTTGAAAATCCTGAAAATAATTTTGCGTAGGAAGGGTTAATATACAATGGAAACCATCAGCTGCTTGGCTGATGTGTTTGACTTTCCACACAAAGCTAGAAAACCTCAATGTACATTCAGCAACAGTATCAAACAAAACTGAATACAAATTACAGTATCATCGGTATCCTAAAGCCATCAACATACCACACATGGCAACAGAAAACAGAATGCCTGTGAGCTTCCCTTGTTTCTTTCTAGGTTTCAGTAGGGAAGCTCTTGCATTTGGAGAACTGTGTACAAACATTTTCACCTGATACAAATGTACTAGTGATAGCAGAAGTAATACAACTTTATATATAAAAAGACACATTTTACAATTTATTTACAACAAGCAAGCAGCAAAATTAAGACACACATCAATGACAACATAATTAACAGATGTTGAGATGCTCAAAAGGCACTCAATGATTTAAGAAGTAATAGCTTCCTGGGAACAGTTTTTGCCAAGTTTACACTTTCATTTATAAATTCTATAACTATAATGTACAGCATCAAACACTGATAATTAACATAAGTCAATTACAATAAAATGGAAATACGAAACTTAATGTGAGGCCATTTCTAATGGATATGTAAGTTTAAATACCTGAATAATGACAAGGGAATTTGTGGACTTAACAAAGAGGCAAGGAAAAGAGAGTTGTTAAGAATGAGTGTATGCACGTTTCCTGCTTGGTTTTCTGAATTCAATCAATTACTGTAATTTTGATCATTTAAAAGCTCAGTGGTTTTGTCCACAACTCTTGTGCTGAGGGTTTGTGGTTCGATTCCAGCTGTGGGTTGGCGGTTTCAAGTTGGCCCTATCCAAGCCTTCACCTTTGAAATATCCCCAAGGCTTAACATGCTTCATAGTCCACGGTAAAAGCTGTAGTTCCTTTCATTCAATTGTCATTTACCATTATCACCTCTTCATTAGAGATAATGGACTCCAACCTCTGGGTCCCATGGGCATTGCAAAGCGGGGGGTGGGGGGGGGGCAAGGGGGTCCATGGCCCGCTCTTTGAAAATTAATGAATTTAATATGCCGTTAATTACTATTAGACTATTGTTTTAATTTTGTTAGAAAAACGGTTTCTATTTATCGCAAGTTAACATGCTTATCCTCAACAAATACTATAACTCATGTCCTTTACAGTTTTGCACAACAGAATAATCAATTAATATTGTTTGATTGCAAACTTCTAACATGTGGCCCTCCCCTGAAAAAAAGTCTGCTGACGTTCATGCTGGGTCCTCTAGTTAATAAATGGGTCGATTAATCGCTTGGCAGTATGAGGTTTCCTTGAAGGTTATAGACTGACATTGTAAGCAAACAAACCAGCTATCCAGTTTTGCTTCAATTGTTGAAGTATTTTTTCTTTGTTTGTTCCTTTCAGATGGTGAAGCACAGTGTGACATGCAGACAATTTATTAGATTCTTCTTTCTCAGTGCAAACGGACTCTCAAATTTCAGTGAGTGAGTTTTGTTTAAGGGCCCGTTGACAACTAGGTCATTAGGGCCCGATCAAATTTCATGTTAAAAGGTTATCCAAGGTTACATGTAAAGGTAGTATACCAGTGACAAGTGCGAAACTGTATAAATGTTTATAAAATGTTTGTGTACAAGAGAAAGTCATTCCATATGAATACATACTCGTATATGTATATCTATCAATGGTAGTTCCAATGTTCAAAAACTATATGATATCTGAGACTGAGAATTGTTTTCAAGCATAATCACAAGAATTCAATACAGGCTTTCCTTATCTGCCTCAGATGTATGCAGCTAGTGAAGACTGAAGAAGATGCAAATAAAACATTAATCAAATGGCAAATATCTGAATAGCTAAGTAACATGTCAATGCATTTTAGAGTCATGCAGAGAAAAATAACAGAAGATTTACTGACATCCTGTTTTGACATGCATACTTATCCTAAATGCTGTCTACTTGAGACAAATAATACATAGCCTTTGTTGCAGCAATGTAAATTTAGCATTTGTAGCTCATTCGCTTAGGGGAAAGAAGGGAGGAAAAAAAAAAACGTTTGCGCAGTCCTATCCAGAAGTTTGGGTCGATGAAGATGTAACTAAATTAGGTAGATAGAGTCCTCATAAAGCAGAATTTCCAAGATGTGTTCCATTTGTTGCAGTGTTATTTAGATCAGATGCAATCCTGTAGCATCTGCATTTCCAGATCAGATTTGTTGATTTTTTAAAAAAAAATTTAATGTTCACATCATACAATAAATTTAGCTATGTACACCAAATATTTGCATTTTAATTTGATTCCATAAATGGTTCCTGCATAAATTTTATAATAAATTATTATAATATGTACTGTACTGTAAAATGCTACCTGTTGAGTTTAAGAAAGATTTAATAGTTTGTCACACGGTGCTGATGCAGTATATCTTACCAGCTATAAATAGCCCTGGAAGAAAGGGTTGACCTTGATCCCTGTATCTCGCTCAATCGCCTCAGTGTTCCTACTGCTGTCATGCTGTCTAACAGCAGGTATCACTATCGTGTGTGTTTCAACTGGATTATTTCTGTGTCTTATCAAAGTGTTTGGGAGTGTAACTCACTGTACAAGTTTAAAATGACATCAAAGCGAAAGCAGGTTGTGGTTTCAATTGATAAAAAGTTGGATGATATTAACTGAATTGATAAAGGAGAAACATTGAAGAAAATAACTGCTGAATTGTGAGTTGCTGACAAACATTAAGTCATACTTGGAGGGTCAGCTCGACACTACTCCAGCTGAACTAGTAACGATAAAGCGTTTGCGTGATCATACTTCATTTAAATGCCACACATGTTTAAAACAGAAGACTGTAGATCAATTCTTTATAAGAAATGATTTCATTTTATGTGATTAAGATTTTTGTATTTTTTAATGTCTTGTAAACAATACATACTATGTACTGAACATACTTTTGTTATAAGGCATAGTTTTTTATCTCATAAACAGCAAGTCTGCTTATTTAAGGATTTCAGAATTTTGTTTTGCTTATTATCCATATGACCCGGATTAAATGGATTTTCAATTTTTTGGATTGCTTTTGGTCCCAGTTAGTCCGGATAAACAAGGTTTTACTGTACATTATTGTGAAGTTGAAACTGGCATTTTTATATTATTGCAGATTGGAAAATGCTTTCAGTGGCACCTAGATTGTGGTTTTGTGCCGCTTCCTGCCCAAGACTCAAGGAAAATTAATGCTGCACGGTACCAAGCCTTAATTTTGGGAACATTTTCCCCTCAGTTAACAGATGAAGAGCAAATGCACTAATATTGCAATAAGATGGAGCTACAGAACTTGGAAGTTTTTGCTGACAAGAGTCGGTGTAGGGATCCAGTTGATCCATAGACCTCATGCCCTGCAATTTTTCTTGTAGGGCAATTTAAGACACAAAGTGTATAAATTCAATTCCCAAACACTACAAGAACTGCTAAATAGTATCAGGAAGAAATAGCCAACATTTCCCAACAAGAGTTACATGTTGAGAATGTGCCTGCAGTGCCTGTCCTCAACCACAAGGAGAACGTTTCCAACATCATCTTTGGAAAGCTAAGCAATTTAATGAACATTCAACATTCTAATTTATGAAATGATACTAAAGGGTTGTCAACAACTTCCTCCTTACCAGGTTGGTGCCTATCGCTTGAAATAACATTGGTACTCCTAGATTTTCCCCACTCCACTCTGACTGACCAGCTGTTTGTTATTGCTTCCAGCATGTTTATCGCACGTAATCGTTGGCTATCAGTTGACAAGAGCTATTGTGATGTGAGTACTGATGGTATTGATGTATGTATATGGTGACAGGAACCAGTGCTGCCACCAGAATTCCCGTCTCTAAGGGAATCTTCGTTACATGAGAGCTGCGGAGCAACATCTCGATAATCCTATAGTTGGCCTTGTCCATACTATTTGCTTCAATGCCTAAGGTGGTCCATCATGTGGGCAGGCAAGTACTGTGTGCCCATGATCAAGGTGCCACCAACAGCATTACCACTAAATCTGATGATCCTGTAGCTGTTCTTTGGATGTTTTGTAAGATGTAATACAAAAGAGGACTTATTGCCAAATTTGATGTTACTTCTTACAATGTATTTTTCATGATGTAATACCTGAGGCAGAAAAATAGTACACAACTTTCACACTATTATATGGGACTTTATTCTTTCATCTAAAACTACTAAAATTAGTAAATTCTCTATCTATCTCATTACTTATGGCACAAGAAGAATCTGAATGTGAGTGGAAACACAAATGAGAGAAATTAATTATTATTCATATTCACCATGAACTGTTTCCTTTCCTTATTTCACTTCCCATCAGTCAATGGAGGAGGGGGAAAGGATGCTGTTTAGAGGTATGCTTTGAATATGTGGTGGGAATTCCTTTATAATGCTCTGCTCACATTCTAGGACATCAGTTCTCCTACTCACTTTAATCTAAAAACATTGGCATGTGCGCGCACATACAAACACTCACACACACATACACATATACATATTGTTACATTAAATATTCAAAAGTAATAACAAATTTTGATTCCATTTTATGTAATACATATTCAGTGATATTGTAAGACCCAATGATCAAGTACAAAGTTCTGCTAATGTTCAAGTGCTGCTAACCTAAATTTAACAGAATTAAACAAGCTTTTGTTTTTTTTGGAAATAAGCAGCACATTAGGTAGGTCTTGCGCAAATTTAATGTAGTATTTAAGAATTAAAATAAAGGAAATGTATTAAACATAATTAATTTTTATCATCTATGAAATATAAACTGGCTTCAGTCTTATGCATAAATATTATTTGGCACCATCACTTTTGCATATGACTACAGTAGAAATTAAAGATCTTTTCTTAAATGCTGCTAAGATATTAATGCCTTGTTTTCTTAAACCCAAATAATAAAGCTCTGATGTATAATGTCAGATGACTAGCTAGGTGAAGTGATCTAAAGGGTGGTACTCCGTGAACAGGAATAAACATTGTTTTTACTGAGTTATTAATAGTTGTATATTAAGAAGGGCTGCATGTCATTTGAGCCTTTAATATATAACACACATATGAAAACATGGGGAAAAATATATTAATACTGTGAAACAGGGTGATTAGAATTTATACAGTGGCACAGTTCTCATTGTGTAAAATATTTAACCAATGAATATACTTATATACATTTAGCATGCAAGATTGGCACTCTATATATGGATGCACTTATCGGCGGTGGAATAATACAATATATACCTAATTTTGAAAGTGCACCATGTGTAGTGTAGCTCTAATATAGGTACAAAATTACTTCTTTTGTTCGAAAAATTTATAATGTTGCTCATGAGTAAATAACTTCTGATAGGATTATGTAATTCACAGATTCCCCCGCATGATGAATGACTGATCAAATACAAATGTATATTCATGCCAAGAAAATACATTAATTCATCAAGAATTGTTGGCCTGGGTGGCAATATGGTTCAGCATTAGCTTTCTGTACCCAAGGTTGCAGGTTTGATTCTGGCCTAGTTATGACATTATAATGTACATAAATGTGATGGCCTCATATCAGGGGATTTATTAGCATATAAAATAACTGTTAAAGACAAAATTTCAGAATATCTGCAACACTTAAAATGAAACTGAGTTTTATTTATGGATACTCTTTAACTGCTATAATTTTCAGCACCCCATTCATTTTGGGCATGAAAAATACCATACTAGCACTGTTAAATACTAACCAATTATTATTATTACCGGTGAAGTCTAATTATGGGAAGATATATGTGGAAGTTGAGAACAAAATTGGTTAAATCCACAAAAATTAAAAATTTAGGTTATTATGGTTTCGGTAGCCTTAAATATGCACCAATTTTAATATATAGCTTAGTTTGTTCAAATGTGGTCATTTGCATGAGGAAAGGTAGGGTAAAAGCAGTGAGCGAAATCCCTGGGTGATGGGTAAGATTTCCCTCACCAATGATTTATACCCAGAATTTCTCCCACTAAAATATCCCAGGGGGACGGTTTATATAATGAGACAAACAGCAAAACATATGCTACTAAAATGCCCCCCTTCCCGCAACCAACTTTTAACAATTTCGCACCCTGGGTAAAAGTAATATTTTCAATCAAAATTGGACAAATCCATACTGCTATAGGAGATTTCCATGTATTGTAAAACATTTTTTCCTTACTAGACCTACTACAGTGGAGGCACCTAAATGTTTTTTTGTTAGTAAAATCCAATCAGAAGACCCCACTACTTTTTCCCACGCATGCTATTCCTCAACAATGAAAAAAAGACATGAAAATAGTTGTCAAGAGGAATGGATAGTGAAAACACTGCTGTTGATATTAATTGTGGGACCAGAGTGTAGGATGCAAAGCTGAGTCTAAAAGTCTGATTTGATCAAAACTGGGCACAAAATCCAATACAGTCTAAGATAAAATAATGAACAGGTAAGATTTTGGACAGAATGAGGATCTGGTACTGCAAGCAATTTAAAATATGAGTGTGATTGTTTGGAACCAGATATACACTTTGGCCATCCTTACTTTAATCCTTGTATCAACAAAAGCATGTGCTACAAGTCTGTGTGATTGGTCACTAGTTGAAATATGCATTCACAGTATGTTTGCACGCTAAACATTAGTCCTCCGTTTAAAGTTTTATTTAAATATTGTCATTTTGATACACATGTAAAATACACAGTAATTTTACTGGTGGTCTATTTTAACTGATAATTAACATTTGCTGAACCACTTTTCACATTATTTTACATTGCCTAGACAGTCCACAAATTTTGATGGTGAAGTGCTTGCAATACGAGCATTAGAACAGATACACTATAGGACTGATATAAAAAAAATAAAGTTACGACCAGTTTCCACAACATCGGAGCGCCCTGGTTAGGTCTCTTGGGGACTATACCCCTAGAGAATGCACGCTTGTGCGACACCGGGTTCCCCGCATGGCTTGCGGGCACCCCCGGTAACACAGGAGCTACCCCATCAACAGCGCAAGCTGAGCTCCTTACAGTCCTTCCAAGAGAAGATTGGAAGTAAAAATTTTTGCCAAATATCCATATTTGGACCACCCATCAGTAGTGCCCAACGGTAGTTGCACACTGAAACTAACACCCGATGAGGAGCATAAACCTATGCTACCTCCTAGCAACCCACAATCTCCATTCTTCACCAGCCATCCTACAACATCCTAATCCTGTCATACAGTGGTTAAGCCCTAAAAGGGCAGGTACACGAATGACACACCTCGGGCTGTTCTCAGCCTGCCATCTGGTAGTCTAGCTCTCACAGGCTCAGTTTCTGCCATTCAAGCAACTGAATGATATGACAGTCCATACGCATCTTATAATATTAAGGATGTAAGATCTAATTATAGATTACTCCAAACAATGTTCTGAGTTTGTGTTAATTTGTACTCAAAGAATGGAGATGTTTTGTTATACATTTTTATATAAATTATAAAAAGCAAATGTATGCTTGTTCTAAAGACTGACAGTAATAATAAGACTTGAGATTTTTAATAACCTAGCTTAAGTATGTACATTGACACTATAAACAATTTCAACAGCTAATATTACAGTGGATACCAGCACATGTGGGAGTGATAGGTAACGAGATTGCAGACTTTCTAGCCAGAAAGGGTGCAGTGTTACACCCAAAACCTATAGTCTTGTGGATTAGATGCAAAACTAAAGTGTCAAAATTAGTATAGAACAAAAATATCAACATAATATTCAAAAGGAAATTTCCAATAAAAATTATTCTAACATAAAAGAAATAGCACAAAAAATAAAAAAATTTCCCAAGGAAAGAAGCAATTGCTCACTTCAGATTAGCCACAGGACATGACTGGCGGAACATCTGCAAAGGTTTGGTTTTATAAGTGACAACGCATGTAAGATTTGCAATGCTGACAAGATTTTAAATGGAGAACACTTACTGGAATGCCCAGAGTTGAGGAAAGTTGTACCAGAAGGGAAGATACATATATATTGGCTGGCTATGGAAAAATTAATGGATCAAAATCCAGCACATTAGATCAACAACTCATTGCTGAACCACCTAAAAGATATTTATGAAACTAAAAATATTTCTTGTTGATAGCAGTAGTTAAGAGCGAATCAGCATGCCTTCATTTGGATGAGTCAGTTGTTTGTCAGTTATGATGGAAGCAGTAGATAGTTCTTTAGTGAGAAAGTGCAGTAAAGGAAAACCTTTAAAAATTGGACAGCAGGAAAGTGTTAATTATGAGCCAGGCTCAGGCAAAGCTAAGCTATCAGCAGTGGTAAATGCCTGTGATGGTAAATATGTGTGATGGTGGCAGTAATGTTTTTAAAACAGATACACTCAGTAAACAAGCTCGAGACACTGTTCTACGCTTATCTCTTTATCACTGCAACCTTAACCCACACCATGGTTCACATAAAGGATTATGTTGCAAGAAACAACAAGATATCCAAACTTGATTGTAGGGCGGCAAATAAACACAGTAACTGTTGAGCGATGGTGTGGGTGCCATACACATGCAATCTCCAAAGAGGAGGGGAGAAAAAATGTTGGATTTAGATGGTATTTGTGACCAAGTGGTGGATCATTTACTGATCAATGTGGGTAAAACATCAAGACCATGATGTAGATAGCATCCTTGGAGGGACACTATCTACCCCATAAGATACTTTTAACTCAGCAGGAAGAAAGCCAAAGGTGTTTTTTCAATGTAGTTGCTGTTTATGCAATTTTAAATGTTACAATTATGTTTCATGGTGCAATAATGATGCACAATACTCTCTATTGACTGCTACAAGATGGTGGCGATTGGAGTTACAACACGATCAGGCAAGCAAGTTTCATAAAAAATTTACAGGGAAGAAACTGAAAGTGAATCTCAGGATATGTCACAAGAACATAAAAACGATGAGAAAAGAAGTGTAAATGAAGATAGCTCCAGGGAAGCGATAAATGTTGAAAAATCTGAGCGGCTAAATGCGAGTGAAACGCAGACAGAATTTTCAATGTGGGATGCAGAAACGATAGCGTCGCTTCATATGGTCTTGAACCTATTAACAAGGGATCTTACGACTGTGCAGAAAGAAATTAGTAAGTTAAAAGCTGAGAATGAAAATCTAAAAACCGCGCTTAAAGAATATGAAAATGATTCCTTTACCACAATTATGAAAAAGAAAGGACCGGCAGTGAACAAGATAGCGGGCGGTCCACCTAAATCCATCGCCGACGAAAACATGTTTGATGCTCTGTGTGAAGATAGTGTAATACGGGATACCTGCAGAAATGGAAATGTGGTGTGTGGTGAACTAAAAGAGGGTGGAAATAAAAAGAAAGCTCCGGTTTTGGTGATTGGCAATTCTCTATTGAAATTCTCTGGGGAGGCATGCAAAGAAAAAGGATACAGAGTGCATTGCTTCCCAGGCATAACGCTAAGTGAATTACAAAACAAAGTGGAAAAAATGAACCTCAATGAAGAACAGCTGAATGTCATACTTGTACAGGCGGGCACGAATAACATTCAAATAGGAGTTAGAGCAGAACAAATAACCTCAGAAGCAAGGGACTTGGTGCATGCAATTCGATCGCAAACACGTGACACTAAAATCATAATCAGTGCCATTCTGCGTAGATGGGGTGTTACCAACGGAAAAATAAGAAGAATCAACCAACAACCGGATGAGATGTGCCGTGAGGAAAACTGCTTAATGGTGGACGGGAACTATTAGGTGCACGATAATGACTTTGCCAGAGATGGAACACACTTAAATCTTAGGGGATCATATAATTTTGGTCAACTCATGAACAATGCAATCTTCTTGGTGCTGAAGGGAAACTAGTGAACAGATGGGTGGATGTGACTGACCTAGGTGCTGTGGAGGATAAGGATCAAATAGCTCCCAGTGTAAAATCAAAAAGCATGCCAAATGAGAGGCAAAACTCATTAAAAGGGTGCAGTAGAAAGATGCAAGATGGTGACTTAGTTCCAACACATGGTGCTGGCCTTGAGCGGACTGTTGTACAAAATGATTCACCCACAGCTAGAGGGGAACTAGGAGAAGAAGATAGACAACTTAAACCAGGCTCAAAGGTATGTAGTAGTGGAAGGGAAATGATATCTAATAAATTCTATGTATTGCACCAAAATTTACAGAGTATAACAAATAAAATAACACAATTAGAAGTGCTACTAAACACAGACTAGCTGCATGTAGATGTTCTATGCATAACTGAACATTGGTTAAAACCAGAGCTAACTAAAACTAAACCCCGGAGTGACAGCCCACGAAGGGCCAAGGCCTACCGCCCAGCCGCTGCGTCCCCACCTCTGCCCACTACAGGCATCATTGATGAGGTGCAGTACTGGAGGGTGGGACGTGGCCAGTGCACAGAGCCCTCCCGGCCAGTTATGTGGTTTTCTAAACCTGGGGCCGCTACTTCTCCATCAAGTAGCTCCTCAATTGGTCCCCCTGGGACCTAACGAGGCTGAGTGCATCCCGTGCCAGACCTCCCAGAGGGGATAAAATCCCCATGCTGGTACCAGGGATCAAACCCGGGTCCTCCGTGCCAGAGGCAAGCGCACTACCAACTGCGCTACGGAGGCGGTCTAAAACCAGAGCAGTTAACAGAAATAAATCTCAAACAGTTCAGGCTAGTAGATTTCCTACTGTAGGAAAACGTACCAGCATGGGGGTCATGTATGTGTTAGATCAAACATATAAACTAGAAATATAGCTCTATTTGAAGACCTAAAGGAGGATAGGAACTTCAAGCTGTCAGTGGTAGAGATAAATGAGCAAAAGCTAATTATTATATGTATCTACAGGGCACCAAATACCAATTTCAATATTTTTTTAACTAAACTGGAATGTTCTTTCCCGTCTAAGTAGGAGACATAAGACTCTCATAGTATGTGGAGACTGGAACAGACTTCATTGAAGATTGTAGTATGGTAAACAAAGTAAAAGATTTGCTATCAGTATATAACTTAATCGACACTCTAAAAGAACCAACAAGAGTAACAAATCATAAAAAGTCACTATTGGATGTAATAATCATAGAAAAATCTAAACTCCAAATATAATCTGACCACTATGGTCAAATACTTGCAGTCAAGGCAACAACTTCCAGACATATTGTGCAAGCAGGAACCTATACAAAAAGAATTCTCAATCCAGAAAGCATAAAGTTTTAAAAACTTAATTAAAGGGGAAACGTGGGAGATGGCCTTTCAAAAAAGTGATGCTAATGAAAAGATCAATACCTTCCTAAATACATTTCTATACTGGTTAAACATTGCATTCCCACTAACACGTATAAAAACAAAAATCAACCTCAAAATGGGTGGATTGCAAAAGGAATCAAAACTTCAACTAATAGGTTTAGATTCTTGTGTAGACAATTGAAACAGGGAAATACAACAAATGATTTTAGGAACTATGTAAACAAATATAAAAGTATTTATTGGAAAGTAATACTGGAAGCTAAAAGACAACAAAATGAAAGAATTGTAGAAACTGCGAAAAACAAAACAAAGGCACTGTGGGAGATAATAAACCGTGAAAGAGGGAAGAGTAGCTCAAATTATTGTGTAACAGAACTAGGTAATGAGGGTAACAAAATCACAAATCCTCAGCACATAGCAGAGTGCTTCAATACATACTTCGCTGAAATAGCGGACCGACTCATTACCTTAAATCAGTCTAAACATACCCAGGGTAAAATCATAGAAATAAACAATTGCAGGGAATCTATATGTCCTATTACAGAGACTGAGGTACAGAAAGTAGTTCATGAAATGAAAGGTAAATACTCCTCTGGAATAGACAAAATACCAGACTATGTCATTAAAAAATGTATAGAATATATAAAGGCCCAATTGGTTGATATAAATAACTCCTCGCTTGAATCTGGGATCTCTCCTGATAACTTTAAAATTGCAAAAATTATCCCAATACACAAAAAAGGAGAAAAGACAAAAAAAGGAAAATTACAGACCGATAAGCATATTGTTGGTATTTTCTAAAATGTTTGAAAAATTAGTTACAATAGACTAATGTCTTTCTTAGAAAAATATAACATCCTTTCTGATGCGCAGCACGGCTTTAGAAAAAATAGGTCTATAGAAACAGCCACGGCTAAACTACTACGTCAAATTCAGCATTCAGTGGATAACAAGCTACCGACAATAGGAATATTTTTAGACCTCTCAAAAGCGTATGATGTTTTAGATCACAACATTTTATTATCCAAGCTAAACAAATATGGAATTAGAGGAAGCATGAATATGTGGATTAAATCCTATCTTACCAATAGGAAACAAGCAGTGGACGTGAAACACAATAAGCTATCAAGCATCAGTAATTACCGATCTACCACTAAAGAAATTACGAGAGGGGTTCCTCAGGGCTCAGTGCTGGGGCCTCTGCTGTTTCTAATGTACATAAATGATTTACCAAGCAATATTCATCAAGCTGAGGTAGTCCTGTTCGCAGATGACATAAACATTCTTGTACAAGGCGAAAATGAAACTATATTGCAAAACAAAGTTAACACAGTAATGACTAACCTTAGCAAGAGGTTTAAGATAAATGCACTAATTATAAACAAAGAGAAAACTGTTGCAATGTCATTTCATACATGGCAATGTAAAAACAGTATCAGACCTAAAATTTCTTTCGAAGGAAATAATATCGATTACAAGAAAGAAACACAATTCTGAGGTATATGTGTGAATGAAAACCTAAAATGGGATAGCCACATTCACAAATTAGCAAGTAAAGTTAGTTCTGTGTGCTATATGTTCAAATATCTAAAATGTACAATAAATTTTGCTGGACTGAAAAATGTATATTTTGCACAGTTTCATAGTAGACTAAAATATGGGATAAATTTTTGGGGGAAAAATGCGAAAGAATATTTATAATCCAAAAGAGAGCTATAAGAATCTTAAGTGGAATAGACAATAGTACATCCTGTAGATCTTATCTTAGGAAACATAACATCCTACCTCTAGCTTGTATCTTTGTAGCTGAAGTTTCAAATCATATTAAGAGAAATAAAGGAGAACTAGATGCAAATACGGATATCCATTCTCATAACACTAGAGGAAAAAATTACCTTCATGTTCAGTTATGCAGAACAAATATTCAAAAAAATAACCTGACAAACGTAGGCATTAAATTATATAATAAACTACCAGCAAATATCAAAGAATATAAAAAAATTTAACAAAGAAGTCAAATCCTTTCTACTACAACATACCTTTTATTCAGTAAGTGAATATTTGACATTGTAACTTGTAAACATATCATTATTCTGTAAATCTTTATTTAATAAGTGAATATTTGACATTTTATTTGTAATATTGTAAAATTAGTTCTGTAAATCTTATAGAAATTGTTCTTTTGATGAAGCCCATATCATGTAACATGATCTAAGTGGTGAATAAACAAACAATATTGAGAAGGTATAGTAAGAAATAACACTCGGCAACAAAGTTTTAAGTTGCTTTCATTGTAAAAGAGAGAATGGGCAATTCTTAAATATCTTCATGCACTGGTTTTCAATCTACTTTGAAAACTTGTGTCACGCAGGGTTTCTGGGTAATTACATGAAACGTAATTCTGACTTCTCTAACTTCGTTACCTTGAAATATCTAATGTAAGTTACACTGATTTAAAATATATGTGGAGTTGATTTGTAAAAATTTGCTTAAAGTACACCTCTTTGAATGCCAAGCATATATAAGCATATCTTCCCTGCAAACATCTTTCAATTTCAGTAATACTGCAATGAAAATGTGTGTGTTCATTGCTTGTTGATCTGAATTTTTTAGGAAAAAACTCTGGATTGGTATCCAAGGAGTATGCTTCACCCCATCACTTGTACAGCTATGAAAAAAATAATCGAGCGCATAATATCTTTAAGTTCCACGCCATGTGGCAGTACGGTTTACACAAGTCGATATTCCAACATGCAGCTGAGTTTATTGGTAGTCCCTGATCCATGTTATCGTCTAACGGAAACACAAATACCCTGTGTCTTGAATCATCACTTGCATTTGTATACATACTCGCAAATAGAAATGCAAGTGGTGATTCAAGACACAGCCTGTTTGAGTGTCCAATACACAATAACATATGGATCAGAGACTATCAATAAACCCAGTTGCACGTTGGAATATCGACTTGTGTAAACTGCACTGCCACACGATATGGAGTTAAAAAATATTCTGCTCTCCTAATGCAATCATTTTTCCATGACTGTACTTCTGAATCAAATCATTGACAAGATATCTCTAATTTTCTAATCCAGGTATGGACGAGCCGTGTGTCACATCCAGAAGGGAGGGTCATTGAGCATATTGTAACGCAGCTCTATCGGAGCAGTGGCGTAATGCAGTTTTTAGATTTAAATAACCTGAAATGTCTATCTATTAAAATGCAAGGTGTGCGTTAAGTGGCAAAACAAAATGCAGTGTTTTACTCATTATTACTTGTGCAATAAAGGTTTGACACTTATATTTCTTATCAAATTGAAGAAATAAGCTTATTAACTTGCAGGAAAAATGAACAGATGTTACAGTAAATTAGTATATCTTCCTTCAGTGGACATTGCTGACTCACTAATTAGTCAAGGATACTTTTTGATACCATTTCATAGAACATATAAATTAAAAAATTCATTCACTAAAGCAGTGGCTTTCAGTATAATTAATAGGCCATTATCTATATTGAAACAACTTTTGCAGGGTATGTAAGGTAATTTATTCTTGCATAATATATTTTTTATTTAGATAAGGGTCCTTTCCATATATTATATTATATATTATTCTGTGTATGTATATGAGCACAATACATTGCAGTATCTTTGTATGCTGCAAAAATGAAACAGCCCATACTTTCCTAAATGTCCGACCAACTAGTAATTGCGTACAGCAATGTTTCACTACTGGGTTAGAAGACTGCTTGTATGTTGTGAAGAGCAAGGGAGAAGGAGAGGGTTGGAGGTAACTGGCACTTGGTGACCTGCGGGGTCAAGAATGTTCATACCTGTTCTAACCTGTGGTTTCCTGGCAGGCTGGTTAAGTGTGAAAGATGACCATCAGGCACTTCTTGAACATTTAATATGCAATGAAATATAGGGTCGTTATAATCATTTCTCTAATCTGAAGTCTAACAAACATTTTTTCCCTTGTGCTTTTTTAAAGGTTTTCCTGTGTAGGCGTTGGCAGCCAAAATTTCACAGGCGGCCATGTGGCCTGCTTCTTCTTGGGCTATGCATGAAGAAAAACAGATGTACATCCTAATTTATACTTTCTTCCCTCCCCCTCACCAACATGGGGGGAATAATACATGACAGTATAGAAATTTTAAAGCACAAAAACTATTTGAATCGTGACAATGGAAGTCTTGAATTCTATCAGGCACCATCTTTTTTTCTAACTAGTGACATTACTGGTCCTTCCTCCACCAATAGAATTATCACTTAACTGCTTACATCCCATAATGGGACGATTTTATCCAGCTACTACAGTTAACATATGGTGCACAACCAATCTTAGGACCCAAATTATTTTATGACCAAAATTATCTTTAACTCTTTTAACTACAGTAGCGAAATTTTAAATCCATGCTTATACAATTTTTAAGGATGTTTCACTTTTAAGATACTTTTACCATATTTACAATTAGAACAAAGAAAGCATAGAATGTATAACTTTTTTATAAACCTAAGTTCCACCACAGTTGCACAAACCAAAGTTAACTTTTGCAATCTTAGGAGTCAGAATTGTTGTGAATTTTGACTTCACAGGCAACAATCATTTTAAGTTCTACATCTGTTTAAGTGATTATTTTGCTTTACTGTGCTCTACTGCCAGTATTAATTCATATTCTATGAATGAGATGTTAAGGCAACAAAATAATACCTGAAGTATTCCTTGCCATGCACCTATACAAATAAATCAGTAATTTTTCAAAATGGTGATCGCCTCATTTTTGGAATTAGTGAAAGAAATCATAAATAGTAGTAAGTTTACAATGATCATTGTTAACATATGTTATGAAACAGGTATTCACTTCATAGAATGACTAAAAATTCCAGCATTCTCTTCTAAATAGCCTGATAGCACAGCTAATGTCTGATTGCACAGTAAAATAAAGACTGCATACGAAAGTATTGGAGGGAGGTCATCAAGAAATTCATATTTACTGAGCAAGGTCTGTTATATGGAGGCTATTTACTATTTCAGTAAATATTCAAATCTGAGAACTTTTTCTATTCACCCCATTTTGCAGTAATAACATAAATCCTTAAGCTGTAACCGAATTTATAAGAGTGGCTTTTGGGTATTAATGTTCAGTTATTCTTGTGAAGGACATGTGCTCCTATTTAGGGCTGCCCATATGGGAGAGATGTGCATGGGCTGATATTCTTAGGTTTGGCTTGGCCCAGCCTGAGCATAAGTTACATTATACCACCCAGCCCAGATTCCATGGTGTAATTTTGTTTTAAACGAAATTATTTTGCAGTATTGACTTTATTATTATTAATCCACGAAACTCTTCTTTCCTAGGGTGAGAAGAAACACTTTTTTCCCAAAGCCGAGAGGACTGGTAGATGTACTTGCCACTCAGGTCTTTGGGACCACTTAAAGAGCCACTGCAGAGAAGTAGAGACAACCGAGGTCATAAAATCTGCATGTAGTGAGTGAGATGTTGATGGCATACTGCCTTATTGATGTCACTCCTGTTACTACACTCTGCCCAGGAAGTCCTGGGTGCTGGGAGGGAGATCGAATTTAGTGTTGTGGCATATTCTCCTCTATCCACAATAATTTGCGCTGTCAGAATGAGTGATTTTTGCAACATTTCAGCTTCTTTCACTGTGCTGCGAGATATTGTAGCAGGATGGGATAGCAAGTCTTTTGCATTATCATATCTTCTAATCAAAGTCTGAGAGTATTTCAGGAAACTTGCACCTTTTACAATATCAAAAGGTCCTAAGTCTTTATGACAGTGAGAAACACATGCTTTAATTACTTCATCTTCAGTCGTTTGAGGAAGGCAAAAATGAGACTGAATGAAGAAGTCCTGAATTTTGCTTTGTCCGATGGAAGTTTTGCAAGTATGCTTCTTTAAATGAGAACTTCCTGTTTTTGAAAGAGAGTAGCTTAAGATAGGATGGCAATTAATCACTGAACTGCATTCATTTCTTGAAACTTCTTCCAAATGTCACTTTTATCACGTGCATTTTCCATTAAGATATGCTCCCCACTACCTTGCAATATAACCCTGATTTCTTAAGTATCAAGTTTGGTTAATGTGCACTGGTTAATTATCTGCAGAAGCATTTCTGGCTTGATGTACGTGTGCATGATCGGATAAACTCATATATTTGAGTTGAAGAAACATATTTTATGAACCAAGTCCTAGGAAGGAAATACGAATGGTGTAGAAATCATAAGAATGATGTAATATGTACAGAGTCAGCCACATAGCAAGAACGACAAACTGTACACAATTGTATATGTATAGGCAGTGATATGTTGCATTTACACTTCACAAATGTGCATCAAATTATTTTGTACCTTTAATTTTCAAGCCTGGGCCTGATAAGTATTTCTCAAATTAAGCTCGAGCTCACGCAGACCTCTACCCAACGGGTGAACATGGTTGGGCAGAGAAGGGTGTAGACAATGAAATATCAGAACAATGGATGTATAATTTTGTACTCCACCCATATTTTGCTACTTTCCATTACTGCACAAATTATGTTAGACTTTGTGATTATGGGGGGACTCGTCTCTGCTTTGTGATGAATGGAGAACCTGATTGCCATTACCAATCAGCGAGGGGGGACAATTTATGTGGGCAGCCCTACCCCTCCATACTCTGCTAGGCAGAGCTAAGCTTCATCTGAAACTAAATCAAGCTGTTATCACTCACTCGCTTCCAAAACTCAAATGAGAAACAGAGCTTTGAGAGGACATTTTTATGTTTGGCATTAACATCAAAGCTTACACATATATATAGTTTAACTTCCCTACCTGATATACAAAACAGCAGCATGTCTTACATAAAAATGTAGTATCAAAAATTATTTTAGGAGCATATATGAATATGTAGTTTAAAAGCTGTAACCCAAACCATCCTCTTTAGTACACTTCCTTATATAATACAAAATGCTTAATCTTGAAACAAGCATCCATTTCATCACTCACAAATGTAAAACTTATTACTACTTGATATAGCAGAAAAATGATCCAACAGATAATACACACATAACAATATCCACAGCTAATAGAAAAGAAAACAATTAGGATAAAATATAGTAAAAGGTATGAACATGCAAAATCATACCCTGCGAAGACTATGAGAACAATAGTTTTAGCATAAATAGAGTTGTAAATCACAAAAAACAAGCTTCTGTTGTTCTTAAGAGGAAAACAACATAGAAAACAAAATGTAAAATGTATCAGCAAGTTTTGGTGTTATCAGACACACTTTGTTTAATTGTTTCTTCTTCTTTTTGCCATTAATATGGCATCTTTCTTAACCTGAATAACAGTTATTTACATTATTGTAAAATTGAGTCAGTGTTGGAACACTTAACATTACTTATATGTATTTGTCTTGATTGGTTTCAAGAGCTACTTGCGCCCATGATAATTTTTGGACATCCCAAAAAAAAAAAAAAAAAAAAAAAAACCACTGAACATAACATGTTTAAAAAGCTACAAAGTATACTACAGAATTGGATACTTGGCAGGAGATTCTAATCACAAAAAACGAACTCCCTTTAATGAATTTTTATTTGCTGCCACCAAACCCATTAAGGAAGTTCATCACTCCAAGGGCCAAGTGTCAATGCCAAAAACCACACACCACACAGCATCCACAAGAGCCAGTCGGACACTTCTGATGATGGGAGTAAACAGCTCTTGAAGCTGGTCAACACAAATACATGTAAGTAATGTTAAGTGTTTCAACACCGACTCCATTTTAGAATAATTTAGATTCACATCACCGTTACAAGCTTATTCAAATATATGCAAGTTATTTACATGTTTAAAATGCATGTTTTCATGTGACCAATGATCTGCTGTGTTTCAATTCTGTTCTCCACATATAATCAATAATATTTTACTGTGTGTGTTTTTTTTTTTTTTGTGGCAAGAAGCATTTTGTTTTTGAACTGCAGGCAAGTTGACTACATCACCTAAATATTTTACACATGTGAAATGCATCTGCAGTAAGCTAACGGTTACTGTAATGGTCTGAAAATAAGCTGCACTTTTGGGCCAAATTTCAATAGCAAAAAGTCTGATTGTGGGCTTATATTCACTACCTTGGCTTTTTACATACCTTTGCTGTTAAACTTTATGTTCATTTGCAGCAATGCAGCTAGTGTCTGGAATCGAAGCTGGCATCATTTTAGTGTGCAACAATGCAATTGTTTAGCAGGAGTTTGGCATTAACCTTGTATAACTGTTTTATTAGCCCCTACTTAACTCAGTTCAGCTTTAGAGTGAAGCTGCATGCTGGTAATAAAGCTTGTTTGCTGTAACGAATGCTCATTTAGAGCAAAGCATCAAGCCAAGGTATTCAGCATAGTTACAATGCAAGCTTCAAGCTTGCTTTTGTGCCTTACTCCAAACCCACAAGAGAGGCTGGAAGAAAGTATGGTGTGGATGATTCTAAAGTGCAACATTGGGTTGCTTCAAAAGAAAAATGCAAAATATCAGTTTCAGGAGACTGAAATGTGTGTTATTTTCATGAGAAACATATTTTCTCCCTTCCTCCCCTCAAATCTCAATGGTGCAGTTTATATGTGAGGGCAGTTTATTTTTCAGACTAATACAGTATTTGGGCTAATTTCTGTAGTGCTTATCTTTTGTCCAATTGTTGGCATCTCTCCAGAATAAACTTTATTAATGGCAATACGCCACAGTGTGCACTCCAGTGCTCAGTGCAAACAGTAATAAACTATATCAGGTAAGGAAATATAATATAAATATATACACTCAGTTATATGTTCTCCATGTATCTATGACATAAGCATTTCTTGATAAAAGTGAATTCATTGAAAGAACAACACTTATGTAACATAATCTACATTATGGAATGTCAACTGTTAAGTTATTTTATAAGTATTCTGTTTTTCCTATTACAGATTATAAAATATTTATGAGATTCAAAAGGCAGTATCTTGGTAAATACGCATGAGAACTCATAAATATCATATGCAGTTAAAATAACGCAGCAAAGCAAACCTTCTTCAGGTGTTATGAATACATTTTACTGTGCTAACAAACATCTTTACATTATACAACAGGAAAATAATACCAAAATAATCTGTTATAGGTATGAACTTCCTGATATCATCATACAAATCATGCTCAGCCAGCAGTCTGCATGAGTTAGTGTGTTCTCTTTGCACTTCTAACTCATCATTTATTAACAAAGAGAATCACTCTTTACTGAAATATGGCAAAAAGCAATAATCAGCAAGTCATTTCATTTCTAGATTAAACTTCATGAAATCACAATAGCAATTGCGGATAAAAAAAAGTTTTTCTTGCCGTTGGAATGTGAATTTATAAACAAAGTGCTTTTCTAAATATATTACTCTTCTGCTTGTAATGTTGCAGACATCAAAAAGGCATATAAATTTTGAAAATGGATAAACAATATGTGCATAAATATTTTATATAAAAATAGCTTCTTTAGCATAAAATGCTCTTAAAAATTCTCAAAACATTCACTAAGAGGCTTTATGTAAAACATTGATTTTCAAATAAATGCTCATGTTGCTGTCAATGATAAATCAATATAGTCAGAATCTAATATTATCCACCACATTTCAAAGCATGAGGCCCTGATAAAGCCAGGCATAGCATTGTACATGCTCAATAGCTCAAGCACAGCACACAACAAATTATATTTAGTTTGCACCCTGTTGAAATAGATGGCTGCCATTCAGAATAAACCACAGTCCTTCAAATTATTCTTGATGATAACATCGGTGACTGCATCAAATACAAACTGTATGTTATTTGTATCAGTGGCACAAGTGAAGTGTGTGTAAATTTCCTTTTGATCCTTTCGTTTGTTCAGATTCTCAAACTTCAGCTGTATATATGCTGCAGCTTCTTCGTATGTATTAGAACCTGTGAAAAGGAACAAAATTAACCATTAATTTCAACAACAAAGATAAGCTAACACTTGCAAACACAATAATTAAGTGTTTTTTTACAACAAACAGAAATGATAAACTAATTAATCACGTCTTATAGTTACACATCAAAATGTTACTGCTTATTGTTATGATTGTGGAGGTGTATTAAACTCTATAAAGATGACAGGGAATACATAAAAGATGCTTCTCCACAAAGTGTACATATCGAGAGAGCAAAAAACCTCTGAACAGGCTGCACAGTATTTTGCCTGTCTGTTTCCTTGGCACTTGTTGCTGTCTGTTGCTATCATAGAAAGGTGACGAAACTATACAACATTTTTAAAAAACTACTTTTAAAGGCTTTAATTGCCAACTTTATGAAAGGAGATGCTGAAACTGGTCACGGTTGTTTCCACACATTTTTTACACTTCTTTAGGAAACTATCCATCACTTGCTGTAGATCATGTTGAGAAATCCAGGCAATTTTCTGGCAGATGTTTTAATTCTTCCAGGGTGTGTGCATTTGTCTTGTACATTTTATGTTTTAAGTTACCCCAGAGATTGAAATCACAGGGGGTTAGGTAGGGGACCACAAATCTCTAGTAATAATTCTGTCCTGAAACACAATTTCAATTGTTCTCATCGAGAGATTGGCCGTATGAGCTGTTGCAGTCTTGTTACAAAAAGGCAAATTCATGCTTCCTGTCTATTAATTCTCTAAAAACAGGGGGGAAAATTGTATTCACGTATGTACAGGCATCCACTGTTGCCTCGAAAAAAATTGGCCCTGTAACTTAGAACCTAATATCGTTCATTAAGTATCCCTTCATGACGAAACATTTGGTGTACGGTGCACCATTAGCAGAGAAATGTTTCTCAGAGCTCCAATAAGCAATTTCTATCCTTGGGGTAACTTTAAACAAAATGTACAAGACAAACTCGCACACCCTGGAAGAATTAAAACAAAATATCCACCAGGAAATTGCTAGCATTTCTCAACATCAACTATGGCAAGTGATGGATAGTTTCCTAAAGAGGTGCCAAAAAATAAACATATGGACGACAGTGACCAGTTTTAGCATCTTTCATAAAGTTGGTCAGTAAAGCCTTTAAAAGTAGTTTTAAAAATGTTGTATGGTTTTATCTGTGCCTTTGTATGATAGCAGCAGTTGGACACAAGCACCGAGAATGCACAGCGCAGACCCATCCGAAGCTTTTTTGCTCTCCAAGTATCAAGCAACTAAACACTTACCATAAAAATATACAGCACCTCAAAAACAAGAACGAAAGCTTAGAAATTTTATTGAAAAGTAATCTAAACAAGGTGTATGTACTTTGTCTTCTGGAGCATTGATTAGAAAAAGAAGAAATGAACTGTTGCAACTCAGCAAATTTTTCATTATCTAGTAGTTTCTGCAGACAAAACATGACAAATAAGGATATATGTACATATGTAAAATCTGGCATTCAATTCAGAAATGTTACAGAATTTGAAGCTAGTATTGTGAAATTAATTAATTATTATAAGTGATAGTTCGCACATACAGAAATCCAGGTAGGAATCTGCAACTATCACTCCAAAATTCTGAAATATTACGAACCTGATCAAGTTATATTAACAGGAGACTTTAATATTAATTTCCTAAAGGATAATAAGGAAAATAAAGATTGAAAACTTGTTTTTATATAAATATGGCCTTCTAGCTGTAATAAATGAACCTTTCAGGGTACAAAACAATGCTTAAATAGCGATGGAACAAAGAATCTTAAATATGTATATATTTCAGCATACCACATTAGTATTAGAAATAGGTTTTTCTAGAGAAACTAATTCTTCTAAAACACACTTAAAGTTTAATAAAGCTGGAATTAATATAAGTGCTTACAAAGTAGTCAGGGTGAAAATATCAAATATTTTACTTTTTGTTGTCAAGTGAACTGTGGGAGAAAGTGTACAATCTAAATGAGGTAAACAATACATATGAAGAATTTATAAAGATTATCATCCAGTATTTAATGCTGCAATTCCTTTTAAAAAAACTTAACGTAAATGTTAAAAAGTTATGTAAAAACTGGGTTACTCCAGGAATACTAAAATCTAATAAAACACTGAGATTCTTAAATAACTATGTGAAAGAGAATAATACAGCACAGGAATTTATGGTGTATTTTCAAAACTATAAGAGAATATAGAACAAAATCATTAAGCAAGCTAAACAGATATCTAATAATAAGCGAATATGTGAGGTAGCAAAGAATAGGCACATTATTAAAAGTAAAACAGGCAAACAGAATGAACTCCACAATATTCAATCAATAATATACAATGATTAACTAGTTTTTTATTCAAATACTGTGGTGAATTCTTTTGATACACACTTCAATGAAATAAACAGTTCTGAGCATATAAGGATGATAAATACCACTGTTCACGATACATGCTATATTTTCTGTAAAGCTTTATGCGTTTTTGTGATTCTAAGGACAAATTTAGTTTTTCTTATAACATAGAATCATTTAACTCAATAAATCCTGCTTATTTCAAGCAATATTTGTAACTTTTTCCATAAGACATTAAGAATTTGGAGATAAAGCTAAAGAAAATTAAAATGTTCAACTAGGTCAGGTGCATCCACCACTCCCTCTCATTGTCGGTCTGGGTGGCTCAGTTGGTTAGATGCTGACTTGCTGTTCCCAAGGTCGCGGGTTCAAATCCAGCCCAGACTGATGGTTTTTAAGTGTGCTTAAAAACGACAGCTCCATGTCAGTAGATTTACTGGCATGTAAAAGAACTCCTGCGGGACAAAATTCCGGCACACCGGCGACGCTGATGTGATCCTGGCAATTGACAGCGTCGTTAAACAACAAAATAATTTTTTTTAAACTCCCTCTCATTTCCTTGTTCTCATTACAGAGCCACACTTCTAGTGCTGTATCGCAGCTGTTTAACAGTTCATTGGTCAGTACTTATGCTTCACGCCCTTTAAGACCCCCATAAGACAATTTGAAACTGAGAGGTGATCCCAAACAGTGCATATTACTAAATTCGTTTTGTGTAGAAATAAGACAGAACATAATGTTATTGGCTGATAGTTTTCCATCCTTTGTTTACAGCCCTTTTGCTTATAGATTGGCCTATTACCTTTTTTAGTTTATTTGGAAATGTTCCTGAACTAAAACTTTCGTTTATTACATGTGAAAGGATCTCTGCTAACTCATACTTGCAATATTTTACCATCTCGTTTGAAAATTCATCTAGGCCACTGGATTTCTTACATTTTAACGTATTAATTTGCTTAACCCCTCGAGCAATGGCCATTTAAAACGTCCGCGAGCCGAGAACTGCTACCCAATATCCAGCACAGGGCATTTAAAGTGCGTCATATATACACAGCTGTATTTTGTGTAAATATTTAAGTTATTTTAATGAAACAAAAACTGGTATAAAACTCGTTATTTGCCATATAAATGTACGTCATCAGCAAAGTTGAGTTGTATTTGCAAAACATTGAAATGGCACAATTTTGTTTCACTGTGGTGAAAAGTCAACTTTGCTCTGTCGAATGCATCTAATATTAGTTCTCGGAAAGATACAGTAAAGAAACAGCCATTGTATGTGTGGCTTATGCGTCAGCATACTGTGTAATAAATAGCTACTGCATGCGTGGTCTCTCGAGTCATCAGAATAGATCAACATTACAACTTTTGCTTACGCGAGTTTCGTAACTGAGTAGAGTCCGTGTCTTTCTTTGTTGAAATACATACATATTCTTTCCTGCTTGTAGCTGAAGAGAGAAGTGGTATAAAAAGGTGTTTTTGCACCAACTGGATATAACCATATACAATTGTTTGGGGATTTGGACAGCTCTCTAAACCCACACAGGACAATGACCGACCTTGACTACCGACTATAAATAACTCGCAGACTAATTAAACAATACCATGTTGTGGGTTGAAAATCCAAAACCCCTGCACCCCTCAGACTTCAAGGAAAACATTATCCTAAAAGGATACCACCAACAGCAAAGAAGTCCCGCCCATTTCGAAAGTGTTTCGTGTGCCGCAAGAAGGGAATTCGCGAATGTGGAGATGTACGCACCCTTGTGTGTTTATCCCTGTTTTGAGGTAAATCACTGCAGAACGAACATATTAAGGTAAGCCAATAAAGTATATAGACCTTACTAAAATGTTTCATAAAGGGAAAATTATAATAAGTTGAGTTGGATTAGGGATAAATAAGGGTTAAATGCTTAAACGCACAGGACGCCCATATCGCTCACCCGCCATTTTAAGAGGTTAATATCCTTTTCTATGGTATGCTGAGTTGACCAGAACTGATGGAGCTATGGCTGATTTGTCGATCTGTTTGAATGTTACATTTCTAATGTGCTCCTTCAGTCGTGTTTTAAGTAGAACTATAAGTATCTATAAGTCAACTCATATACTTCTAAAACATATCCTGTTAATTTACAGTGTAAGTGAAGCAAAAGTGTTCTAAAACTTGACTTACAACATTCATTCATTAGAACCTGCATTTATTGCTACAAAGCTTAAACAAATTTAATTAAATATGGTAATTCTTGCAAAGTTGTGTGCGCTTTACTGACCTGTGTATTCTGGAAAACAAATTGTCAATGGGCTCTTCGTTATTTTCTCTTCAAAGAGGTCCTTTTTGTTCAGAAACAGAATTATAGAAGTCTCAACAAACCACTTGCTGTTGCATATTGAATCAAACAGTTTCATTGATTCTATCATCCGATTCATTTCTTCATCTTCGGCCAGGACCAAATCATAGCCTGCAAATGAACAGAAATGCATAAAGATATTGTTTAACCTTTACACCTATGCAGACATGTTTGCTTGAAACATTTTAAATCTACAATATGTAAAATTTCTCTTCTAATTCAAAGCCAGTACGCAATAAAATATTGTAAAAAATCTGTGTTGCATTAACATGAAGCTTGTTCTATCTATTTCTTGTTAATGCATATAAGCCTCCATTACACATTTATGTATTTTGTTGTAGATACAGTAGAACCTAGTAACTCGACTCCCAATGACTTTACAACCTTTTTTATTTTATTTTTTTTATATTTTATATCGTTAAACTTGACTGTAATAATTTCTATAATCCACTACAGTGCCTGACCATATTACTAGAAGCACCTAGTCTACTTGATACCGAAATTTAGATTTCCGATCGAATGGGCTTTTGAAAAAGACACGTTTTAATTTAATTGCCGGATGTGAAATTTGCGATAAGTGTTAAGTAATAACATACATAGATAATAGAGTAGCAAGTGTTGTAAGGTGAGCAAGATATGAGTAAATGATAGTCGTTAAATTTGTAGTATAAACGCATTATTGGTTTGAAATTAACGAGTCATGACGTCATACCACATAGTTTAAATACACGTTCGAAAGTCAGTTCTACAAACCTTAAAAGTCGCGCGATATATCTAATAAAATATAAAGTAAACATCGTTTAATCCTAAAAAGGTAATTATATATTTGAAATTCATAAAAGAACATGTTATAATAGAAAGGGATATTTCTAAATTGCGGGAAAAGAAAATAGCATTTTGGATACGAGGCTTTCTTGGATGACGTCATGACATTCAAATGGAGCGAACGGCTTCTTAGCGTGGGTAAGAGAGAAGCGTCTAGGCATTACTCAACCAGAGACCAGTACGGGAGGTCGTGCTGCGTGGATGTGAGGGCGATTCCTCTACATACACATATAGAATCGGCATATCTCCCGAAAATATTTGAAATAAATGATATGCAAAGTTGTTCTTGGGTTGTCCATTACACTTACGCAAACCCGAGATAAAGAGATTTCTTGCAGAACTAGCCGGAGCGAGCTACATCAAAGGGCAACGTTACATCACCAACGACTTCAGCTTCAAATGGCGATCCAATAACTAGGACACAACGATTATACAGCTTCAAATTGGCTTCCCAACGTGTGGCGCCGAAAGAATGGACCAACCCCCCAAGACGACCGAGCCAGCATCGAACCAGCAGACAAGAAGGTGCCCAGCGTGTCAACATCTGTGAAACGTGTAGTGAACAAGTTTAAGTGCAGTTAAAGTGAAATAGTGAAAATATTGAAAATTTTGGTGAGTAG
This sequence comes from Tenodera sinensis, assembly GCA_030765045.1. NCBI lineage: Eukaryota > Metazoa > Arthropoda > Insecta > Mantodea > Mantidae > Tenodera > Tenodera sinensis. The sequence continues at coordinate 34,802,047 of CM060964.1, forward strand.
AAAAACACATGTAAATAGCTTAGAAATGGAAGACAGTGATAGCGACTTTATAGGTTTTGACAGTCCGGAAATTGAGAAAAGTGTAAGTAGGATGGAAGAATTTAATCAAAATGTAATTGGTAGCAGAATATGCCAAGAAGTAGAAGATCAGAACGTTAGAGAAACACCTATGAAGCTGTAACAATCGTTGTGGTGTCCTAGTTATTGGATCGCCATTTGAAGCTGAAGTCGTTGGTGACGTGACGTTGCCCTTAGATGTAGCTCGCCTCGGCTAGTTCTGCATAAGATCTCTTTATCTCGGGTTTGCGTAAGTGTAATGGACAACCCAAGAACAACTTTATATATTGTTTATTTCCTTTTTAAATATTTTCAGGAGTTATGCCGAAAATATTTGTATCTGTAGAGGCATCGCAATCACATCCGCGCAGCACGAACTCCCGTACTGGTCTCTCGTTAAGTAATGACCTTTTTCTCTTACCCACGCTAAAAAGCCGTTCGCTCCATTTGAATGTCATGACGTCATCCAAGAAAGCCTCGTATCCAAAATGCTATTTCCTTTTCCCGCAATTTAGAAATGTCCCTTTCTATTATAACATGTTCTTTTATGAATTTCAAATATATAATTACTTTTTTAGGATTAAACGATGTTTACTTTATATTTTATTAGATATATCACGCGACTTTTAAGGTTTGTAGAACTGACTTTCGAACGTGTATTTAAACTATGTGGTATGCCGTCATGACTCGCTAATTTCAAACCAATAATGCGTTTATACTACAAATTTAACGACTATCATTTACTCATATCTTGCTCACCTTACAACACTTGCTACTCTATTATCTATGTATGTTATTACTTAACACTTATCGCAAATCTCACATCCGGCAATTAAATTAAAACATGTCTTTTTCAAAAGCCCATTCGATCGGAAATCTAAATTTCGGTATCAAATGCCCCCATTTATGTTATTTTATTATTTTATAATAAAATAATGTAAATGTCTTGCCCGAAAGAAAAATTAAAAATTACTCCTGTATTTTGAATAATCGGCAACACTCCCATTATATACAATTTTCAATTACACTTTTTTTTTTTTAAATTGGTTATTAACACATTTTCCTATTAATCTTTTAACATGACAAACAATTGTACATTTGACTTAACATTAATCCTTAAATACTAATTACAATATGTTATGGTTTCTTCTGTGAAGCTTTTATATAAAGGTTAAATTTCAAGAGTCTTTCTTTATACTTCCTTCTTTTAGTTCATGTTTGCTCACTTCGCTCTCACTATCACTTGCACTGTGATTTTGCACTTTTGTTATTGTAACACATATCTGTACTATATCCTTTAAGCACTAAAATGTACATATATTTATATAAATCCATTACACTCTTCAGACAAGTTCTTTCTTTGTCTTGCTGTGATAACTATCTATACATCTAAATATTTTAACAAATGTTTACAAAGTAAATATTCTGTTTTCTCTCTATGTGGAGATGAACATTTTAACAATCTTTCTGAAGCTGTTATTGTGAGCTCTATACAATATATTCTTAAGCTCTTTGTAGTAGATAGCAATTCACATTCTGCATTTTTCATGAATATGTAAGTACCTGACCAATATATGATTTTCAAGTAAGCTAACATTTACATTTTATCTCAAAGCTGATTGGGCGCCAATAGACAAATGACACTTCCAATTTTTCTTTTACATTAAATCAAGGTTCCAAGGCACCACACGGTTTCTTGTATGGTCGAAGGAGTTGTTTATGCCATCTTCCCAGACATTTTTCATTTTTAACATCTCTTAATTCATAGGTATGATAACCAAATTTTGATATAATTTCTGCAGGACCTTTATATAACAATTCCATCCTTTTGTTCCTACCTCTCAAGGCACTTGATAACTTATGGTCTTTAACTAGTACCCAATCGCCTATCTTAGGTTCCCATTTATGTTTTCTACTCTTTTTCTTTAATTTTCGCTTCTCTGCCTTTTTCTTGATTCGTTCAAAAGCAATTTTCGCTCTTTCTTTTTCACTTAACTGAATGTCATTAATTTTCAGTGTTTTTGGTTCCCCGATCAATATTGGTTCTGGTTCAATTCCTAACATTAATTTTATTGGTGCAAACCCAGTAGTTACATTAATGGTGTGATTGATAATCTTTTCTATCAATGGACAATATTTCACCCAATCCTTGTGATTATGATGTGTAAGTACACGTAAATAAATTCCTATATCTCGGAGGACACGTTCTGTTGGATTCTCTGATGGAAAATATGAGGAACAATGATATAACTTTATCTCATGATTTTCTAGGGTTTCTTTAAAGATTTTGCTCCGATGAACTGTAGCATTATCTGTTAAGATTGCCTGAATCTTGCCATATTTAGGTACATAATCTTTTATTATCTTTCCTACACATGTTTTGCTGCTGATATTCCTAACAGGATAAATTTTAATAAATTTACTAAAAACATCATGAAGAACAAACATATATCTACATCCAAATTGTCCTACTGGTAGCTCCCCATGTGCATCAGCAGTAACTAGTACATTTTTCCCTTCTCTTATGATTGTCTGAGGTTCTATATCAAATTTGATATTAAATGGTTTGGCCCTTTGACATAAATCACAGCTTGAACATATTTTTCTCACTTTCTTTGCCAAATGTTTTATATAAAAATGGTCACTAATTACCATGATTAGCTTTTCACTACCTGTATGAGCTAGTGTTTTGTGATAAGCAAGTATAAGTTTCTCTTGTAAAGCTTTTGGTACCATTACTTTCCATTTAGGTTCAATTCTTCCATGAAATTTATAGATTTTTCCCTCATAAATACCTATATTATCTTTTAGATTTTCTGTGATTGGTTGTGCCTTTTCTCTCAATTTCTTAAGTTCATCGTCCTCTGTCTGTAATTGTTCCAAATTTCGAAATTCTTTAGCTAATTGAGTCCCTTCTAAGGTTTTCAAATATAGTATGGTTACATCATGTTTGTTGTCACTAATTGTATCTGGTATTGTATAATTGGTTTTCATCCTTGATAACAAATCACTAAAAATATTTTGACTTCCTGCTATGTGTTTGATTTCTATGTTATGGGATGTGATCTCATGTATATATCTAGAAATACGTGTGCTTGTGAGTTTGCAAGAGTTCATAAATGCCAAACTAACATGATCTGTGTAAACTATTACTGGGTTGTTATATACATATTGCTTAAATTTTACAAGTGCAAGGTAAATAGCTGCTATCTCTTTCTCTGTAGTGCAAGCCTGTGATTCAGTCCTTGAAAGCCCCCTTGAAGCTACAGCAATGAGGTGATCTTTTCCTTCCTCATCTTTTTGTAATATGACACTACCATAACCAAGTCCTGAAGCATCTGTATAAATTATGTAGGGGAGATCTTCCCTAGGTTTTTCCAATAAAATTGACGCTGCAAACAATGTTTTTACTTTTTTGAAAGATTCTTGTTCTACTGATGACCATTGCCATTTTACATCTTTTCTCAAAAGTTGTCTTAATGGGGCTACTACGGTTGCATATTCCAGGATAAATCTTGACTGATAATTTAGAATACCAAGAAATCTTCTCAATTGCTTTATATTTTTAGGAGCTGGTATTTTATTTATGCTTTCAATTCTGTCGGGATTAGGCCTGATTCCCTTATTTGAAATAACATAACCTAAAAATTCTGTCTGTTTCACAAAGAATGCAGTTTTACTTGGCTTTATTGTCAGGTTTGCTTTCTTTAACTGACTAAGCACATAATTGATATGATTTAAATGATCCTCTATATTTTCTGAAAAAATCACAAAATCATCCACATACTGAGCTACAAATTTCTTTATGGTTTCTCCAAAAATTTCATACAAAGCTCTTAATAGTGCACTACCACTGGTATTCATACCAAAGGCGCAAACTCGAAACTGATATAATATTCCTGAATGTAAAAACGCTGTATATTTTCTTAAATCTTCTCTAAGTGGGATCTGCCAAAAAGATGCTGTAAGATCTAGAGTAGAAAAAATTTTGCCCTTCTGCAATTTGTTCAATATTACCTCTACACTTTCTGGTCTAAATCTATCAGGTTTACAATGTTGATTTAGTTTTCTCGCGTCTAATGTCACCCTAATCTTTCCATTGGCCTTATTTACAATACATAGGGGATTCACAAATTCTGAATTCGAAATTTCAATAACCTCATCTTCTAACATTGACTTTATAACTGCATCTACCTCTTCTCTTATTGTACTAGGGATAGCTCTCGCTTTATGTGTAAAAGGTTTGATGGGTATCATCTCAAACGAATGAGTATAAATATTACATTTACCAGGTTTCTCAGAGAATACTTCTTTATTTCGGATTAATATTTCAAACAGTTTATCCCTCTGTTGTTCATTTAGTTGATCAGCCAGAGTTACCTTTTCCCTCAACAATTCTTCTAAGTCTTCACTACTCTCCCTATCATAGTACCTAGTTGCATCAGAAACCCTCAAATTGTCTATGAAATCATTTTTATCCCATTCTACATTTTCTTTATTATCGACACTGTACTCTTTGACATTTACTTCAGTTAATTCCATAGCTCCTACTTTAACATATTCTACAAAGAATGTATCCCCTTGGATTTCTTCTTCCTCTTTTTCTCGTACAATAGTTTCTGAACTACTATCTTCCACAAAAGGCACTATAATGGTCTCATCTTCAACTTTCATTTCTACAATCATGTTTTTAAAATTCACCACAGCTTCCCAGGCATAAAGACAATCACAACCTATTATAATATCTGTCACAAGTCTTCCTACAATCAGAAATAAAATTCCAAGTATTCTCCCATTTATTTCAATATTTATCATTGCTTGAAATTTTACTCTCTCTTTTCGTTTTCCCACAGCTAGCGAGCAATATATCCCATTAACTGGTAAAGACATTACTTTAAAGCCACTACTTTGTAAATTATCATAAAAATTTTGTGAGCATACTGTGCTATTTGATCCTGTATCTATAATTGCATTGTATTGTTTTCCATTTACTCCAATTTTGATTTTAGGTGGATCTCCTACTTTTTCGTTTTCGTCGTTTCTATTTTTCCATTCTCTTTTCTTTTGTATCATCATTTACCTTCCAGGACTATTTATTTCCGAGTACTTATCACAATCATTACTAGGATACCCAGTTCTCACTGAAGGCGCGTTTGACCGGGTCTGGCGTTTCCCTGATTTTTATGTATTGCTCCTGTACTATTTCCCAAATTGTTACTTCTGTTTTCCTGCATTAAATCGGGGTTACTTCCTACCATGTTTTTGACCGTGTTAATGGCCTCGACCATTTCCGCATTTTCGGGGGAATTTCGTCCATTAGAATACCTTTCTCCCTGTCTTGGTGACCTCGGTCTAAACTCATTATCTCCGTTTGTCCAATACCCATCATTTGAATTTCTACTATGTCCAAAATAACGTCCCCGTCTACCTCGATCAAATCTATTTGTATTCATATAATTCACCCTTATATTTCTTCCCCTTTGATTACCATTTCTATTTTGGTGATGCCCTTCCTGGTTATATCTACCTTGATTTTCCCACCGGAATGATTCCATCCTTGGTACTGGTCCTTTATATCTTTCCCTAATCTCACTTCTATTCTGATAATACTGTGCCCCTTGCCCGAAAGAATTTACAGTTTCTTTTTCTTCATATTTATTTCCAAATGCGTGTTTTGGCTTATTGACTTCTAAGGCTGATAATAATTCGATCATAGCTGCAATGCTATCGGGTCGAGCTATGATTAGGTAGTGTTGAAGCGTTTCCGGAAAATGTGGAGTAACTATATTTATTAGATCTTTTTCATCCAAGGGAGGGTCCAACATCTTCGATTTTCTCGCTATTCTCATAAAATAGTTGACCATCGATTCCTCCGATCTAGGATTAAATTTTCCATTGCTTAATTCAACTCTAATATTAGCCTGCCTACTAGCTCCCCAATATCTGGTTAAAAAGATGTTCCTAAAGGTCCTGTAATCATTATTGTTACCCATAGAAAGGCCTAGCCAATTGGCAGCATTACCCTTTAAGCATTTTCTTACTATCACCATCTTGTACTCCTCTGGTATACGTTTCACCGTGAAGTACTCTTGTAACCCTTCTAAAAAGGCTTTAGGATCATCTGAATCTTCATTTTCAAAAACTGGAGGTGTCATTTCATTTAAGACATGGTTAGGCCAATGTAAATTTGAATTGTCACCTGTCCCTGCACTATTTCTGAGATCAGAATGGGAATTACTGTTACCTCTATTTTGCATCGAAATGTCAGCTGATACACCTGGTATTGCCTCGTTTCTTGCAACTTCATTACTAAGATTGTTGTGATTACATGCATTTTCATTTAATTTCAAATTTTCTAAGGCCTCTTTTACCTGAGTAATTTCTGTTACTACCCCTTTTATTTGGTCTGTAACATCCTCCAAATTTCTAGCCTGCCTTTCACTTTCTACATCAGATCTTTCTATTCTAACTTTACACCCCTGTAACTCTTCTCTAATTTCTTCCCTGTCTTTATCTAACCTTTGTACTACCTCTTCCCTTTGTTTGTCTAATCTATATGTTACTATTTCCCTTTCTTTATCTAATTTTTCACTCACTTGTTGACCTAATTTCTTTTCAGAATTCTTTACTTCTTGCCTTATTGTCTCTAATTCTCCCTTAACCTGTTCTACCTGTTCTCTATTTTCTTTTACTTCACTACTAACTTTATTAATTTCCTCCCTAACTTCTTCCCTAAAGGTTTCTAAAGCTCTCTTCTGATTTTCCAATTGCATTCCCAATTCCTGTTGTCCCTTCTCTAATTTCTGTCCTAACTCTGTTCTTAATTCTTTACTAGTTTCATCTATCTTTTGACTTAACTCTGTACTCATCTTTTGACTTAACTCTGTACTCATCTTTTTCACTGTTCTTAATTCTTTACTATTTTCATCTATCTTTTTACTTAACTCTGTACTCATCTTTTCCACTGTTCTTAATTCTTTACTATTTTCATCTATCTTTTTACTTAACTCTGTACTCATCTTTTTCATTATCGTTTGAAACATATTCTCTATTTCTGACATAAATGCTGGCCTTTCTGAATTACTACTAAACATTTCTGAACTACCTCTAGGTGTTTCTCTAACGTTCTGATCTTCTACTTCTTGGCATATTCTGCTACCAATTACATTCTGATTAAATTCTTCCATCCTACTTACACTTTTCTCAATTTCCGGACTATCAAAACCTAAAAAATCAGTGTCACTGTCTTCCATTTCTAAGCTATTTACATGTGTTTTTCTACTCACCAAAATTTTCAATATTTTCACTATTTCACTTTAACTGCACTTAAACTTGTTCACTACACGTTTCACAGATGTTGACACGCTGGGCACCTTCTTGTCTGCTGGTTCGATGCTGATCTGGTCGTCTTGGGGGTTTGGTCCATTCTTTCGAGGCCACACGTTGGGAAGCCAATTTGAAGCTGTAACAATCGTTGTGGTGTCCTAGTTATTGGATCGCCATTTGAAGCTGAAGTCGTTGGTGACGTGACGTTGCCCTTAGATGTAGCTCGCCTCGGCTAGTTCTGCATAAGATCTCTTTATCTCGGGTTTGCGTAAGTGTAATGGACAACCCAAGAACAACTTTATATATTGTTTATTTCCTTTTTAAATATTTTCAGGAGTTATGCCGAAAATATTTGTATCTGTAGAGGCATCGCAATCACATCCGCGCAGCACGAACTCCCGTACTGGTCTCTCGTTAAGTAATGACCTTTTTCTCTTACCCACGCTAAAAAGCCGTTCGCTCCATTTGAATGTCATGACGTCATCCAAGAAAGCCTCGTATCCAAAATGCTATTTCCTTTTCCCGCAATTTAGAAATGTCCCTTTCTATTATAACATGTTCTTTTATGAATTTCAAATATATAATTACTTTTTTAGGATTAAACGATGTTTACTTTATATTTTATTAGATATATCACGCGACTTTTAAGGTTTGTAGAACTGACTTTCGAACGTGTATTTAAACTATGTGGTATGCCGTCATGACTCGCTAATTTCAAACCAATAATGCGTTTATACTACAAATTTAACGACTATCATTTACTCATATCTTGCTCACCTTACAACACTTGCTACTCTATTATCTATGTATGTTATTACTTAACACTTATCGCAAATCTCACATCCGGCAATTAAATTAAAACATGTCTTTTTCAAAAGCCCATTCGATCGGAAATCTAAATTTCGGTATCACCTAGAGGTAGTTCAGAAATGTTTAGTAGTAATTCAGAAAGGCCAGCATTTATGTCAGAAATAGAGAATATGTTTCAAACGATAATGAAAAAGATGAGTACAGAGTTAAGTAAAAAGATAGATGAAAATAGTAAAGAATTAAGAACAGTGAAAAAGATGAGTACAGAGTTAAGTCAAAAGATGAGTACAGAGTTAAGTCAAAAGATAGATGAAACTAGTATAGAGTTAGGACAGAAATTAGAGAAGGGACAACAGGAATTGGGAATGCAATTGGAGAATCAGAAGAGAGCTTTAGAAACCTTTAGGGAAGAAGTTAGGGAGGAAATTAATAAAGTTAGTAGTGAAGTGAAAGAAAATAGAGAACAGGTAGAACAGGTTAAGGGAGAATTAGAGACAATAAGGCAAGAAGTAAAGAATTCTGAAAAGAAATTAGGTCAACAAGTGAGTGAAAAATTAGATAAAGAAAGGAAAAAAGTAACATATAGATTAGACAAACAAAGGGAAGAAATTAGAGAAGAGTTACAGGGGTGTAAAGTTAGAATAGAAAGATCTGATGTAGAAAATGAAAGGCAGGGTAGAAATTTGGAGGATGTTACAGACCAAATAAAAGGGGTAGTAACAGAAATTACTCAGGTAAAAGAGGCCTTAGAAAATTTGAAATTAAATGAAAATGCATGTAATCACAACAATCTTAGTAATGAAGTTGCAAGAAACGAGGCAATACCAGGTGTATCAGCTGACATTTCGATGCAAAATAGAGGTAACAGTAATTCCCATTCTGATCTCAGAAATAGTGCAGGGACAGGTGACAATTCAAATTTACATTGGCCTAACCATGTCTTAAATGAAATGACACCTCCAGTTTTTGAAAATGAAGATTCAGATGATCCTAAAGCCTTTTTAGAAGGGTTACAAGAGTACTTCACGGTGAAACGTATACCAGAGGAGTACAAGATGGTGATAGTAAGAAAATGCCTAAAGGGTAATGCTGCTAATTGGCTAGGCCTTTCTATGGGTAACAATAATGATTACAGGACCTTTAGGAACATCTTTTTAACCAGATATTGGGGAGCTAGTAGGCAGGCTAATATTAGAGTTGAATTAAGCAATGGAAAATTTAATCCTAGATCGGAGGAATCGATGGTCAACTATTTTATGAGAATAGCGAGAAAATCGAAGATGTTGGACCCTCCCTTAGATGAAAAAGATCTAATAAATATAGTTACTCCACATTTTCCGGAAACACTTCAACACTACCTAATCATAGCCCGACCCGATAGCATTGCAGCTATGATCGAATTATTATCAGCCTTAGAAGTCAATAAGCCAAAACACGCATTTGGAAATACATATGAAGGAAAAGAAACTGTCAATTCTTTCGGGCAAGGGGCACAGTATTATCAGAATAGAAGTGAGATTAGGGAAAGATATAAAGGACCAGTACCAAGGATGGAATCATTCCGGTGGGAAAATCAAGGTAGATATAACCAGGAAGGGCATCACCAAAATAGAAATGGTAATCAAAGGGGAAGAAATATAAGGGTGAATTATATGAATACAAATAGATTTGATCGAGGTAGACGGGGACGTTATTTTGGACATAGTAGAAATTCAAATGATGGGTATTGGACAAACGGAGATAATGAGTTTAGACCGAGGTCACCAAGACAGGAAGAAAGGTATTCTAATGGACGAAATTCCCCCGAAAATGCAGAAATGGTTGAGGCCATTAACACGGTCAAAAACATGGTAGGAAGTAACCCCGATTTAATGCAGGAAAACAGAAGTAACAATTTGGGAAATGGTACAGGAGCAATACATAAAAATCAGGGAAACGCCAGACCCGGTCAAACGCGCCTTCAGTGAGAACTGGGTATCCTAGTAATGATTGTGATAAGTACTCGGAAATAAATAGTCCTGGAAGGCAAATGATGATACAAAAGAAAAGAGAATGTAAAAATAGAATCGACGAAAACGAAAAAGTAGGAGATCCACCTAAAATCAAAATTGGAGTAAATGGAAAACAATACAATGCAATTATAGATACGGGATCAAATAGCACAGTATGCTCACAAAATTTTTATGATAATTTACAAAGTAGTGGTTTTAAAGTAATGTCTTTACCAGTTAATGGGATATATTGCTCGCTAGCTGTGGGAAAACGAAAAGAGAGAGTAAAATTTCAAGCAATGATAAATATTGAAATAAATGGGAGAATACTTGGAATTTTATTTCTGATTGTAGGAAGACTTGTGACAGATATTATAATAGGTTGTGATTGTCTTTATGCCTGGGAAGCTGTGGTGAATTTTAAAAACATGATTGTAGAAATGAAAGTTGAAGATGAGACCATTATAGTGCCTTTTGTGGAAGATAGTAGTTCAGAAACTATTGTACGAGAAAAAGAGGAAGAAGAAATCCAAGGGGATACATTCTTTGTAGAATATGTTAAAGTAGGAGCTATGGAATTAACTGAAGTAAATGTCAAAGAGTACAGTGTCGATAATAAAGAAAATGTAGAATGGGATAAAAATGATTTCATAGACAATTTGAGGGTTTCTGATGCAACTAGGTACTATGATAGGGAGAGTAGTGAAGACTTAGAAGAATTGTTGAGGGAAAAGGTAACTCAGGCTGATCAACTAAATGAACAACAGAGGGATAAATTGTTTGAAATATTAATCCGAAATAAAGAAGTATTCTCTGAGAAACCTGGTAAATGTAATATTTATACTCATTCGTTTGAGATGATACCCATCAAACCTTTTACACATAAAGCGAGAGCTATCCCTAGTACAATAAGAGAAGAGGTAGATGCAGTTATAAAGTCAATGTTAGAAGATGAGGTTATTGAGATTTCGAATTCAGAGTTTGTGAATCCCCTATGTATTGTAAATAAGGCCAATGGAAAGATTAGGGTGACATTAGACGCGAGAAAACTAAATCAACATTGTAAACCTGATAGATTTAGACCAGAAAGTGTAGAGGTAATATTGAACAAATTGCAGAAGGGCAAAATTTTTTCTACTTTAGATCTTACAGCATCTTTTTGGCAGATCCCACTTAGAGAAGATTTAAGAAAATATACAGCGTTTTTACATTCAGGAATATTATATCAGTTTCGAGTTTGCGCCTTTGGTATGAATACCAGTGGTAGTGCACTATTAAGAGCTTTGTATGAAATTTTTGGAGAAACCATAAAGAAATTTGTAGCTCAGTATGTGGATGATTTTGTGATTTTTTCAGAAAATATAGAGGATCATTTAAATCATATCAATTATGTGCTTAGTCAGTTAAAGAAAGCAAACATGACAATAAAGCCAAGTAAAACTGCATTCTTTGTGAAACAGACAGAATTTTTAGGTTATGTTATTTCAAATGAGGGAATCAGGCCTAATCCCGACAGAATTGAAAGCATAAATAAAATACCAGCTCCTAAAAATATAAAACAATTGAGAAGATTTCTTGGTATTCTAAATTATCAGTCAAGATTTATCCTGGAATATGCAACCGTAGTAGCCCCATTAAGACAACTTTTGAGAAAAGATGTAAAATGGCAATGGTCATCAGTAGAACAAGAATCTTTCGAAAAGGTAAAAACGTTGTTTGCAGCGTCAATTTTATTGGAAAAACCTAGGGAAGATCTCCCCTACATAATTTATACAGATGCTTCAGGACTTGGTTATGGTAGTGTCATATTACAAAAAGATGAGGAAGGAAAAGATCACCTCATTGCTGTAGCTTCAAGGGGGCTTTCAAGGACTGAATCACAGGCTTGCACTACAGAAAAAGAGATAGCAGCTATTTACTTTGCACTTGTAAAATTTAAGCAATATGTATATAACAACCCAGTAATAGTTTACACAGATCATGTTAGTTTGGCATTTATGAACTCTTGCAAACTCACAAGCACACGTATTTCTAGATATATACATGAGATCACATCCCATAACATAGAAATCAGACACATAGCAGGAAGTCAAAATATTTTTAGTGATTTGTTATCAAGGATGAAAACCAATTATACAATACCAGATACAATTAGTGACAACAAACATGATGTAACCATACTATATTTGAAAACCTTAGAAGGGACTCAATTAGCTAAAGAATTTCGAAATTTGGAACAATTACAGACAGAGGACGATGAACTTAAGAAATTGAGAGAAAAAGCACAACCAATCACAGAAAATCTAAAAGATAATATAGGTATTTATGAGGGAAAAATCTATAAATTTCATGGAAGAATTGAACCTAAATGGAAAGTAATGGTACCAAAAGCTTTACAAGAGAAACTTATACTTGCTTATCACAAAACACTAGCTCATACAGGTAGTGAAAAGCTAATCATGGTAATTAGTGACCATTTTTATATAAAACATTTGGCAAAGAAAGTGAGAAAAATATGTTCAAGCTGTGATTTATGTCAAAGGGCCAAACCATTTAATATCAAATTTGATATAGAACCTCAGACAATCATAAGAGAAGGGAAAAATGTACTAGTTACTGCTGATGCACATGGGGAGCTACCAGTAGGACAATTTGGATGTAGATATATGTTTGTTCTTCATGATGTTTTTAGTAAATTTATTAAAATTTATCCTGTTAGGAATATCAGCAGCAAAACATGTGTAGGAAAGATAATAAAAGATTATGTGCCTAAATATGGCAAGATTCAGGCAATCTTAACAGATAATGCTACAGTTCATCGGAGCAAAATCTTTAAAGAAACCCTAGAAAATCATGAGATAAAGTTATATCATTGTTCCTCATACTTTCCATCAGGGAATCCAACAGAACGTGTCCTCCGAGATATAGGAATTTATTTACGTGTACTTACACATCATAATCACAAGGATTGGGTGAAATATTGTCCATTGATAGAAAAGATTATCAATCATACCATTAATGTAACTACTGGGTTTGCACCAATAAAATTAATGTTAGGAATTGAACCAGAACCAATATTGATCGGGGAACCAAAAACACTGAAAATTAATGACATTCAGTTAAGTGAAGAAGAAAGAGCGAAAATTGCTTTTGAACGAATCAAGAAAAAGGCAGAGAAACGAAAATTAAAGAAAAAGAGTAGAAAACATAAATGGGAACCTAAGATAGGCGATTGGGTACTAGTTAAAGACCATAAGTTATCAAGTGCCTTGAGAGGTAGGAACAAAAGGATGGAATTGTTATATAAAGGTCCTGCAGAAATTATATCAAAATTTGGTTATCATACCTATGAATTAAAAGATGTTAAAAATGAAAAATGTCTAGGAAGATGGCATAAACAACTCCTTCGACCATACAAGAAACCGTGTGGTGCCTTGGAACCTTGATTTAATGTAAAAAAAAAAAAAAAAAAAAAAAAAAAAAAAAATTTGGAAGTGTCATTTGTCTATTGGCGCCCAATCAGCTTTGAGATAAAATGTAAATGATAGCTTACTTGAAAATCATATATTGGTCAGGTACTTACATATTCATGAAAAATGCAGAATGTGAATTGCTATCTACTACCAAGAGCTTAAAAATATATTGTATAGAGCTCACAATAACAGCTTCAGAAAGATTGTTAAAATGTTCATCTCCGCATAGAGAGAAAACAGAATATTTACTTTGTAAACATTTGTTAAAATATTTAGATGTATAGATAGTTATCACAGCAAGACAAAGAAAGAACTTGTCTGAAGAGTGTAATGGATTTATATAAATATATGTACATTTTAGTGCTTAAAGGATATAGTACAGATATGTGTTACAATAACAAAAGTAAAAAAAAATCACAGTGCAAGTGATAGTGAGAGCGAAGTGAGCAAACATGAACTAAAAGAAGGAAGTATAAAGAAAGACTCTTGAAATTTAACCTTTATATAAAAGCTTCACAGAAGAAACCATAACATATTGTAATTAGTATTTAAGGATTAATGTTAAGTCAAGTGTATAATTGTTTGTCATGTTAAAAAGATTAATGAGAAAATGTGTTAATAACCAATTTCAAAAAAACAGTGTAATTGAAAATTGTATATAATGGGAGTGTTGCCGATTATTCAAAATACAGGAGTAATTTTTCATTTTTCTTTCGGGCAAGACATTTACATTATTTTATTATGAAATAATAAAATAACATAAATGGGGGCATTTGATACCGAAATTTAGATTTCCGATCGAATGGGCTTTTGAAAAAGACACGTTTTAATTTAATTGCCGGATGTGAAATTTGCGATAAGTGTTAAGTAATAACATACATAGATAATAGAGTAGCAAGTGTTGTAAGGTGAGCAAGATATGAGTAAATGATAGTCGTTAAATTTGTAGTATAAACGCATTATTGGTTTGAAATTAACGAGTCATGACGTCATACCACATAGTTTAAATACACGTTCGAAAGTCAGTTCTACAAACCTTAAAAGTCGCGCGATATATCTAATAAAATATAAAGTAAACATCGTTTAATCCTAAAAAGGTAATTATATATTTGAAATTCATAAAAGAACATGTTATAATAGAAAGGGATATTTCTAAATTGCGGGAAAAGAAAATAGCATTTTGGATACGAGGCTTTCTTGGATGACGTCATGACATTCAAATGGAGCGAACGGCTTCTTAGCGTGGGTAAGAGAGAAGCGTCTAGGCATTACTCAACCAGAGACCAGTACGGGAGGTCGTGCTGCGTGGATGTGAGGGCGATTCCTCTACATACACATATAGAATCGGCATATCTCCCGAAAATATTTGAAATAAATGATATGCAAAGTTGTTCTTGGGTTGTCCATTACACTTACGCAAACCCGAGATAAAGAGATTTCTTGCAGAACTAGCCGGAGCGAGCTACATCAAAGGGCAACGTTACATCACCAACGACTTCAGCTTCAAATGGCGATCCAATAACTAGGACACAACGATTATACAGCTTCATACTTTACAGTTCGCTAAATTCTGAGGATTAGTTTACTAACAATGCTCACTTATCACCATTAATCTCACTGAACAATGTTAGGGGATTATTGTTGTCTACAATTATGCTATTTTCTGTTTTGTGAGAGTTGAAATTTGTTGATTTACAAACATCAGTTGTGCAAGTGCTAACAGGAAGAGAAGACACAAATTCACCTTCTGCTAGCAATAGTTTTAAAGTGAAATTTATGATTTTGTGTTTTCCATTCACAACACACTGTGATCTGACACCTCAAAAAGTTGCAGAGGTAAAAACGCTGATAAAAACTGATTTATTTTCAAATTGAGAGATTTCTTGAAGACTAAGGGTTTCTGAATCATCTGTGAGGTGAATTAAAGAAAGATTGAATTTGGTAATTTTTTTTTTTTTGAATTAACGTCCTCCAACATTGTGTCATATCGGACGAAGATTGAATTTGGTATGGACCTAGCCCAAGAAAGGAAAAATAAATGTGGGCAGAAACCGATTCTCACACCAAGAGGAGAACGTCATTTTAAACACATTTGTGAAAGAAACAGGTTTGCTACTGCAAAAAGAATTAAATCCAAGCTTGAAGATAGTGGCATTGTTTCAGCTGAAAGAATTGTTAGGTGCAAACTTTCAGAAATGAATTTAAAAGTCCACACACATGGCAAGAAACCCAAATTAACTGCTGCTATGACTGCAAAATGCCCAGCTGGACAAAGGATCACAAGGACAAAGACCTAAACTTCTGGAAATCAGCAAATATTAAAATCTACATTACAACATTTTTTTTATTGAGTCAAACTAACATTTGAGGTCCATTATCATGAACTGAAGTTCCCATTTGAAACAATTCACATAGAGTTATTTTGCTTCAGGTTTGTTTTGGTGACAAAAGCACTTTTGAAATTCTGGCAAACAGAGCTCTGTGCAAAGACATCCTGGTGAAATGTATTAACCAGATTGTGTTGTGCAGACAGTAAAATGTCCTACCAATGTTATGATATGGTCAGTCATCAGTAGGGCTAGGAAGTTCACACATTTGCATGTTTTTTTCATAGGGGTTAAAAATGTATATGCTTTTTCATTATGTGCACGAATTACGGAATTTTCAGTTATTTGGACATGATTTTATGGTGCATATAACTGCATATTTTCTTGATTTTTGATAAATGCATATTTCAATATTATAGCCCCTATATTGCATATTTTAATGATTTTTATTGTTTTTATTACTTTTTTCTATCTGGATAATATTTTTCATATTGGCAGTATTGCACATTATGATGCAACTCACGAAGATTTCAATATTATTGCCCCCATATTGCATATTTTAATTATTTCTATGTTTTTTTTTATTTTTTCATCTGTATAATATTTTTCATATTGGTAGCATTTCTGAGACAATGATTCTTTACCATTGGTAAATAGATTTGTGTCCAGTACAAAGAGAATTTTTGTTAAACCTCCTGAAAGAGTTAAGTTGTTTAGATCAACAGCACCTAATATCCGACTTACTCCTGCACCAGTGTTAACTCGATGGGGAATATGGGTCGATGCAGTTTTATATTATGTTGAGCACATAGAAATAGTCGAAGAGGTTGTTAATTAATTGGATTCGAAAGCTGCTTCACCAGTACAAACTGTGCAAAATATTCTGTCAGGCACTGGGTTAAAAGAGGATCTGTTTCTCATCTGCCCAATTTTCTGTCTTATCAACAGCCATAACGGCATTGGAAGGTGTAGGATCTCCTTTTCATGAATCACTTACTGTCTTTGAAAAAAAAAAAACAATGTGATCTAAGTTCGGTTCCTGGTAGAATAGGTCAAAAAGTGAAAGAGAAAGTGAATTATGTAATTTCAAAAAATTCTGGTTATAAACAGATGTGCGATATACGAGACATCCTCGAAAGAAAACCATCTGTCACACCAAGAGACTTGACTCTCTCTATGAAGCAGTTAACATCATTTAAATATGCCCCTATAACATCTTGTGACGTGGAGAGAAGTTGTTCACGTTACTAAAGTGCTTTGCGAAATAGGCGATGTTTTACAGTTGAAAATGTGTGCAAAGTGTTGGTTGTGAACTGCAATTTAGCAGTTAAGACTAGCAGCGGGACCACTTATGCTTCAACCTCTAAGGGATAAGGTAACTCTATTTATTACTTATACTAACTCGTCTTGTCTACTGCAAAGGAACATTGTTTTAATTAAATAGTGCATATTTCTTGGCATATTTTCAAGTTTTTAGGAGCATATTTGCATGCATATTTCAGTGTTTTTTAGGGCATGAACTTCCGAGCCCTAGTCATCAGTGACAAAGACTGGACGTGTATATGTTGTTCAAGGGACAATGCGGCAGGATCAGTACAAGGAAGTGCAGAGAAGTAGGCTATTGCCTCAAATAAACGACAAGTTCCCAAATGGAGAACCATTCATATTTATGCAAGATGGGACAAGATCTCACACTGCAAAATCAGTAATATTTTTTCTGAGAGAGCAGAACATCCCTTTGTTGCCGTGGCCAGGGAATTCACCAGATATAATCCCATTGAAAACATCTGGAAGCTAGTGAAGAAAGAAGTGGCAAAGGAAGTGATAACCACAAAAATTAGGCTTATTGAAAAGATCACAGAGGTCTGGAATCATCATCCACATGTGCAAGAGACAATTCAGGCATGTATAAATATCATGCCAAGGTGAATTAAAGCATTAATAGCTACCAAAGGTGGTTTGACCAAGTACTAGAACTTTCATATATAAAATTCTAAATAGCTGACAGTTCAGAAACATCCAAGTGTCACCAAAGTATGTATATCATACTTCAAAAAATTCATCAATGTTTTAGGAAATGTAACTTTTCAATGTAGTCTTGTAAAAATAAAAATCATAACAAAATTTGTTGCATGTTTGCCTCCTAACCTCATTATGTTGAAAAATAGAGGTGCATCTAATAATATGGCCAGGCACTGTATGTGGTATAAGCAATAATTATAGGTAAATTTTAATTAAGTACATGTACAAGCAACCATATTCTTCCCCACAGTAACAGAAGGTCTGACCACATATTGACCATCAATATCTAGTCAGAACATAAGCAACTGGCAGACCATTGTCACGAAATCAAAAGCTTGCTGTTAATAATGTGGATACATAGCACAAACACTTGTTTGGAAGGTTTAATGCTTTATCCAGTACGTACGTGGTAAGCTACACTTTCAGTCTCATATTTCTGTGCAGTTTCTTAGATTTCTGACTTACTGTTAGTGTTGTGCTGAGTTGTGTTTGTGCCAATGAAAATGTTGAACGAGAAGAAGAGACCGCAAACATGACAATGGAAATTACATTGGATGCGTTAAAGACAACGGAGAAAGGGGAACATATTAATATGCAATACATTTTAAGATATGTATTATACTTTTATGTTTCCTATATTGTGATACAACATGCATTTATATAATTTGTAGTATTATGTTATGAGTTGTGAATAACAGACCCCTTATTCCAAAAAACTCAACATTTCTTAACTCAACACCCTCTCAGTACACATCAGGTCAAGTTATCAGGATTCCACTGTATTAGAATACAGTAAGCCAAGGAGTAGCCACATCTTTTCAAACCTCACTATGTGATGGCTTTGAAATTCTGTTCTCTTTGCATTAACATGAAAAAGAAACAAAGAAAAGAATAGATATGTGACCTTCATATGATCTCTACCCTCAATTTTTTTTGTGGGTATGGAAACTATTCTTATAACAGCCTACTTTCCTATATACTCATTTTAAATGAGATAAACCTTTGCAGCTACATTACACATTTTGCTATAGATACAAAGGGAACAGCAACAGTCAAATGTTTACGATATATGCTGGCCCTAAAATTCCATACTCTTTCTATGCAACTGCGAGAAACAACTGAATATTGACAGGACTAAATTGTGTGCTTTAAACAGATCTACATTTTTTGTGCAGTACGTTTTTTGTCTATTGCTTATACTAGTTTATAAAAAACTCCTTTCATATGAAGAGAGCCTCACACCCCATTTCCCGAGAATTCAAGATATACATTTTATTTGTCATGAGAATATATATGGAATTATGGTACCAATATTTTAATCAAAATCACCTGAGTCATTTTTGAGAAAATCAAAAAGTTTTAAAAATGTTCTTGTAAAAGGTAAGAAAATCTTTGCACCATATGTTTGAAACATACTGCACATAAACACAAAGTTTGATGAAAGGTAGAAGCAGGACTGAAAAATTCAATGCCATAGCCGGGATTTGAACCATGGATCTTCTGCTTCACGTGGGGCTGTTCCAACCACTGAGCTACCATGGCTAACTTGCCAGCATGACACTAACAATTCGTATTTTCCCAGTACACAACAAGGGAATCTCACATCATCTCACAATTACCAAGTTTGGTATTTATGCAGCTTTTCATTTTTGAGTTATGCTGCTCTCTATTTCACATGCACACACAAAGAGACTTTCCCCCTTTTTTTTTTCTTCTAAAAATACTTTCTTTGAATTCTGGGGGGAGGGGAGCCCTCAAAGCATGTGTTTTCAGTGAAATATCAGCATCAAGTTTTTGGGTGAAATACAATGCCCTCTCTTAACTACTATGTATCTGGTACAAAAAGTAAAAAAATATTGGCACTTTGAACGCCACAAAGCCAAATTTAGCATATTGAATACGAAAATGTAAACATAAAATGTCCAGCAGAAGAAGATGCTTTTTCCTAGCCCATATTTTACACCTTTTTTAACAGGCCCTTAAATTTGTATGAATTGAGCTGGCTATATGTTTGATACATCAAATTTTATCACAGTACAGGCTTATTTTGCAACGTTAGTCAAACATGTTGGAATTTTTCTTTGGCAGCTAAGTCACTGAACAAGCTGGTTTGGGACCTTGAAGGGAAGTGGTGGAAGTGTCTGAAGTCCATTCCCATTCCTGTAAGATACATCAAACATATGTTTGTCAATGAACAAAGATTAAGAAGGTTCTAGACATAGATTAGGAAAGAAGTGCTCAAAAACTTGAGTATAAGAATGGCACTTAATATATTTGGTGGGATGGAACACTAGAAAATAAGCCTCACCAATGACAAACACAAAAATACGTAAGCAGAAAAGTCTTGGGACTTCAAAGGCACTCTGATGCTATATTTCATCATGAATGAACTATAAAATGCTCACTGTCTTCTTCTGGATGCCAAAACCCCGTATAAATCTTCCCCTGAACAGATAATAGGCTAATTCCCCTACAATTTGCTTAATTATTCATGTGTTCCATGTTCTTAAATAATGGTACTATAATAGGTGTTTTCTAATTCTTTGGCATGTCACCTCTTTCAAATACGCTGTTTATAATCTTAACTAGTAATCCAATGTTTTCATTTAAACTCTTGTGTTTTCCAAAACTCCTCTGGTATTCCATCTAGATCATTGGCTGCATTCATTTTTAATCTTATTATTTGTTCTTGCAATTTGTTTGTTCCTATCTGGCTGTTTGACTGTTAAGTATAACCTCTATTCCCTTATACATTTGGCTTTTTTGACTCTAATAAGTTTTTAAAGTAACTGCACCATACTTCTGAGCTTCTGTTGTGCTATGTAACTCTCTTGTATGTTCTTTTCACTGCTGCCCATATTGATGTTTATACCCCGTCCTTCAAATATAAATTTTTCTTTATCCTGTATATTTCCAGTTCACCTTTATTTTCATAATTCCGTTAAAACTCCCATTTCTGCCTTCCTGCACTCATTGTACCATCCCTTCTTCTCATTGTTTAGAACCTCTTTCATTCTTATTGTTGACTCTTCCTATTCTATTAACTCCTCAAGCCTCACAGCTGCTCCCTCCATTTCTGAATGAGTAATACATATTATCACAACAGATTTTAACAGCCAATTTGGTTTGTCATGCTTTTCCACAACAATGTGAAACCACATATTACAGTGTTAATATATCGAGAGCTACAGGAGATTTAGTTACATGGCACTAGAACATCCTCCTTAAGTCCACACTTGTACCTTGTAGCCTCCTGTTATGCCCGTGTTCAATCACATTGGGTTGGTAGCAATTTAACGAGATGCTGAGGTAGAGTTTGTGTAAAATTGGTTACAAAAACATGCTCCTTTTCTTTAATTTAAGACAGTGTTAAAAACTTGCTAATCTATCAAAAGAATATACACTCTGCAGCCAGGAGATGTAGAGTGAGTGGAGTTTAAGGGCCTGTTGACAGCTAGGTCATTTGGGCCCTAGGTCAAAATTTAAAATCTAAAACCACTCACAAACTTTGCGGGCTAACACGTAAAGATTAAAATAGAAAACTAAAATCGTAAACAGCTAAAAACACCAAACGACAAATTAGTACGCTAACTTTAAAAAACAAAAGAACGTACTAAAAAGAGTAAAATGTGAAAGCTAAAAAAGTAAAATACGAAACAATTAAACATTGAAAGGTAAAAAGTATAAGAGTTAAAAACTAAAAGTGTGGAAATGTAGAAAAGCTATACAATACTCATATAGAATGTCCCAAAATTAGACCGACAAACTTTGGGAGGTGATAGATAACATTGTTTTAAACACTTTTTATTAAGGAAAGTTTTTCGCTGCAGTGCTTTGTTTAAGCGCTAGACAAGTTAATGTCATTACTGCCCTCCTACCCAGTTTAAATATTTACGGAAAAATCAACAATGCAAAATAATATTGCTTTTATCTTAGTAAGGCACACATCTTAATCCAAGAAGCAAACACAGAACACATAAATAAAATGCAAACATCTCATTGTTTACAGTTCATCACTGCTTTACTATTCAGAGTAAATGTTGGAACGCACACCCATTGCGATTAACATAAACAGTGCATCGACATGCCATGTTCTGCCGTACTCTCGCAGACACCAGCCATTTCTTGGTTTAAAAGTTTGTCCGCCTAATTTTGAATAGCAAGGTTGTGATTAACTGTAAACAATGAGATGTTTGTGCTTTGTTTATGTGTTCTGTTTCTTGGATTAAGAGTGTGTGTCTTTAAATAATAATAACTTTATTGCTGTCAATAGACTCAACAAGAGCATCCGACGTCATTTTGTCTAACGATCAGTTTTATAATTTACAATTAAAGAATAGCATATAGATTATGTACAATTAAAGTTTTCCATTAACATGTTTTACCTATTGTAACAAGGTTTGTCCTTTAAAATTATAGGATGAATTTATATATCCATTCTTTACAGTTCACTTATATCATACTATTTATATGCACTATTTATTATGCACTATTTGCTGATGACTTAGTAATGTGGACTTCAAAACCAAAAAGCAAAAGTACAGAACTAGAAAAAACCATGCAAAAATCCTTAACCAACCTACAAAGTTGGACCAAAGAAAATTTAATGACTGTTAAAACAACAAAATCAAACTACCAAATCTTTTCACTAAGAAAAAAACCACTAAAAATAAAACAAAATTTTGAGGGTCAACAATTACCAGAAACAAAGGAAGCGAAGTATTTAGGAGTTACATTTGATACCAAACTTACATGGACCAAACAAATAGAAAATGTAATACAAAGAGCAGAGAGGCGCCTTTCACTGTTAAAACGTCTAACAGGAATGAAGTGGGGATGTTCCAGAGCAACTCTTAATACAACATACAGTGTATATATAAAGCCATTATTTACTTACTGCAGCGAAGTTCTTGTAACAGCAAACACAAAAAAAAATTCAAATCTTTCAAAACCAAAGTCTGAGGCTAATTACAGGTGCTATCAAAACCACACCAATAGCAACTATGGAAATACTAACCAACCAATACCCCATTGAATATGAAATAGAAAAAGCTGCTCTTATTCAACAGTTGATCAGACTCCCATTCAATACATGGCACAAGAGAAATTTTACACATACACTAAAGACTCAGGAAAGCTTTCTTTTCAAAATTCAAGACATCAAGAAGAATGTATACCTTCCTAATTAAAAGGAAAACTTCATATCTAAAGCCAATCCAACACATACACTGACATCACATATTATTTACACCTGACAGAAGTTAAGAAAAGTGATACTTCAACTAGTGTTCTAAAATTATTGGCATTAGAGACAATCCATACTAGATTTCCAGAACACGAATGGCTCCATATTTATACTGATGGATCATTTATATCAAACCAAGATGGAGCAGGTGCTGGAGTCACATGTCACCTCTTTTCCTATTACAAATCTTTAAGTTATGGAGCTACTAACTTTGATGGAGAAATTGAAGCAATTCGAATGGCCTTACAAAATCTTTTGTACAGAATTTCACATTTTCAGCAAGCAGTTATTCTCTCAGATTCCAGGGCAGCAATTATAGCATTTACTTCCAAGTTGTCACCAAAAAGCTAAACAATTATAGAATGTTGGAAAATCCTTACCCATCTAACAGCACTTCAAAAACACATAGTCTTCCAATGGATACCAGCTCACTGTGAACTGAGTGGTAATGAGAAAGCTGATTTTCTTGCAAAAAAGTGGTGTACAAAAATCTATAGTTAATCTACCATTTTATGCAGCTAAAAGATTAGTCAACTCTGAATACAAAAAAGTTATTGCAAAATATTACTATGAAAAATCAAAGAATAAAAGATGGGAACTACCAAACACTCAAACAGTAATTCCTGAATATCCTCGAAAAACAGCAGTTGCAACCTTCAGGTTGATTACAGGACATGATTATCTGGCAAAACATTTAAACAGAATTGGGATATATTCTTCACCACTCTGTCCTCTATGTCATCTGCAAGAGGAAATGGATCAAGACCACCTTCAAATATGCCTGGCCACGGCTAGTGCCCCAACCATCAGTGAAAAATATTGGAGAGCAAGAGGATTAATTACCTCATTGTCAGAAATCCAGCATTAGTTAACAACAACAACTTATATCATACAAACACTTCTCTATTAAAAATGCCTTAAAAACATGTTTCAATTTTGATGCATTAGTTTGCTTAATTGTCAATGGTAGTTTATTGTACAATATCGCTCCTACTTTGTATGGGTCCTTGTTGGTTTGAGCTTTATTTGTACTCACTCTATGGTAGTCATTTGCACTCCTAGTGTTATATGTGTGTGGCAATATTTATTAAGTGTATTAAACTGTGTTTTTTCTTTAACTAGCATAACAGTTTTTAGTGTGTATAATGAGACCACAGATAGGATGTTATGTGTTATAAAAGTTTCACGGCAGGATTGTCAAGGTCGAAGGGCATACATACTTCTTAGGCATTTTTTTTTGTACGATACATGCAATACTAATCTGCATTGTTGATTTTGTCATAAATACTTAAACTGGATGGGAGGCAGTAATGACATCAACTCATCCAGCGCTTAAATGAAGCACTGCAGCAAAAAAAACTTTCCTTAACAAAAAGTGTTTAAGATAATGTTATCTATCAACCCCCAAGTTTGTCAGTCTAATTTTCGGACACCCTGTGTATCTTTTCAGTGGCTCAATGAATTATTATCCATGTCAAATCTCCTTTTTTTTTAATTTTTTTTTTTTAAAAAAAATTAACGTCCTCCAACATTGTGTCATATTGGACGAATGAATAAAATGAAATGGGTGAAATGATGCTCAAATGAGCCCGAGGTCCATGGAGCTTTAAGTTACCCGACATTCGTCTTCTCAGGGTAGGGAAAACCTCGGAAAAAAACCTTACCCGGATAACTTACCCTAAGCGAGATTCGAACTCGCGACCTCTTGAACGTGAGGCAGACACGCTAACCATCACGCTACCGAGGCGGGCAAAAATCTCCTGCATATGGCAGTAGCCAATAGGAGTGTGCTACAACGTAGCCATATCGTGTGGTTGTGTGTGAAAGAGATAGACATAATAGCATGCGTGCAGTGTAAGAATAGCGTTTTGCTGTGCATTTTACAAAGAGCTAAGTGGAACTGTGGACCAAAACTTGATTATAACTTAGTTTATCAGTTGAGCTAAATAAATGGCATTAGAAATGGATTGATTTATTCCACATGCTGCACCAGTTAACTCTTGGCACTTTTTACAATCAAGTTTACACCTTTCTTCGTCACTTGAGTTCCTTTTAAAAAACTCATACACCCTATAAACAACTTAGCTTGACTGTGCAAAACACTATCTTTTGGGCACTAATGACTGCAGGAGCTGTGCACCCAAAAGCCCTGTTACTACTACTGTATATTTTCCTCTTCTATCACTAACACAATCACTTGCTTTACTTAGCAACATGTTACGAGCTTCTAAAAATTCATAGAACTGCACATTAACTACTTGTTCTATCCTATGGTCAGAGTAATTATAGGTGTATTAGGAGAAAGGGGGAAGCATAACGGTACACTTATTAACACCTCTGTTAACAGCTCGAGGTCTGCTTCGGTTCTGACAAAATACGCATACATACCGAATGGCTGAAGCTAAAATTATGCTCTTTTTTCGTGCAGGCTTGCACAATCATCCTGTTTACATTTTACATATCTTTTAAGCTTGTAATAAACTATTAATACCTGAGCATTAATCTAGTAATTACTAAGCAAGACGAAGCTAGTTCTGACTAGGAAACAGTGCATGTCTGTGATTCGCTACAGCCGTAGAACCTCTGAAGGTCATATGCAGGAGGTTTGACGAGAACCTTAACTTGACAGTTTGGTTTATATCTGATTTATAGTTGTATGCTTACATATTACACTACAGGCAGTCTTCAACATAGTCTAACAAGATACAACACCTATTGACTCAAATCTGCTCAATAACAATTACAAGCCATTAAGAATCACTACTACTTTTCTACTTATTGTGAAAATAAAAAAAATTGAATAGGGGAGACAAGAGCATTACACACTTCTGCTACTGATGAATAATTTCAGATGTACACATTGAAGTAAAGAAATAATGGGAATATATTTAAAATTATTTTCAAAATAGGTAGTATCCAGTATCTAAGCATTTACTTCAAGCAGTTCACAACTAATAGCATGACAGCCTAATGAGATCGACTGCTCTATCTTCTACTCTGTTCACATAAATAGAGTATTCCAAAACCTTGTTGCAGTAAAGCCAGCAGCTTTTAGCTTCAGGAAGCTAAGTGTACACTATTCAAGACTTGCCCCCACTTATTAATCAGAGCTCAAACTCAGATTATGTGTTGCACATGCAGCAACACTTTCCATGCAAACACTATTTACTGTGAAATTACCATGCTCCTCAATAAATCTCCACGACATGTTTAAAGTTGCACTGAAAAAGACAGTAATCTTGTTATAATCAAACATTACAACCCAAAAATTAATAACAGAAACAATTGTATTATTCAGTTTTGGAGGTAAATTAAGATTAGAAATGACACATAATGATGTGTTCTATGTAACCTAATATTTACCTGACAGGGCCACACAGAAGATTATAGCTGTAACTCCTTCAAAACAATGTATCCATTTCTTCCTTTCAGATCTCTGGCCACCAACATCAAACATCCTGGATAAGAAATGAATGAATTACAAATTAGGCATTCTGTATAACATGGACCTGATCATTTGTCTTAAGGTAACCCATTGGTGAAAAATGGATGAAAATTACAAACATAAGTGCTGAAGCGTTTTTTCATCATCTAAATAGCCAAAAACCGCGCCATACAGTTCACCATGGAGAAGAAAACAGACAACAGCCTTCCCTTCCTGGATGTCCTAGTGACAAGAGAAGCTGATTCACGTCTGGGCCACACAGTTTACCGGAAAGCTACTCATACTGATAGATAGCTCCACAAGACCTCAAAGCATCATCCAAGACAAAAATTGGGCATAATCAAAACCCTTTCCGAATGGGCCAAGAAGATTTCTGAGCCACAAAAGCTGAATAAAGAAATCCAACATCTAAACAACGCCCCCATCAGCAACGGTTATACACAAAAGGAAGTTACAAGAGCTCGCCATCCGAGGTGCCAGACAGTCCAGGCAGACTGGAGGAAGCAAACCCTGAGTACCATCTATTTACCATACATCCATAAGGTAACAGACCGAATAGGAAGACTGCTGCAGCAATACAACATAAGGACTATTTATAGGCCAACAAAGAAAGTCAAAGATTTATTAAACTCCGTTAAGGATAAAAGGCATCCACACTGCACAGCCGGTGTTTACAAAATACCATGTAGCTGTGGACAAGTATATACAGGCACCACCATGCGGAGTATCAGCACTCGACTAAAAAAACATGAAAGACACAGCCGGTTAGGGCAGACGGACAAGTCAGCGGTGGCAGAACACTCTCTATTGTTCGGCCACGACGTAAATTACAAAGACACGAAGGTACTCTCGAGGACAAGCCACTACCAGGCTCGCTTGACTCGGGAAGCGATAGAGATTTTTAAGCCCAAAAACGCCTTCAATCGAAAAGAAGAGAGACAGCAGATAAGCAAAACATGGCTCCCGGCTCTAATAAGAGGGAGAAGAAAACCCGAGACACAGGAAGCCTTCTCTTTTATACCAGGATCAGAGACGTCCCATTTGCCGATAGGCAGTCAATAGCTGCCATGCACCCCCCTCTACAGGCCACACCCTCCCTCCATGCGTGACTATATATAGCGTGCTGGAAGGCATAGCTCTCCAGTCTTTGGACTCGGGACTTCGCTAATCGGATCACTCTGAAGATGCTGGATGCAGTTTTCAGCGAAACGCCGGGACTTCGCTAATCGGATCACTCTGAAGATGCTGGATGCAGTTTTCAGCGAAACGTTGGAGGAAGGCAATCCAATTCGACCACGGCCCACAAGCCCGGAAAATCTACTTAATATAAATTACAAAATTTTTTATTTTTAGCTTTTTATGCCCTAAATAATTTTAAACCTTTGGCTTTCATTTTCATGCTTTTGTTTAGTCATCCACACCCTTTAAATAACATCACTGAGGGATTTAAATGTGTATGTGCTAGGGGTGTGCCAATTTAAATGCCCAAAAGCACTCGAAGCGCTTGCAATATCTGTCCAGTTTGAGTAAGAATTAGATGGTTTCTTGTGGCAAATTTGCTGAAATATGTTGTCTAACTTGAGGAACATCTGCATGAGAGCTATCTGTTGAGGAAATTCCAAAGCTTTTTGGTTTATCTGGAGTGAAATGTGGAAGGAAATATACTAACCACGCAGTGGTTTGTGATGAAATCGTGTTAATATTCTGTGTTCACATACTGTATATGGGTTTACATCAGAGGATTTGTGTCATAAAAAGGATTGGCAGAGCTAAGTATATAATACAACAGTAACAACAACAACAACGATCATTATGATGATAATGATAATAATAATAATATCTTTGACAAGCATGTGATGTTACCTACAAAATACATCTTATGACATAGGTTGCTTCCATCCTCTTCTTCATGATCAGTTTCTGAATCTAAAGATCTCATTATCCTAAGAATTGGAATTATCTGATTCATACAAATTGTCATACACAGATAAGACATCATCATCACAAGGTAGATGATGCATTTCATCCTTTTATTTCTGTTTGCGAGTGGTACCATAATACTTGCAATGGCAAAGCAATATTGCACAACTAACAAGGAAAAACATGTGTCAGTAATATGTAATGAGAGTAGGTGCACAGAGCTTGGTTGACTTCTGTGACACGTAACTGCTGATTAGTCGTTCTTGGAGCTAACGAAATAAACAAATAAGGTTGTCGCTCTACCAAACAGTCAAGTAAGGTGTGATATTAAATGTCCTAGTCAGGCAACTGCACAGGTACGTTTGTGCGAAAACTAGAACGTTCAGATAAACATAGAGGTCTCACAGGCCCTTAGCGACCAATGGAGGGTTAAGTATTTAACCAAAATGGTGATAAATATGCACATGTGGTAGATATTTGTTTTGCTGAGACTATAGCAATGAATGAAGATTTAATAACTGCCTCTGTGGCCAAGTTATCAGTGCCCTGGTTTCTCAACCCAGAGGCCCTGGGTTTGATTCCTGGCTGGGACGGGGAATTTTTCTTTAACCAGAATCATTCCCTATTCCCCACAGAGTATGGAAGCATGTATGTGGGAGTGAATGTGTGTGTAGATTTGAAAATGGAAATGATTAAAACCCTGCAAGAACCTAGTCAAGTTGATCCACATGTCAAAGCCCCCAATAACACCATAGAAGCTAAAGGGGACTATGTAAATGAAACAATTTAAAAAAAATTCAAGCACCTGCTGCACTTACTTAAAATGTAGGCCTTTGAAAGTGAAATGTGTTTCCACAATTCCTGTAGTCTTAACTCTTGTTCGTAAAACATCTTGCTGTGTAGGGACATAATTTGGTAAGGAAATCCTGTCCAATGCATTTAAATAATATGCTGCCGAGTCATTCAACTGATACTCTCGTGAACGTGAAAAGCACAGCTGCACACCCGCATCTTGCCATAATCTTTTCATCAGCATAACTAACTCTGGGGTCAGTTCTCCTTCTTCTGCAGCACTCGCCAGTGTAAAGAACTGTCGAGCATGATCCTGAAACAAAATTAATGTACCTGTCTTTATAATGAAACATTGTTATTCATTATTACAGCATTACTGCAGTTTAATGTAATTTACAATAAATTCCTAACAGCTCTTCTTGAAAATGTCTTAGTAACTACCAACTAAAAACACAATGCACATTATTAAAACATGACAGATGGGTAAGAGCAATGCATAAATTGGTTTGTATAGACAACACAGCTTATTGGGATACCGTAAAAAAACAACTGACATTGTTCCCCCATTGTGGCGCAGTCTGGTTATATTTGGTGATATTCCACCTGTTAGGCTGCATTAGCACTGTCAATAGTTCGTAACATATAACCATGGCAAAGTTATGGCCATAGATGATGTTATTGCATCTGCTATATTGCTACAGAAGACCTTGTTTTTGAACACATTGCAGAGAAGCCAAAGGACAGATTTTAAAACAAGATTCTGCTTAGATGCAGTATTAATTAATTTATTAATCTGTGGACGCCATTGTATTGCTCATGTTTGCATGACTTTTGTCTTGAATTGTTTTAGAGCAGTATATGCAATTATATCACTATTGTTATTTTTCTGTTATTTTGCAAAACAGTAGTGCATTAAATATATATTATGATATTTAGCATTTGGAGGTGATTTTGTCCAAAAATATTATTGCAGAATAAGATTTGCCGAAGGTCAGTAGGTTCATCATGTGTTGTGTGGTAACGATGTGCAAGCTTTATTATTGTCTGAAAGCATGTTACTTTAACCCTGTGATATTTGAGGTTAGAAATAATCCTTTATTATATACACTGGCAGTACTGCTTTTAGGCGTAATTTCGTCTGCAGTTTGGTGTAATGTTGGCCATACTGAATTCTTGGGAACTGCTGATAAGCTGTTTTCTCTATATAATGTTGCGATATGTTTGCTGACACTATTGCAATGTTATGTGTTTAATACTCTGAGCATATTCACAATGGGAAAAAATTAAAATTAAATATCAGAACTACTTCAACTTTCTTAAGATATGTAGGCAGTTATTGTATAGAAGGTGCCAACTGACCTAGCATTAACATCAGAAGCATTATCGAGAGAAAAGGATTATTCTGGAACTTCCCCCCCCCCCCCCCCCCCCAACTCCTCTCCTGAACATTCTAAGAAGTCCAGCGACAACATAAGCAAGAGTGCTCTTGAGTGAGTTAGTGACTGTGTTTCTTGTGCTACATAAATTGCTGGTAATCCAGTGCATTCTCTGAGTGAGATTGCAAGACAATTATGACTTACAGTGAGTACTATTACTGTGAGAAATTAGAGAGGTCTTGTGTTTGACTCTCCAGCATGTGGAGAAGAGGGAAGAAGAGGCAGCTTCACATGTGTTTCATTATACCACTACATTGCAAAAAATTTGAAGTGACAAGGAAAATAGAAATAGATTACATTAATGAACTGACAGTGAAAATTTGACAGTCACAATATGATTAGAAATCTGCAGAATGCAAGAAGCACAAAATGATGTTCAAACTATAAGCAGGTACTCTCTCTTGTTTTAAATAATGCTCCAATGTTTCACCAATTGCTAAGATCATATTGTACTAAAGTATGATAAAAGAGAAAAAATGTAGTGCTTCCTTAAATTCTTAATTTCAGAGAAAGCAAAAAGCTCAAGGATAAGCCTTAATCATAGAACTTTCTGGGCATGATTGGGAAGCAAACCCTTGATACACAATAGTTGCTACAATAATGAGGGAATACTACCCAGGACTAAGAATTATTATTTTGTTGTTTAACGACGCGTCATTTGCCAGGATTACATCAGCATCACCTAGGACTAAGGCAAGCAGTAAGATTAGAACAGCAGCTCCCTCTTTCAAAGTAACACCAATACTCTGCACTATCCTATGAGCTAAAGCATTATACTTTTTTAAAAAAATGGGTACTTACACAGAGTTAAATGCAAACAAGGTAACTGATTACCCGAAATGTAGATATATCAAGAAACAATTTCGCTAAGCTTAAACAAAAAATTGAAATTAAACAGATAAGCAGGAAATAAACAATAGTTTTACCAAGCACTGGACACTGAACAAGTTCATGGAGATTGTTATTTTATGCCAACCAACTTACTTGATTTTGAGCACACAAGTCGTGTATGGGCAATGTTTGAGAGGTAGAATTAGGACTGAAAAATTCAATGCCGTAGCTGGGATTTTAACCACAGATCTTCGGCAATAAATTCCAAACCAATTTGTATTTTCCCAGTAGACCACTAGGGAATCTCACATCAGAGATAAATACCCCACGGCGACTTACAATCATAAGTACTTTATGCCCAGGTTTAATTAAATAATCTCTAGATGGTAACTGTTATTTTATGCCAACCAACTTGCTGTTAATTTTAAACACACAAGCCGTGTGTGGGCAATAGCAATGAATTGGCATTGAATTTTTCAAGCCTGATTCCAACTGTTGAACATTGTCCATATACGGCTTGTGTGTTTAAGAACACCAGCAGTAAGTTTGTTGGCATAAATAATAATTACCATCTAAAGGTTACTTAAACCCGGGACATAAAGTAATTACTATTGTAAGTTGCCCTTGGGGTATTTATCTCTGATGTGAGATCCCCTTATGGTCTACCGGGAAAGTACGAATCAGTTGAGGAATTTAATATCATCCTGGCAAGTTGGCCATGGTAACTTAGCGGTTAGAGTAAGCAGGGGACCCATGGTTCAAATCCTGGCTATGGCACTGAATTTTTCAGTCCTGATTCCACTTCTTTAACATGTTTCAAATTTGACTACTAATTAAATATTAAAAATAAAAGCACTATTAACAGTAACGTATTCATGTTTGGGTTAAAATGTTTGAGTCACCATTTACACACATCTTCACTTTAAAATGTTGGAAAAACTGCAGTTTTCAAGAACATTCGATTTAGCCTCATCACCCAACAGCTGAGGATGAGATCAAATGACCTTGAAAATGTTCCAGTTTTTCCAACATTTTAGGTGAGTGCAAATAAAGTGACTCAAAAAATCGAACTCAAACACTGACCACAAATATTCAAGTACTAATAAAATTGCTTTCATTTGATCAATATCCAATTTTAAGGTCTGTTGCTTTTAAACTTATTTGTTGGGAAGCTTAAAAGTATGGTATATAACAACTTTGATTAATATCACAGAGCTGAAACTCAGGACCTCTTGCTTCAGAAATTATGTGAGATATTTTGAAGGGTCTAACTGCAAGCTGAGAAAAATGTTGCTGCCTCGGAACATTGCTGTACATAGCTCATTAACATGTGAGTAATTATACGAATACTTGCTATTTACAACTTTCCTAGTCCACAACAGCTCTGCTTTAGCTTTACTTTCTCTGGCAGAAGTACAACACATATTGTGTGATTCAGAATTTCCACAGGTAGTGCTCCCATTTCACGTATTTCCACCTGCCATACATGCCCCCTTTTTAAAAGTCTCCCGAGTCCCATTTATAACATCCCAAATACAAAATATGGCTGGATATTTTAAAATTAACAATTTACTTATGTTATGTGCACCATTCTTGATCAATCCTTGTTAATCAAGGGTCACTGAAGTATGATCAAACTGTAGTTATGATGCATTACTGTTAATTCTAATTCAACGAACTGACATCAGCTGACTGTGTGCTAGGTTTCTCAACAATCATAAGAGTATGAGAATTATTCAACAAAAGCATGCAACTCTATATGCAAAGAGGCTAAAGTGCAATTACAATCTCTTTGTCTATATTGCTAGTTTCTCTTTTTTGAAATATTGTATCATTGGACATTCTTTTGGCAGTAAACAAAAATGGAAAATACAGAGAGGTCTCCAGAGTTTGGATGAATTTGGCCATGCACTTCATTATACACAGCTGAGTTCTAATAACCAAAATAAATAACTTTTTGCTAAAATAGCATGACTCGTGATGCATAAACTTATGAGAAATTAAAATAGTTCCTTCTAAACTGCATTATATCTAGCATTTTGATAATACTACAGAATTCCTTACTTCATAATGCCGTGACATGAATTGCAGGTTAAAATAAATAATATTTGAGCACCTTATAGTCTAAATTGTCTTGAAATCTCCATATCGTAGGTATAGAATACCTGCCTCACATTCAAGAGGTCCAGAGTTTGAATCTCAGTTAAGGTGAATTACCCGGATAGTTTTTCCAGGCATTTCCCTTAACCTGAAATGGTAAGTGTTGGGAAACTTAAGCTCTATGGACCCCAGGCTCATTTCACTAATTTTATTCATTGTCATATGACCTACATGATTAATAAAAGATAAGAAAATAGCAACTTACGTTAATAATGACTGAAACGTTAACAAATACTGATGCAAAAATAAATGTCTCCAGGTTCCATGGCACCCGGAAATCCATCAATTTTATAAAATCTGTCCGTCACAGATCTTAATTCTGCCTTCCATACAAACAGTACAAATGATGGATAAAAAGAAGTAATAATATCTGACCATCACTGAGAATATGTAACACCACTGTTTGGTGTATGCTAGAAATATCCCAACCAGAATATTAAAAGCTCTTATAATGTATGATCTCAAACTTGTTAAAACTCTATTCATGGGAGAAACAGGTTGACTATGGTTCATGGGAAACTAACCTCTCAACCATTTCATTAAGTAGCAACCACGCTGTACCGTATGACAGACAGAATCGTTCTCCAAATTTCCTGTCCCCATACTCTTCAAAAGGGTCAACTCTTTTCACAATTATCCAATTTTGACATTGATCCTAATTTAAGTAGTAATTCAAGTGCATTTATCTCATCCCCAATAGCTTCAAGAAAATCGAAATAGGCAGCCATGTTTTACAACTTACAACTTTACTGCAATCAATGACTTAATTGGTCCAGCACCTACAGTCAACTACCTTGTTTAACTTTGACTGCTGGTGATGCACCAAAACATTGTGTAAACATGGTCAAATATCAAACTGACCATGCTCAAATACTGACTGAGAATGGTGCATGTGGCCAAAGCTTACAATTATCACATTTTATTGTCTTTCCATACAATTTGCAAAGCAATTCATAATTTGATGCTTGATTTTCACACAATTCTTCCATGGGGCACACCCCTCAGTTTGTAACACACTATTATACACCAAATTCAATATACTGGGAGAACAAAAAAACCTCTGAATGGGCTGCGCAGAGTTTTGCCTGTCTGCATCCTTGGCGCTTGTTGCCATCTACCGCTATCATAGAAAGGTGCAGATGAAACCATACAACATTTTTAAAACTACTTTGAAAGGCTTTATTGATCAACTTTATGAAAGAAGATACTGAAACTGACCACCATCGTTGTCCATATATTTCTGGCACCTCTTTAGGAAACTATCCATCACTTGCTACAGTTTATGTTGAGAAATACTGGCAATTTCTTGGCAGATATTTTGTTTTAATTCTTCCAGGGTGTGTGGGTTTGTGTGGTACACTTTATGCTTTAAGTTACCCCAGAGATAGATATTGCAGGGGGTTAGGTCAGGGGAGCACAAATCTCTACTAATAATTTTGTCCTGAAACACACCATTTTTTTTAGAGCAGCTGTGTGTGAAGTTGGAGGTCCGTGGTTTAAATCCCGGGTGTGGTATTGAATTTTTCAGCCCTGATTCTGGCTATCATAATTTAAATTTTTCTCACTGAAAGACTGGCTGTATGAGCTGTTGCATAGTCCTGCTGAAAAAAGGGAAATCTTGCTCCATGTCTGTTAATTCTCTAAAAAAATGGGGCAAAATTATATTCATGAATGTATCGGCAACAACTGCTGACTTGAAAAAATTAGCCCTATATTCTCCCAGTAGCTCCTAATCCTTTATGCTATACCCTAATGCATGTCATAACTTGCAGTTAAATATTATTTTATTAATATCTGGATTTTGGTGTATTAATCCACAACCAGTTCAGATAATTAATTCTACTGTATTGATTAGGCTCACTACTTACTGCTCTTCCAGGATCAGCAAAATCGATTCTCAGCTGTCCCATTGCCCTTATAATAGCCATGAGGCTCTGAATTGTATTGCTGTACACAACAGGACGATATTGTTCACATTCTTCCTTTGAGTAGCCTGTTTCATGAATGATTTTCATTTGTTTCACTATTGTGCTTTTTCCAGATTCACCTGCACCTGAAATCAAAAATACAAATTTAAATACCAGTGTTGACATGATTCTTGTGATTATTTACTGAAATTTTAAAGCAAAGATGAATTACATAAATTGTTTAACAAAGTGCAACACTTTTCAAAATGGAATGCATAAATGAATAATTTTCCCTTTTTTTTTATTTTGTTGTTTAACGACACTGTCAGTTGCCCAGATCACATCAGTGTTGCTGGTGTGCTGGAATTTTGTCCCGCAGGAGTTCATTTACATGCCAATAAATCTACCGAAATGGAGCTGTCGTTTATAAGCACACTTAAAAACCATCGGTCTGTACTGGATTGAACCTGTGACCTTGGGATTAGTAGGCCAGCATCTAACCGAGCTACCCAGACTGACAATAATTTTTCTTGGAAAGTACTGAACAATTACCTTGACATGGACAACCCAATATTTTATTTTGGGCAATGCTAAGTGCTTGTTAACCCAGTAGTTATTATGCACACATTATTGGATTTCAGTTCACCCTTACAGCAAAACTGAAGCAGAAACTTAATTATGCAACCTTTTACATATAGCGTACTATTTTCATAGAAACTAAGTAAACTATTCCAATATATGATGCGTAATTCCATGGATATGGCACATAATCACTACTATCAAAAATGAAAAACAGTGTTGTGTAGACCTAAGCAAATGTATCACATGGGCCATAAAAAGATAAGCATCTCACCCCAACTGTCATTAATCAGTAATTGATTAAAACTAAAACTTCCAATATTTTTAAACACAGAATATCTTGACTTGGAGTTTATGGCAAGAAGCCCAGCAAATGCACTAGGAATAGTTTCCTGACAGAAGCATCTGCTGTAGTTCGTCAAGTAAATTTCTAAGCTGCTGAAGATATTAAAACTATGTAGATATACTGGGTGGAAGGAAAGTCATTACATTAATTTAAAATAGTGGTAGATCTGTGTATTTGGAGCACATTCTGTATATTATGTATTTGTCTCTGACCATTTCCTATGCCGATAGTTTAGCTTTGTTGAAAATAACCTGGCAACACTGCAGATTGTGTGGGTGGTCACTTTCCCTGGCTCAGTACATAAACAAACACTGTAATGGTGCGTCTTGTAAACAAACTTATACCCTGCCTTTTTTTAATTAACATCCTCCAACGTAATGTCATATTGGACGGCATACCCTGCATTGTCCCTCTGTGTTTACTGTGCGAGTGTAGGCCAATCACAAGTATTAGCTCCCAAAATATTGCACGAAAGCAAAAGTGCCTGACCTGTTTACATCCACAAACTAGGTCAATTCCCTGACCAAGCTCAATGCAACGTTGTCGACTTACCTCACGTCTGAAAGAACAGCTCGGCGTATTCTTTCACGCCTTTTAAGTGATTAATTATTTCGTAACCCTGTGTGATGTCCCATAATTACTATTGAAGCTATGTCAGCAATAAGCTACTCTACACATCTTATAAGTAACAAAATGCTATCTTTGTACATTCTTGTGGAATTGCGTATCCAATTTGGATAAAAAAACTATTTTTTTTTCGAAATTGGCTAATCAAAGAACAAAATGCCATTCAACTTTTTTGTTTGTAATGCTTCTATGAAACACATATTAGAAGGAATGTAATTACTT
Source organism: Tenodera sinensis (assembly GCA_030765045.1). Lineage (NCBI taxonomy): Eukaryota > Metazoa > Arthropoda > Insecta > Mantodea > Mantidae > Tenodera > Tenodera sinensis. The sequence goes on from CM060964.1 coordinate 34,839,563, forward strand.
CCCTTCCACCCTGTACTTCTGAGTACATAAATGGCTGAAGGTGGAAAGCTAATACCAGGTGGATCATACTTTAACCAGGGATTCTACATAATGAATTTAACAAATATGTCCAATACAATTATCGTCAATAAAAACGGTTTCGCAAAAAGAGTGTAAAATATTTGGAGCCATCTAGCTTGTTGATGAATGGATATAAATGGTTTATTTCACTAGCTCTCTTGCAAACATTGTGTGAACAATGCTGTAATGCATTTCTGCCTTAATTCGAATGAATTTAGTCATAATTTAATGTTAAAATGTCATTCAAAGTTTCAATTTCTAAGAGAGATTTGGCAATATCATGTTAGTATTAAATTGTGACTAAACTCATTCGAATTGAAATAAAATATTACAGTATTGTTCACACAATGTCTACATGGCACTTAGTGAAATAATAAACCATTTATATCCATTTGTCAAGAAGCTAGGCAGCTCCAAATATTTGACACAAATGATTGTTTTTGGCGAAATGTTTTTTTTATTGACAATTGTATTGGACATATTTGTTACATTCATGTAGAATCCCTGGTTAACGTATGGCCACCTGGTATACCGGTTAATACGGCCAATTTATGACTCATGCAGCAGATGATATCAATCACATCACAATTGAGGAGCGTTTTTTCAAAAACTCGATAGATGCAAAATTTTACGAAATTGAGTTATATATAGTATCGGCATAATTTTCACCTTCTGCATCGTCTGTGAAATCAGATTTTGCAAAATTCGATTCTTGTCCTGTGTAGAAGCTATGGAATATTAGCAGTTTTTTCAAAACTCGATAGATGCACTTGCTCATTTAAAGCAAAGGTCGATAGATGCAATTTTATGATTTTAAAATCCAAAGTGTAGCAACCTCAATTCTATGAAACGCATGTTGGCATTGACTGCCATCTCACTGTTGCGATTCTTGGAATTCTCCATCATTTCTCCAAGCTTTGTACACTGCTGTTTCGTTAGAAATAACTGCAAACTCAGGTTGTACGCTTGGATTTCACATTCATTTCTACAAGCTTTTTGTTCTATTTATATCCCGCCTTTAACTGCAAAGGTCATATCGGCGACCTTGCCTATTGGCAATGGTGTTACTCGTTTAACAGTGGGTTTTTTGGTCTTTGGGGTTTTTTTATACCTTGAATTCACACACATTCACACTTTCATTCATACTCTGAGAAGGATGCAGAATAATCTTGGCTGGAGAAAAATTCCTACCCCCTGCCAGAAATCGAACCCGGGACCCCTTGCACAGCAGGCAGGTGCTTCTATAAGCTTTGTTATACTTACATGGCATTTTTATTCTTAGTTGAGACACTGCACTGTACTATGCACAATGGACAGGAGCTCAGATTGTGAAACTGTACCAGTCGTAGAATGCGCTGGAGGTAGGAATTGCAAAAACAAGGAAAGGAAATCAAACTGCAAGTCAAGGAAAACTCATACTCCAGCAATTACATGTTCAGATAGTCTCGAGTACACTCCATGAAATCCTAAAACTAAAGTTTCCAAGGAATCACAGGGGTGTCAAAAGTTAGATTATCTCTCCTGGCTAGAAAATTCACTTATCTGGGAATGCGCTAGAGGAAACCAGAGGAGGTGACAGAACAGGAATATTACAGAAGGGCATTACTGCTGCTACAAAGCAAGACATTAAGAAGTACAGATGTAGAGAAAGCCACTATGGAAGAGCAAAATCAACTAGAGGATATTTACCTCCAGAACTTAATATCAGAAAAATGTGGACCAGCTTTTGCAACGAAAGAAGATTAAGAAATCTACCAGTCTGCTCACTGTCAAAATATAAAAACATATTTTACAACTTCTTCAATCTTTCATTCTCTACACCACACACTGACACATGCTCAATGGGACTGATGAAGATTAAGATAGAGGCAGATGAGGAAAAGAGAAACAAACTAAGAACCATGTACAGACTGCACAAGCACTAATAAAGGGAAAGCTTACTTATTCATATTGTTTAATATTTCATTGTGTGTATTCAATATGTTTGTTATATAAATAAAACAAAATATATTGTTATTGTGAATGTAGCAGTACTTAGTTCCCAAATTTATACCTAATAAAATAATCCTTATAAACATGAATATGTTGGTTGTATAGTATATTATGTTATAAAGAGGTGAAAATAAATAAAAATATAATAAATGCAAAAATAAAAAGTAACAAAAACAATAAATGACAAAAATAACAAAATTTCATGTCTTAATTTCTCGCTCATGCAGAAAAGTTATCAGCATCTATCGGCTTTTGAAAAAACTCCACATTTTCAAACCCCAAATTTGCACCTGTTAAACTATGCTATTTGTTTCTTTTCACATTCAATGAGACAGTTTCAGGAAGGAGAATTGAATTGATTAATACAGTTGCTGTGCTAACCAATTAGTATTGCCAATAAATAGAAAAAAACATTTATATCAGAAACACATTTTGTGCATCTATCGAGTTTTGAAAAAACGCTCCTCAATTGCTCTTGAACAAATTTGAACTAAAACAAATTTCTGTATTGGGTTTCTTTTAATAAAATCTAAATATGTATTATTCTGGACACCTAGAAGTAGCACCATTTTGGTGGCACAGATGTTGTGTTTGCATTCAAATAGCCTGTACTTAATATACACAACAGAGATAATGGCTGTGTTGGCTGCAAATAAACAATGCTAGAGTCCTGAGTACTAATCTGTACTTACGCTGTTTCTATTTTGAAGTTATAGAACGCTTATCAAACTTTTATTTTCATAATAATTAACTGTGCAAAAATGCAACTGAGAGCACCACAGGTTCGTTTACTTTCAACTCGCCTTATGAAACTGACACAACTGCAGGATGTTAGACTGTATTATTGCTTATTTATTGTGCTTTGATGGTTATGCTTGTATGGCAATGCTTCACACTTACAATCTGATGGTAAAAGTGAGGTGCTAGCTTAAGCAGTTCAAAAGATAGATTAACATTCTAAAGTAAGAACAAATTAGAAACTAAAAACTTCACTTATCTTAGTATTATTTGCTGATCCTGGGTTTCAAGCTGTGTCCAAGCTTGAAACCCAGGGTCAGCAAATAATACTAAGATAAGTGAAGTTTTTAGTTTCGAATTTGATCTTACTTTAGAATCTTGTTGCTTCACTGTTAATAGCTTCAATTTTTCCTTATTTAGATAGATTAACAGTTTACTCTACTTGAAGACACTAAGTTTTGTGGTGTTGCTATACCTTGCACACTTATGGAGCAAAAGTCCAAAAATGACATGTTAAAAATTAGGAATTTGAAGCTTGGAGGTGAAAGTAGAGATGTTGCAGCATAGAAAATCATTGATAAATTGTTTCTTAGCCCCTTTTTTGGCACCTCTGAAGATGCTTTGTATAGGTTAGATAAGAAGTCCTTACCCAGTCAAAGTTTACGCAGAGTTGGAGTGTGTCATTTCCTTGTTTACAGTATTGTGGTAACGCTTAAACAGTGATACAACTGCAGGAATAAATACTTCGATGGTGAGTTTAAACAGAATAATAAGTATCTTCTTTTCATAGAAGTAAAAGTAAAAACGTGCATCCATTTTTCTACGGAAATTGAAGATTATATAGCAGACGTAAATATTTCAATACACTGTTTACCATTATCTACACAAAATTCGGTAAAAACCCAGTGCAAAAAGATTTTAGAAGAATTAAAATACAGATCAAGTTACAAAAATAAACGAAATCTTATCCATTCTTTAAAACATAAAAACGTAGTATACACAAAGGCAGACAAAGGGAACAAAATAGTAATAATGAATAAATCAAATTACATAGAAAAAATGGAAACAATGCTAAATGATAGCAACTACGAAAAAATCAGCAAAAACCCGCTAACCACTTGTGTTCAAACCTTTGAAAAAACTATACAAAATTCAAGTATAATACCAAACAAATATGCAATTAAACCAAATAATCCAACCGTACCCAGAATCTATGGTTTACCCAAAATACACAAGCCAGACATTACCATGAGACCCATAATTAGCAGCATAGATTCACCAACTTACAAACTGGCAAAATGGCTATCTAATAAATTTAATTCATTTCCTAAATTTGAAAATTTAAGCATAAGAAACAGTTATGAACTAATAGAACACATCAAAGACTTCAAATTAACAGAAGAGGACACCCTTGTCTCCTTTGACGTAAAGTCACTATTTCCCAGTATACCAATAGAAAAGCTCCCATCACTGATCAAAAGTTGGCTCAAATCACTTGGAATGTCATCGTCAGAAATTGCAGAATACATAGAACTCACCAAATTATACACAGAACAAAATTTCTTCCAGTTCCAAACAAAGTATTTCCGTCAAACTTCAGGTTTAGCAATGGGCAACCCTCTCTCGCCATTCTTAGCAGATATTTACATGAGTTCATTGGAAATAAGGATCACAAAAGGTTTCCTGTGGATGTTCAAACTCTGGCAGCGATATGTGGATGACATATTTGCAATAGTTCCAAAAAGACACATCAGTGACGCATTAAAACTTCTGAACATACAGGACAAAGGTATAAATTTCACAGTGGAAGTAGAAAAAGATAATAAATTACCATTTTTAGATCTAAAATTAATCAAAAACAAGGATAGAATAAATTTCGGTATTCACAGAAAACCAACGCAGACAGACAACTACATAAAAGCTAATAGTTACAATCCAAGAAGCCACAAACAAGCAATTTTCAATAGTTTAACACATAGATTGGTAAACATCCCTCTTTTAGCAGAAGAATATAAAACAGAATATTACAAAATAATTGAAATAGCACAAAAAAACGGCTTTCCCAAAGAATTAGTAGATAAAAAGGTAAAACAAGCAGAAAAGAAAAAATTATTAAAAGAAACTACAACTCTCACAGCAGCAAAAACAAAAATGATATTAAAAAAATTCACATATCATCCATGGGCTTTTGATAAATTCAAAAAGGTGTTCAAGGAATACAACATTGAGCTAGCAGCAGTAAACCATTACTCCATAAAAAACCTACTACTTTCAAACATCAAAGATGCTATTCCACCTAACAAAAAATCTGACATATACCAAATTGAATGCACTGATTGTAATGAAATATACATAGGAAAAACCAAAAGAAATTTAGAAATTAGATCCAAGGAACACGTTAGAAACATTAAGAGTAAACAATTAGAAAAATCAGTGGTTGCATTTCACTTTTGGACAAAAAATCATGACATAAAGCTAGAACCGAAACTTCTCAAACACATAACCGGAAAACAAGAACTGTCCACATGGGAACAAATCTTTATTTTAAAAAATAGAAACCGAGTATTTAATTTCGACATTCCTCAGAGAGACATTTTCAGTAAGTTCATTGAACCGCCACCAGAAGAAACACCAGAAGAAGCATCACCATCTGCACCATGAAACACCATGGAAACCCAGTTATTGTCCGGTTGATAATGGAGGAAAGTTAACCTTCGAAATGCGCCCCGGAAAAATATGTTGTAAGTGTTGTTCAGTGTTATTAATTAACTCACCTTTTAAATTAAAAGGAATAATAAGTGTTTAACATTTTATAGAGTTTGATAACAGATATGTTAAGTAAAATGTGATACAAATAATAAAGATTACGCAACAGATTTTTTATGTTCTAATAGATGTAAGTCTTTTCCTTTACGACCTGTCACGTTGTTTTATATGCTGAATGAATAAGTATACCTTACATAACATATCCTGAAAGTTTCATCTGCATTTTGTTGTGACTTTCGAATGCAGAGTGTATTTTGCCTAGTAGTGCACTCCAACTTCATATTGCAGGTGGTCAGTGCTTTACATGTTGAGACCTGTACAAGGTACTCGTGGCTAGTAACCAAAGTAACAAGTCTGTTTATGACTTTATAATTTATAAAATAGATACTTCCAGTTACTATAGTGAAGAAGTTTTTTCACAATTAGAAAAAAAGTGGAGTAATTTTGCACCAACTTCAATTCACGATGGCACAAATCGTACAGAAACACAAACAATTTTGAACTGAAGTACAGTGACTGTTTGAGAGTTTCAACATCACGTTATGTTACAATGAACCAAATATAGGTAAACCTATTCCTTCAGCTTTCCTTAGCAGAAAAAACCAAACCATTTTCAGAAAGTAGTATGAAATCTAAGAGACAGAAAATAGAGAATCCCCGAAAATCAACTAGGAACTTTCTCATTTAAGTCTAAAAAGGTCTGGGAGAGTTGATGCGGTGAAAGTACTTGAAAGTGCACTAAGCAGTCCCACCAAAGTCACCAAATTATTGTATTCGGTTAAAAACTATCCTGAAAATATAAATAAAAACAATAGCAATGAAGCATTAGCACTTATAATGGATATCATATTCAGCATTCCAGCTCGGAACAAAGAATAAAATGCTGACTTATACCCAGCATATAAAAAAATAGGATTGTTAGACCATACACTTCTACGGATTATTCAGTGTATGGAATCCATTCCAACTAATTTCATTTAAACAGGGTAACATAAGTTATTCAGCAAATGAGGTGTGATGGTAGTACAGGTCATCAAAAATTTAAGCAGACATATATGATGAAAGTTACTTATCTGATGCAGAAATGTTTTGATCTCCTTAGTTTTGCTTTTGTTATATAGTGAAGGAGATGGCAATACAAATACTGTGTACTGGCAAAATCTGAACAAAATACTGTAGGTCTAATCATATCAAATTCACGAATGAGACAATTGTTTTAGTGATTTTTTTTTGGAAGGGAGATAAATTGTAGCACATTTGACTTACAGGTATCTGCGCTTAAAACTGCAAAACTTTTTGTAAAGAAATAGACCTGGTTTTACCTCTCTGCTAATGTCCAAAATGTGTTAATTCATGGATTTCAGATCACAAATTCAGCAATGATATCCACTGCTCAACTGTCTGAGGAGACACAAGAGGCATGTAACAAGGATAAAAGATTCCAACAGCATCATATAAGAACAAGTTCTCACCACAATACAATGAGTGACCTGCTGAACAATTCGCTGGTGTCATTGGATCCTTTAATTTAGACTTTACAAAAGCTATATGAAAAACTCAAGACTCCTCTTTGTGAAGAAGCATAAAAGTGGCTTTATTGGAGCGAAAGAACTCATTTGCAAGAAGAAGAATAAGGAGGAGAAGAGGAAGAAGAAGAAGGAGGAGAAGAAGAGGAAGAACAAGAAGGAGAAGAAGAGGAAGAAGGAGAAGAGGAAGAAGAGGAAGAAGGAGAAGAAGGGGAAGAAGGAGGAGAAGGGGGGAAGAGGAAGAGGAAGAAGAAGGAGGAGGAGAAGAAGGAGGAGAAGGAGAAGAAGGAGAAGAAGAAGAAGAAGAAGAAGAAGAAGAAGGAGGAGGAGGAGGAGGAGGAGGAGGAGGAGGAGGAGGGAGCAAGCATGGACGATGAGCAGCAGCATTGGGGCACTAATATGGAGTATGATAATTCATGAAATACATAAATTTATTTGAGATAAGACCACTAAATAATAAACTATGTATTTATGAAGGAGGAGGAGGAGGAGGAGGAGGAGGAGGAGGAGGAGAAGAAGACAAAGAAGAAGAAGAAGAAGAAGAAGAAGAAGAAGAAGAAGAAGAAGAAGAAGAAGAAGAAGAAGAAGAAGAAGAAGAAGAAGAGGGAGCAAGCATGGACGATGAGCAGCAGAATTGGGGCACTAATATGGAGTATGATAATTCATGAAATACATCAATTTATTTGAGATAAGACCACTAAATAACAAACTATATATTTATGCATTGGTATGTGTTTCATAGCTGTTAATTATAATTTTACCCACTAATGAGATAAATTGTTCCATGAAAATACTTTTGTCCCATTTTGACTGCCATCTGGCCCACTGTGAAAAGGTGTAAATTGAAAATCAAAATCCAGAGCACTCAATTTCCATTTCTTGTTCTTCATTATTACCCATTCTCCTCAATCAAGACTCATGAATCTAAATTCATACTGGGTATACGATGAGTAGAGAATTCCCTAAATCAAAATGTTCAAGGAAGTATTCTGTAATTGAGATTTCCCAAAATCCTTAGAACCCTGAGCAATGCTAAGTCTTATCTCACTACTTCTGTTGTGGACAACTACAATGAAAACATGGGCCTTGATTCTTCATTATTATTTTTGCCATCTATCAAAATTTAAACTTCTTATGAAAAGTAACAGACAGTACCAACCAGCACATTTTAAATTTGTCTCGCTTTAAACACTCAACTCTAAGCATTCGATCATCCTTTTTCTTTGGTTTCTTTGCCATTTACCCGTATTAGAGCAAGTATCATGTTCCATTAAAAAGTTAAACATTGAGATACTACCACAATTATAAATTTTGAAATTCCCAGAATAAAAACATAGCTTTTTGTTTGAACCAAAAAGTTCACCACAACATACAGGTGTGCCTGTCTATGAACAACTCAGAAATGAAAAGGTGGATGAAATTAACAATTTATGATTGAATCAGACACCATTCAAGGACACCAAACAAAGATTTTCAAGATAACTTCCCTATCCCAAGCAATCCTTTCGATATTGTTAATTACACATTGGTACTCTCTAAAAGAAGAGTAAGTTAACAAAATAACTTTTGAGATCTTGTTATTAAAGTTGAACACTGGAGTTTCTTACAGTGGATATTTATACACACTCATATCAGTAGGTTGAAGGGCACTTTTATCTATACTCAGCACCAAACAAGAAGCTGATTGACAGTTGCTCACCATGTGGCATAAAGCTCTAAATGGACAGGAGGGGATGGATGTGTCATTGTAGTCATTATAGCAACAAAAAGAAGAACCAATTAGAGCTAAGATGTTCTCATACCAACGGTACACAAGAAACCAGTGTTGTCAGTATTTAACATGTGATTAGCATGTGCCTGACGAGCAATCCAGCAGTAGTATATGTAAACCGTGCATCTTATCTTCTGTTTTTGCTGCAATATATACAATGCTTTCCTGTAGCGCCAGCTTACAATCAGAGATTGCCTGTATGGTGACAAGTTCGTTTGCATCATTCTATTTATGTGGTTCTTTGCCTTGTATTTACGTGTGTTTGAGTCTGTGTATCTGTACGTACGTTGTGAGCATTTGCAATTGTCTTACTCTTTTAATGAATTTTAATTACGTCCAAAAATATTTGCAAAGATAGTGCAACCAACTTAGTGTACTTGGAAAGTGAATAAAATTGTGTTTGGTAAGGAATGTTATATCCCAATTAAAGAATTACACAGTCAATGGCATTGCTGCACAACATGGTTACAAAATAGTTTGGCTTCCCCCTTTCCTAATGTAAGCCAATTAATTTGGGCTGAAGTAAAGGGTTATGTTGGGCAAAACAACAAAGATTTCACTGTGTCATCTGTAATAAAGCTACAGAAGAGTCTCTAACAGCAGTAAAAACTGAAAACTGTGAAAAAGTGGTTACTCATAAGCGCAGCGTCAGAAAATGAGTTTTGGAAGGATAGAATAACTTGTCATTTCTACAGGTAATTCCAGCAACAACAGCAATGATGCTAGCGATTCGGATATCACCAGCATTTTCCCACTAGAATAAGCATCAATATGTCTCTTTTGTTAACATGTATCTTTAAGTTAATATATACCTGCATGTTCTATCCTTCACATGTAGGTTCACTATTTTACTAGTCTTCAAATACGAATATAAATAAGACCCACTACATTCTAAGTGCAATCAACTGTCTTCATGATTAAACATTCATATTTACTTGTGTTTTACATTAATGGTCTGCCTAGCTACTTGTAACTTTTAGTTTTATTCCAACTTCTTAGAGGTCAGCGGCAGGTATGACCTTAATTTCTGCTGTAGGTAACATAGATTCATACTGATACTAAAACACTAACTTCAACTGCAGCGAAGCACTGAATACACTAGGCTTAAATCAACCACAACACTACTTGCATCACTTATCTACTTTTAAAGAACAAGTTTCATGGGCTATTGCAATATCCTGAGCTACTCTTCAACTAACAAAAAATCAGAAGGACCTTTCTTCCTCTTTGGAAGAATTTTCTGTTCTACAGCTGTACTTAAACATATCAAAGGATAGCAGAAGAGCATTATTTCCCTTTCTACAAAATGAGTGACAAATTATATGGACTCCACATTCTTACTGTTTGGTCATATGAATGAAACCCATGACCCCTGTACTGATGAGGTTGATTTTTTTTTTATTCTTTTGTACAAATATAATCTGTTCTTCATTTACTCCACTATGTTCATTCTCACCCATTTTCAGGAATTCACATTCCTGAATGAATGCTTTCCCAAGGATACCTTTTGCCGAACAACAATTTCTGGGATTGGCTTACCCAAAGCAAATTTCCTAGAGCCTTGGTCCCAAATTTTACTGTTACACTTCCAGAATAAGCATTTCCAGAACTGTATGGCATGACACAGACCGATAATCTACAAATGTTGGCAGGAACAACAGGTTAAGAATAAGTTTGAGACAAGCCAGTTAATTGAATTTTGGTTTTGTGTATTATATTTTTCTAATTAGAAACTGACAGATAAGGCTACAATGATAATTTCGGCTCAATGAGGTAAAGAGCATCAGCTTGAAAGATAAACATATTTAAAGAGCAAGAGTGGAGCTGGAGAGAAAATATACTGGGATTGTGTGTTTCAAAGAATTTTCTGTTCAGGCCATTACTTCAAGACTGCAATCTGCAAGTGCTGAAAGGACCAGCTGCATCTCAACAGACACATGGTCCTAATCAAGGTGCAGCATTTCATCTGTAACCTGATGGCTGAAGCAAGAAATTAAAAAACTAATTATTTTGTTGTTTAACGACACTGCCAATTGTTAGGATCACATCAGCATCGCCAGTGTGCCGGAATTTCGTCCTGCGAGAGTTCCTTCATATGCCAGTAAATCTACTGACATGGAGACGTCGTTTTTAAGCACACTTAAAAATCATCAGTTTGGGCTGGATTTGAACCCACGACCTTGGGATCAGTAGGCCAGCATCTAACCAACTCAGCCACCCAGCAAGAGCTACAGCTGGTACAGATACTGGGAAATAGGTTACAGAGAGCTTTTAAATAAGTGATTAAGCACAATTTTAATAAATTGGTTAACTCATGCTGAACACACTGATAAAACTATCCACAGTTGCTAATTCCTTGTTTGTTCGCTCATTTGGTCCCACTCCGAGCAGAGCCCAGGGACGTTCAACACATCATACAATTGGAAGATGCATCATGACTAGTAGAATACCCACCACCAATTACACTATTATTTCCCTCTATCTTTGTAAGAAAGAAGAGAAAAGTTATTTTTTTTTAAATTTTAAGCCACTGCCATTGCACCACCATAAGCAACATGCTATAAAACAAAATTGTGTGTAATCTGCCATATATTTAATATTTATCTGTTGAGATATTAAAGACTCCCTCAACAGTGCATGAGGAGCAAGTATATAACTTTAAATTTTCCTTAAAGATTTTATGTTACTATGATTGCCTAATAGCTTTAGGTAACTTAGAAGGTTGTTATATATTTTTATTGCAGAGTAGTAACATCCTTTTTGAAACAGTTTTAAGTTATTTACTGGTCTATGCAAAACACCTGCATCATGCACAGCAAGGTTTGTCGTGAAGTCGTCATAATTATCTGCAAGATAGTTCAACAGAGAATATATGTATTCACCAGCAGAGTAAGAATTTTTTGGATTCTATATAATGGACTACAAGAATGATAGGAAGCAACACCACAAACAGTACATATGGCCCTTTTTTGTAACTTTCACTTGCCTGCTGTGTGCTGAATTGCCCCAGAAAATAATTCCATATCTCATCAGCAAGTGGAAGCAGGCAAAATATGCAGCTTTTAAGGTGTTTTCATTAAGCAGATTGTTTAAATTTCTTAATGCAAAGTTCGCACTGCCAAGTTTTGGTAACAGTATTTTTATTTGAATTCTCCAGCTGAGCTCTTTGTCTATTTGGAGCCCTAGAAATTTAGTATCTGATACTTTACTTACTGTATAATTGTTGTATCTGTTGTTAATTCATGTATTTGCTTATGCTTTGTTTTAAACTGAATAAAATTTGTTTTATCATAGTTTAATGATAGCATATTTGCCTCAAACCAAATACTGAGCTGTTCAAAAGCTTTATTGACAAAATGTCTCAACTGTTGATGTGACTTTGATTTGATTTACTGTCACACACGTTTACAAGAAAATTGGGCAAACGCCCTATAAACAGGTGACTTGACAGATAGTTTAACAAAATTACGTATATGTACAAGTATAATAAAATTTCAAGTACAAAAGTTTGTTAAGCTTCAGAACATAAATATAAGGTTTCATATATACAATACATTCTCAAAATATAATATGTAAGGTTCAAATTCACAATATTACTAGATCATCATTCATATATGCAGCCATTGAGTAGTAGGCCTTGCCAATTAGTAAGTTTTTTTATTGTTTTGTTAAAATATTTCAGGGTTTTTATTGATCTAACAATGCTGGGTAGTTTATTATAGACTTTTATCCCAGCAAGTAATGGACATTTTACATATAATGTTAATCTGTGCATGAGTGGCTTCAGATTGCTCTTGGTTCATGTATTTGTGCATTGTATAGTGTATCAAAGTTAGTATGTATATATTTAATCAGTTCATAAAGATATTGAGAAAGAACAGTTAGTATTTTAAACAGATTTCTCCACGAATCTTCAGGTTTGGCTCTTGTCATTATGCGGATTTTTTTTTTGGCTTTTAAAAATAGTTTCCCAACCAGAAGCATTTTGCTATGAAAATAACTAAAGTGGACTATTTTTCTTGTTTTGATGTTAATAAATTCAGCTATGCAGTACATGTTAAAGCAAGCACTGTTTAGTTTTTTAGATGTATATTGAATGTGGTCGTCCCATTTTAATTATTTAAAATATTCCCAAACATTTTAGATGTATTAACATGGTTAACTGAATGAACGTGACTATTATCACAATTTTTGTTTTGAATATTAAGTTGCATAATAAATGTTTTATCAGTGTTGAGTTTCAGACCATTACAATTAAACCATTTTTTAAACAAACTGAAAATTATTAAACGTTATCCACAAAGAGCAAATCTTATTTACTTATGTGTTTGATTTTTCTAATTTCTTTGTTTGCTTTCAAAGTCTCTGTTTTTTCTCTACATTTCTATACTCTGCATGCTGCAGATTATAAAGTAGTTCATTCTGAAGAAACAAATGAGTAATTCCTTCCTCTTCACTGTATGAAAACGTTCGTTTTCCACACATTATATCAAATTTGCAAAGTAAACAAACCAATATGTTTACTATAACCTCAACTAAACTGAAAAAGTGACTGCCATTGTAATTCTTGATACCTAGATTTCTGGTGGAGAACTTAAAAATCTAGTAACAAACGTATAGGAAGGGATTCAGTCATCAGTTCAGTTCTCAGTCAGTGGAAAGCATTTCCATAATAAACAAGACGCCCATTCATCATCACATGACCCTTAGCTGAAAAATGTTAAGTTCTAGTTCAGATCAGTTCCTCCAATAAGGGTGAGAATTTTAAGGTTCTTACACAATGGCCTATAGGAATGATGAGTCACAAAGGGTAGCTCTCTTCTTCAGCACAAGTGCTTTATTACTGTGTACAGAATAATCCCAAAAGATTACTCCAATGTATTATCTGATATATTTTATTTATACTACCATGCAAGAGATTTAAGCAGTAAGTTATAGGCAGTGAAGTATTATTTTTGACACACTTATTTACTTAATGATTCACAATTTGAATTTTTAGAAGTATTGAGGGGATGTTCAGTGATATTGAATACTTTCAATTAAAAACAAATATCTTTTGCTAAATAAATTAATTTAAGTAAGGCTTTCGATGCATGATCACATGAAATGCTGGTATTTAAGCTTCAATGTTGTGGAAATGAGTTAAAATGTATCCAGCTCTATTAAGTTTCTCGCAAGTAAAGAGGTTAAGATTGCGTATTTGCTAAAATCAATGTTTCTTTACAAGTATTTACATTAGCAAATCCTTGGTAGGTGCATAAATATCCTGAGCACATAATCAGTTTTAAGAACACAGTGTTGCCTTGTAGTCATAGGACCACCCACACATTTTAGCAAAGCTGCTTACATAGCAGATGTTATGGTCATTTACACACAGAAGGAATGGGGTAGAGGCAAAAGGGAGGAAGGAGATGGCAGGCAAAGTGATACTACAAATGTATGAAAGTGCAGGGAGCTATGGAATTTAGCGACATATGCAGGAAATGGCAAGGACACTTCCACTATTGTGCTTGTGTTTACTTGCCATTCAAGAAACTGGTAAAGTAAATACCTTCTTGGAGACAGTAATTGGAGCATTCAGAATGTGATGTTACAACAAGTTCTGCCTATATTGATTATTGTTCCGCACTCACATCAGTATGCTATTGCAGAGCAGTTAAAACGTGGCACTAACACAACTGCGATTTGGTCAATGTTCAACGGCGAGGTATGTGTGAAGTGGATGGGACACAACCATGGTGATTAAATTTGTGAAAATTTTGGGTGCAAAAAGTATAACATGGTATGCCTTATGTAAGGACAATGGATGTTTGGTGGTGTGGAGCATGGGAATAAAAGTCAACTATTGAACAAAGGAATCAGAAACTCTCCTGCAACTAATAAAGGATTGGATATTGCCAGGAATAACAATAATCACACACTGCTGGAGAGCTTATGATATTCTGGATCATGAGGACTATTCAGCTCAAAGTTAACCATTTGCTGGAATTTGTCACTTGGTAGGTGCGGCTATATGCTCCTGAAAATTCTGAGGAAAAAAGGTGCTGTAAAATTTCCAAAGTTGCAAAACCATTTGGAGTGTTGATATTGGCAACAGCAGAAGGAGGGGATAAACAGGAGAGGAACGTTCCCATGATGCCTCAGGTGGACTATGTTTCACCCATTACTATCGTTATGTGAACTTTCCGCAGCTTGCAGCACTGTAGGGAATTTTATGGATGCACATATGTATAAATACCATATGATGAGCGTCAATTACTGTTCATAAAGTCCTGCAATATATCAAAATAATACAATGATATGTGTGCATGAAAAGCAATGTTAAGTGTTTTAGCAAATGCACAATCTTAACTGAATATCTCATTTCTGTGTGTGAGACACAGTGTGGCCTGTATATATGTTTGTTTTAAATTAAAACACCACATCTTATAAATGTATTTATGTACGCAAAGAAAAGGATAATGTATAGCATTGATCAAAACCCAATTTTCGCCACTAATACATTATAGATTATTATTTATTTATGCCAACAAACTTACTGTTGGTAAGTTTATTGGCATAAATAAATAATAATTACCATGTGAAGGTTATTTAATCCTGGGATATAAAGTACTTACAATAGTAAGTCACCATTGGGGTAATTGTTTCTGATGTGAGACTGCCTTTGTGGTTTACCAGGAGAAATACAAACTGGCTTGAGAATTTAATTCCATTCTGGCAGTTTGTCACAATAGCTCAGTGGTTAGAGCGTCCGCCCGGCAAGCGGAAGGTCTGTGATTCAAGTCCCAGTTGTGGCATTGAATTTTTAAGTTCCAGTTCTACCTCTTAAACATTATAGATTGTTGGGTGCCTTGATAAATAACATCAGTACATTATTAATGTTTTAAGATCATTATATCGCCTCCTAAAACTCTTAAAAACATGCAAATAACCTTTCTTCAAACCTCGTTAGAAAGCAGACGACCTATAGTGATGGTGCGTAGAAGGTACATAAGCGAGGTAGGGAAAAGTGGTACTGCCAAAATATGAAATGAAGAAACTATGTCAGCAACAATATGCAGGAAGCGGTGGCGTGCTTCTGTGTTGAGTGTCGATATTGGCAATATCTGGACAGGAGTGGGAAGGAATACAGGGGATAGGAAAGCTCCCATGATGCCTTGGGTGAAGTGCGTATAGATAATTTCTCTCTTTCTGCACCTTGCCTCAATTATTATTCCAAAAAGTATATTCTTAATACCTGTGCAATATAGTGTTCATAGTGTGAGAAAATGTATTGGAGCGTTTTGGTGAATACTATACATTATCCAAAGAAAATAACCAAATTTTAGATGTGTTTGATACTGTATGACCTATGGACAAGTTTATTATTATTGCTACAAATGCATAGTGTTTGTCTACTCAAACATTTTATTGCAACTTGTATGAGGAAATGGACCGTGATCATCTTCTACCTTGTCCGACTTTTACACAAAATTATAACCTCCCAGCTAAATATTGGAGTGCAAGAAAATGAATGATTTCATTATCAAGCATTTAACATTAGATACCAACCAAGCAACCCCATTTCATACATATGTAGGCTAGTAAAACCTGCAATTTTTAAACGTTACTCCCACAACATATATAAGTTAGGTATATTTAAAATAGTGAGTTTCCTTCACATGTTTTACTGGAAAACTTAAAAATAATACTTTGAATTATTGGTGCTTAAATTTAATGTACATCTATATGGCTGATAATTGCAATGTCACAGGAGCAAGGTTTCTACATTGCAAACACAGGAGAATACTTCAAATACAATAAGCGGTGCATCCACACAGCCTGTTTTATCCCCTATAACTGAGATTGAAACCAGGCGCTTTTTGATCTTCTGAAAACAAGAGTTCTAACAGAAAGCCCTTAAGCTTAACCTGATAATGAGAGAACCTGTATTTACCTAGCAGAAGTAATTTAACTTCTTTGGCGGCTTTTTCCCCTGCTGCTCTTAAGTCCTTGTCTATTTTCTTGGACCGTTCAGCGGCTTCTTTTTCTCCAGCTGTACTGACTGCACAACCCATTTCGCAGCTGGCACTTGTTGCTTCACTCGACTCCACCCGGCTGCCAATCAGCCTAAATTACGAAAGCTTTAAGGACCACTTATGCTTGGAAGCTAAGCATATATTGTGCACCAATAAAAATGATTTGTTCACTTTTCACTGATAGTATCTAACTTAAAAATCAAAACTCAATCTTACAAAACCTTATTTTTTTAATTTTTTTATAAAGTTACACACCACAACCCACCAAACAGACGCTCAAACGTTACTGCACAGTATAGGCAACATATTTTTCCGAACGGTTGATTGGGTGCATAATTTCTACTCAAGATGCGCAGAAGAAGTGTTCTCACTTTAAATAGTCAGCATGGTGTGCTATAAATTTTAAGACTATAAGGCATATTCTATAACTTCTTTTTTTAGGCAATTACAGCAATTTATTGTTTTCTATAGCTTGCTAGTGTTCACTTATGGAAAAAGTGGGCGTGGGAAATTTTTTTTCTGAATTTTAAAATGTTTCATGCCAACTACTCGCACAATGTTGACAAATTTCTAGCTGCAGACCGTAGTAAATGGTCGCTAGATGGCAGCATTAACGTTTCTGTACAAATAGGCATTAACGATCGTGCCATCTAGCGTCCTACGCTGCATTGCCTACATTGCCATCTAGCGAAATACATTAAACTAAATTGTAACACTTCGCCCCTTCCACAGAACATTTAAGCTCCTATCTAAAATTTATAGTGCTAATTGCTACCGCACAATATTCCCTGATTATTTTATGGATATGTAGGACATAATGACAAAAAATGTAGGACATTATCAGTCAATGCAAAAATGTGCCAAAATAATGTAAAGTTATAATTTAAATACCATTTATATATTTAATATGCTTATACAATATGATATGAAAATTTCTACCTCAAAATCTAAAATAACGGCAATGTGTGGAACAAAATTTACAAGTGTGAAAATCGAGATTGGTGGAAAAATTATAGACTATATTATCTGATTTCTCACACCTAAGAAGTGTATTTGCAAATCACAAGAGTGATATTGATACATTGCAAAAATATGAATTGAACAGGGTAATACGGATAGTCTTTTTTTTTTTTTTTTTTTGTCGGTCTGGGTGGCTCAGTTATTTGACGCTGGCCTACGGATCCCAAGGTCACGGGTTCAAATCTGGCCCAGACCGATGGTTTTTAAGTGTGCTTAAAAACGACAGCTCCATGTCAGTAGATTTACTGGCATGTTAAAGAACTCCTGCGGGACAAAATTCCGGCACACCGGCGACGCTGATGTGATCCTGGCAATTGACAGTATCGTTAAAGAACAAAATAATTTAATTTAATTTTGGAGACATTTTAGCAAATAGATGACCGATACAAAACTAAGATTACATAATGTCACATAAAAAGCTTCTCTCAGACACGGATGTGAAATTTGGGTTTTAAATAACAGAAATTCACATAAACTTGAAGTAGCCCAAATGCGTTTCTTGCGATCACTGTTAGGAGATACTAGATTGCACCACTAAAAGAATACAGACATCAGAGAAAACCTTGGAGTGCCGAGTTCAACTGAGGAGATAGAGAAAAATACCAAGGAGAATGGAAAAATCATTTGATGAGAATGGAAAGAACTAGTAGACTTCCAAAATTGGCATTCTAGTATGCTCCAACTGGTCACAGGGACCAAGGAAGACCAAAAGAGCGGTGGAAAGATCAAGACCATCTTCGCTAGGTTTATCGTTACAGGCCACTCATCATCATTGCTGCCGCCACCGCCACCACCACCCAACACCCAA
The DNA here is from genome assembly GCA_030765045.1 of Tenodera sinensis. Classification (NCBI taxonomy): domain Eukaryota; kingdom Metazoa; phylum Arthropoda; class Insecta; order Mantodea; family Mantidae; genus Tenodera; species Tenodera sinensis. Next base: position 34,858,262 of record CM060964.1, read on the forward strand.
CACCCAACACCCACCACCCAACACCCAACACCCAACACCCACCACCCCCCACCACCACCACCACCACCACCATCATCATCTTGCTTCTGGTGGGCCCAACCGCAACCTAAGCCAGGGTTACCCTGCAGATTCCAAGAAGTTTGTTGGGGCTTTGGAGTGTCACCTCGTCTTGTTCGACTCGCAGGAGCCTCCTGCAAATGTCGACCGTCGCCTCATGGCTTCTGAGGGCGTCCAGTCCCAGTATCACTTCCTCAGCTACCCTCACGATGAAATCTCCACCCCAAGCTCAACTCCAGCAAGGCCTTCTTCTTCACAGGCAAGGTGTTGCCTGATGTTGTCACTATCTGCTAGAGTCGCTACGGTTTTCTTGATGGTAAGCCATCCGCCATGTCAGGTGTGATTATGATCACGGCTGCATCTGTGTCCTGTAGTATCCGGCACAGCTTTCCCCGAATCTTAGTGTCCACGTTGAGATTGTCTTCCACTTTTCTGTTGAAGGCATACAGTGTCACTCTAGAGGATGACGAAGCACCGATCCTTACTTTTTTCCTACTGGCTCTTTGACTTGGCTGTTGACAGTCTTTCACTACGTGTCTTGGTTAGCCACAACCCCAACACACATCGCTTGATGCTTCCCAGTTTGGTGGCAAACAGTCCTTCACCAGAATTCTTCATTGGCTGCATTTCCAACAAACACAGCTAAGAAGTCTTTGCAGATATCGCTGATGTGGCTATCTATATATGTTGTGTTGAATACTGCTGTTCTCCAAGAGAGGGGTAGCAGTTACCTTATCATCTAGCTGCTCTCTCCTCAGGCTTGCGCTATACCATCCATCTGTTGCCACTGCTTGCTCTTTTACTTAGGAGAACAGCCCTTAGCTAAATGTACTGGCTGGCCACCCTCTGATAGATCATTGACATCCTTGGGCTGATCCTCTGTACGTGATGTACCGAATACTCCTGATCTTCAAGATGGGGACAGCCGTCACCTTGGCCCCTAGCTGCTCCCTCTTCATGCCTGCACTATCCATTCCATCTGCAGGTATCACCCACTTTTTGGCTCTGCCTTCCATGACACTAAGCCATCTCCCGAGGTCCTCCAGAACATTAACAAGTTGGCTGAACTCTTCCACCTTTCTGCCGAGCACTTCTACGTCCTTCACGCTGGCCAATTGTTTGTCAGTTATGATGTCTATCTTCTTGATTCTGGATTTTATTTTCGTTATCATGTCCTTCATCTTCCCTATCCAGGATTTAATTTTCGTCATCATCTTCATCTCAAATTTCATTTCCATCTACATCTTCTGTATTCCAGATGCCATATTCTGCATCTTAGCCAATAATGTTTCAAGCATGGGCTCCATCTTGGCTTTTGAATCCCACTCCTGACATCAGTGTAACAAATGAGAACACCAGATACTGCCAATTACACATCATTTGCCTTCTTGGCGATTAACATAGCACTATCGTTATACTTGAGTCACTGTTGCACAAACTCAGAACAACATAACTGATCTGTAGAGTCAAATCGCAATTGAACTATCACTGCTGTATCACAACTCTCACTGCATTTTCCACTGTCACTGTCCTCTGAGACTTTGTAACTTCTTAACTGTCGCTCTTGATGCACTCACATAATTCAATTGACTGACTGGCACACAGACTCCTCTCATTCAGTGGTTGGGTCCTTATATAGGAATCAAGCCCAGGTAGAACTTTCTTGAAAGTAAACCTTCTGGATGCAATGAAAAGGAGTTCTCTAGAGGGGCAATACAGCGCACAATGTCTATTGTATTTCCCAGCTATTGTTGACAAAAGGGCCTGTCATTAGACAGTGGGGTCGGTTTGGTAGTGCTGGTTCCTCCCATCTGGCCCTTCTTGCCGCTGTGACACTTTTGATAGGAGTCCAAAAGAATGACAAAAGTATTGAACAATTTAAACCCTTAAAAATGTATACTTTGTAAATAGCTTATGCCACAAGGTTGTTTGAAATAAATTGTGTTTTAAAGAGATCTACATATTTTTAACCAGCACTTTTTTGTCTCTTCTTTAATGTTTACTAGTTATGCAAGATTATACAAAATTCCCACTGAAGAAAAGAAACTTCATAACCTATTCCCAGAAAATTCAAGATACACTCTTTATTTGTCATTAAGTGTCTTAAATACATGTTATTTTAATCAAAATCATTACAGCTATTTTCAAGAAAATCAACAGTTTTGAAAAAGGTTCCATGTAAAGGGTAGTTTGGGGTGAAGATATTTTCTTGAAAACCTTTGTGTCACATGTTTGGAAAATACTGACTTAAGCACCAGTGGCAGCTCGTGGCTAGGAAATTAAGTGAAGAGGTAGTGGGAAAGAAAAGTATACCTATATTTATAAAGATTATTTTAATAATTGTGCTCACCTATTTCTTGTACACCAAATCAATCCTCCAGTTCTTTAACGCTGCAAGCTTATCGGTGATGTCTTCATAGAATGGCTGCATTTTTATTAATTACACTAGAAGTTCCTTCTGAATCGAAATATTCGCTAAAGAAGGAAGTTTCATCTGACATTGCATTCCTCAGATATCTTTTTATGTGCTTTAGACAAGAAAAGCTTCATTCCACGGATGCTGAAGTAGAAGAGATTGACAAAATAAGGGAGAACAGTTTACAAGTATCTGTAAAGATATTTCGTATTCCAGAATTTTGTAATACAGGGCTCGACACATCCAAACACACTCATCCTGAGAAAGGGAATTGTACTCTCATGAGAGGCGCATGTCCACCATTTTGCTGACTTTTTCAAACATAATTGAAAAATATTGTTCATTCCTCTTGTTTCTTAGCATTTCACAAGTGGTCCTTATTTTTGATATGCAGTAGTTTACATCCAGTGATCTCTTCTGCAAAGCATCGAACAATATATCTGTCAAACAAAATATGTTATGAAACACTACAGGCAGAAATTCAAATTCAAAATTGTTCATGTCGTTCAGAAAGCCTCTGGCAAGCAGAATGGAATTATCATGACTGTTCACAGGAAACTATGGCTTCGAAATCCTCTTTCAACTTTTCCCAATCACCCACAATTACACAAAACAATTTTGACTTGGAGCTCCAGTGGACAGGAATTACAGTTGGAATGCGTGGTCCTGATATAGAAGTAATTGGATAGGTTCTCTTTGCTGAGTGATGGAAAAAAGGTAGGAATTCCGGTAACCGAAGAAAAAAATATTGCAGTATTCTTTTTTGCAACTTTATTGCAAGACTAGATTTAGACAATGTGCAAAACAGTGACAAATACTGTGAAAGGGGCTTTTTCCTTAATTTTTTTTCTGGAGTCCATTTAAATGGTCAGACATCACGCTTGCACCATCATAACACTGCCCTGCTAATTTCTGCTTGTAGCCAAATTGTTCCAAGATGTCCAATAAAATAAACAGTTTCTGATGTTCTGTCGGGAGTTATGTTGTAGAAACCTAAGAAACGCTCCACAACAGATCCTTCAGTATTAACGTACTTCACTGTTACAGAACTCTGAGACATCTGTGTAATATCTGTCGTATCATCTACCTGGATGAAAAAAAAAATCAACAGTTTCCAATTCAGTTTCTAAAAATGCATTGTAGTCCAAAATAGAATCTAATAGTTCATTTTGTATACTTTTTGATTCGCCACTAAACACACCTTTATCTTAGAATATTGGTTCTGTATTTCTATAGGACTCCTAGACACCAGCAGCAGCAGTTCCTTAAAACTACCATGATTAATTGAGCCTTTTGCTTCATAGTGACTGCTGAATGCTAATTCTTGCTTGATTAAATAGAGTACTGCATCAATCACTAACTGTGGGAAAAGCCTGTTCAGATGTACATTTTCATTGAATTGCACATTATACAGTCTAGCATTCTCCTTTAGTGCATCTGAAATTGTATTTTGATTTCTTTCAAAAGTTTTCAAATCAACCTGGCATTTTGAATTTTCTGCCAAATTCAAGTGTTGGTGTAATGATCATGTTATATTCAACAAAGCAACAAATCCTTCTTTATTACAAATGTTGCTTTTATTGCTAAAAAGCAAGCATGGCCAACAAAATAATTTCTGCAGAGTTAGGAAGGAGTACAACCATGGAAATTCCACAAACCACGATTGTTTAAAACCAAGATTGTAGCATTTTCCTGAATATTTCACTTCTTTCATACCACATATTTGTAGAGATTCAGTCGGGTGCCCACAATTTAAAACTTCCTTCTTATCTTCGTTTCTCCACCATGAAAAGGTGTTTCTAATAGAATATACACTATATCATAAGCAAGATTCATATTTAAAACATTACTGTACTAAATGCAAACAACAATAGACTATATTAAGGGTACATTAAGCAAATACTGTACAAAAATTATGGGCAAACAACTTTATAATAAGCTACCGGAAAAATTAAATTTATAAAAAATGCAGATCTAAAGATGAAAGCAATAAAGAAGTATCTAGTAGAAAATGTCTTTTATAGTCTACAGGAATTCGAGTATGGGGCTTAGATGAATGATTGTAAATAAATTGTATGTGTAAATATTATGTATGTAAGTTCTTCTGAACTCATGGTATATCCTCTGTAACCAAAACACATGGATGAATAAAATCTTTGAAATCTACTCCACGTATTTCACAGCCAGGAACCAGTGACAAGAAAGAGCTCATCTACCTCACTTCATGCCCCACAACCCCACAAACTTAAGCGGGTGATGTCACGGTTGCTATAGTAACCATGCTGCAGGGTCCGCCTTTCTGAAGTTGAACAGGAGAAAGCTCTTTGCACCTCACTTCGAGTCTGTGGTAAGAATGCGTGCTTGCTTCTACAATGGAGCACCACGCAGTACAAAATAGGGAAATAGTAAAAACCCACATACTTGTGAAGATAAATATATTTTAAAAATAAATGTAGCAAGGTACAAATATTGGTGAAGTGCCACTTCACCTACTTCCCATGAATAGCCACCCATGTTAAGCACCAAATTTGTTTTTATCTGACTTTCTATTTTTGAGTTATGCTGTGTGTGAACGCACATGCTCATGCACATGCATGCACACAAATACACACAACACACCCATGTAGACCTTTTTCTAAAAGTGCTTTATTTGGATTTAGGAGGCCTTAAAACATGTATTTCCAGTGAAATCTTGGTATCAAATTTTTGGGTGGGATGCAAGGTTCCTTCTTTGCCCACTAGGTACTACATGTTAGAGAAAGTAAAAATGTGCAGTTTTCATACTGGTGTTGGTTTAACATTTTTTATTATCACAAGCACAACAGTTTTAGCCAATACAGCTTTTGCACACATTCACGGAGAAGTGAATTACGTTTTTCATTATTTATTTATGTCAGCAAACTTACTGTTGGTGTTTTTAAACACACAAGTTGTGTGTGGGCAATGTTTGAGAGGTAGAATCGGAAGTGAAAAATGAAATGCCACAACTGGGATTTGAACCACAGACCCTTCCAGCTGTGGCGTTGGATTTTTCACTTTCAATTCTACCTCTCAAATGTTGCCCATACATGGCTTATGAGTTTAAAAACACCAACAGTAAGTTTGTTGGCATAAATAAATAAAAATTAGCATATGAAAGTTATTTAATCCTGAGATATAAAGTACTTATGATAGTAAGTTACCATTAGGGTAATTATCTCTGATGTGAGACTGCCTTTGTGGTTTACTAGGAGAAATACGTATTGGTTGGGGAATTCAATGTCATTCTGGCAGGTTGTCATGGTAGCTTAATGGTTAGAACACCTGCCTGGTAAGTGGAGGGTGTGTGGTTCAAATCCCAACTGTGGCATTGGATTTTTCACTTCTGATTCTACCTCTCATATCTTTTCCAGTCCAGTAAGTTCCTTAAATCTTTATTTCACCTAATACTTTAGAAGTTCTTGCCCTAGATGTAACAAAAATGCTCTTGTTTAGTGACATGCAAGTACCTGAATTTTTGTGTTTCAAATTTTGTAAGCATTTGTTGCTGCTATATAAATTATATTCAAGAATAGAAGAAATAGTTATCTTTTGGTTGTTCTGTTGCAAGAATATTTGCTGACCATTTTTTTATTTGTCAACAGATTCTTTGGTATTAGAATAATGTTGTTGTAGAATGTGTTGTAGAATAATGTCAGATTTGAGCATTCTCTTTCTGTAACATAATGACCATCATGTTGTTTGAAACTCAAAAACGTTACAGTCTCATTCTTCTTAGGTACAAACAATACTAATAAAACATTTTCATTGAATGCAAACACAGATGAACATCTCACAAGTCTGCCTGGGATCGAACCTGTGCCACTTTTGTGAGAGGCGAATAGTCTAACCACTTGGCCCAAAGAGTCAAGGTTGAAAAACTCGTACCACTTAAATTTTTTTGTGTCTTTTCTCTCATTGTCAGAAATGACAGACTAGCTCATGGTGGTATTGTTTGGTTGCATACAACTAGAGGTACTTCCATAGTGGATTTGAAAACATTAAGCATATCATAAAACTCACCCAACAAAAACAAAATTATTTTCAGAAAACTGACATTTCACCCCATAAAATCAGATAAATAAAACTGCTTTTATAAAATAAAGAAAACAATATATTGCCATGTGGTGAATTTAGAGCTTGTTAATGATATGAGGAATATGGTAGAACTTTTATTTTTATGTTAATATAATTTAATAAATTGTTTTGGAATTAAAAATAAAAATTCAATCAAATATAGATAAGCTAATTTTTTTGTCTTTGGTCTGCAGTGGCATGAAATTGTGAAAATAGAGCTACAAATGATGGTGATGAAGACGACAACGACGACGACGATGATGATGATGTCATGACCCATTAGGCTCAAATTCTTCTTCTTTATCTGATTACTCTCCCCATGTGGAGGACTGACATCCCCTAGGACTTGCAAGCCAGTGCATAGGGTCAGATGCCTGTCGGGGAGCAGAGGAACCTATAGACCAGACAAAATGAAGACCTGGAATCGAATGGTCAGCCCCATGGCAGGTATGGGAATGAGGAAGAGGATGATATGAAATGCAGGCAAAATAGATGAATGGAAAGATGATGATGGAGCAATTGGTGGAATGAATGGTGGGGAAAACCAGAGAACCTGGAGAAAACCTGCCCAGATACCACTTTGTCCACCACGAATACCACATGTAGGTCCCTGGGATTGTCGGGGAGCAGAAAAACCTATGGACCGGATAGAGTGAAGACCTGGAATTGGTTGGTCAGCCCAGTGCCAGGTATGGGAATGAGAAAGAAGAAGATATGAAATGCAGGCAAAATGGATGAATGGACAGATGATGTTGGAGCAGTTGGGGAATGAGTGGCAGGTGAAACTGGAGAACCCGGAGAAAACCTACCCAGATGCCACTTTGTCCACTGTGAATACTAAATGTAGGTCCCTGGGATTGAACTCATGCCGCATTGGTGACAAGGAAACGGTATAACCACTTAGCCATGGTGCTGCCATGAGCTCAACTTCTTTCTAACCAAATTTAGAATATACCATTCAACTTGGTTATGTCTAATGTTAAATGTTTCATATGGATAATATAATGAACTAATTCTGTAATCATTTAGAAAGTTAAAAACACGTACCTATTCATATTACTAAAGTTCATTCTATAGAAAAATGTCATTACAATTTGACTTGAAAGTTATTTAGAGGATTGTAATATACTTACAGTTTGAGAAATGATGATAATTACTACAGAACAACGCTAAGGGGAACACTGAATAATTATGCAGTAGAAATTATAGGAAGGGAATTATTTAATAAGTTGCCAAATAAAATAAAAAAAAGGACATAACCCAAATAAAATGATGAAAAGCATAAAAACAATTAAACGAAAATGCATCCTCTAGTGTAGAGGAATTTAAATATGGAAAATACATATAATACTTTATTTGTGTATCTTTAATTAAGTAAATATATAGGTTAAATAATGATGATGGGGAGCTGAAATATGGAAAAGATGTACACTATGAAAAAGATGTGCAATCTTGATTTGAGTACCATGTAAATAGGTGATTTATTGACATGTTCTTTTCAGTGTAATTAAAAGGATGAAAATAAAATGAAGCGAAATGAAATGAAATCTCAAATTATAAATTTCTTCAATAAGAGCAATAACTTTTGGTTTTAATGCCCATTTTCAAGAAGTAAAATTCTATGTATTAGACTGGAGCAGAGCCTTCTCAGGATGATAAAGTGCTCTCTAGCCATTTGGGTTAAAATTGTCCTTAATCAAGACAAAACATCTCTGAATGGGCTGTGTGATGTTTTGCCTTTCGGCATCCTTGGCAGTAACTGCAGTATGCTGCTATCATAGAAAGGCACGGATGAAACCATGCAACATTTTTAAAACTACTTTTGAAGGCCTCACTGACCAACTTTATGAAAGAAGATGCTGAAACTGGTCATCGTCATCCATCCATACATTTCTGGCACCTCTTTATAAAACCATCCATAACTCGCTGTAGTTCACGTTAAGAAATGCTGGCAATTTCCTGGCAGATATTTTGTTTTAATTCTTCCAAGATGTGTGCATTTGTCTTGTACACTTTATGTTTTAAGCTACCCAGAGTTAGAAACTACAGGGGGTTAGATTGGGGGACAGAGGGGGCCACTAGTCTCTACAAATAATTCTGTCCTGAGACAATTTCAATTGTTATCATTGAAAGATGGAGTTGCAGAGTCTTGTTGCAAAAAGGCAAAATCATGCTCTCTGTTAATTCTCTAAAAAAAGGGGCCATATTGTATTCACATATGCACTAGTGTCAACTGTTGACTCAAAAAGCATTGGGCCTATAACTCAGAACCTAATATTGTTCATGAAGTAAGCCCTCATGACGAAAAATTTTGGTGAATGGTGTGCCATTAGTGGAGAAAGGTTTCTCAGAGCTCCAATAAGCAATTTCTATCTCTGTGGTAACTTAAAATATGAAGTATAGAAGACAAATGCACACACCCTTGAAGAATTAAAAGAAAATATCTGCCAGGAAACTGCCAGCATTTCTTAACGTGAACTGCGGTGAGTGATGGATAGTTTCCTAAAGTGGAGCCAAAAATGTATGTATGGACCACAGTGATTAGTTTCAGCATCTACTTTCATAAAGTTGGTCAATAAAGCCTTTAAAAGTAGTTTTAAAAATCTTATATGGTTTCATCCTTGCCTTTGTGCAATAGTGGCAGATAGCAACAGGTGGTAAGAATGCCAACAGGCAAAATACCAAATTTCCTTGAAACGAATAAGTGACTGACTCACTAAGGGGCTGATTTGGAAACCTAACGATTAGCATTTTCTGTTGAAATTAGATTAGGGAAAACAATATGGGAAACTAGATGAATGGGCATGGTTACATGAACTTGAATGTGATTGATTATATTCTATGTGTAATACAGGAATATGTTTCATATAATACATTTTATCTTGTAAGATGGTTCTTAATGACCAATCTCAACAATCATAGTTTGTTTACTTTTCTTGAAGTAATGGAGCAATAAGAAAAATAAACAACATGTAATACCTTAAAGTAGGAGAAGAAAATGCAAATAAATAATAAACAATTTTGTTCATTGTATTAATCATATATATTTTCAGCATACATTTTAGTACAGCAAGAAAATAGCCATATTATATTTACAAAAATATATATGTATATTCAAGTTACAGTCTATAATTAATTGATGAATTATCAACCATATATATATTCACTTTGAGATATTTATGTATCATTTGTTCCTGAGCAAAGACTTCCTCCACTCCAAAAGTTCTCAAGAATAATACACAAATTATCCACTGATTAACATTCAACATTGCTTGTAAAAATATACATACTGTTCACTTAAGCACATGAGAAACAACAAAGAAAGCAATACAACATTTTTCACATCGGTACATAAACAAACATAAATTTGTGTGTTATGATTACACAGTAACATGCATTACTTCACTTATTTAAAAACAATACAGATATTTAAGCACAACATATTTTTGTTTCAACACTTGAGGAGAAAGTAACATTAAAGAAAAGTAATTATTAATTTTTTCTGTGTTAGCAATTAATTCATTAAAGTATATTTGCAAATTGATACTGAAAATAGATATATTACTAAATAACAAGAAATTAAAAGCAAAAGACACTGTCATGGTATTGTTATTATGCAGTTTTTGTGCTATTGGTAACTATACTAATTAAAGGTCAGAACATTTTTAAAATTTTTGTAAATTATTACACAATAAAGGACATTTATTGTAATGCTTTTAAATAAGTAATTATGAGAAAACAGAAAGTCTTCACAGTATGAAGAAATAAGCAGTAGTTGAATAGGTTGTTACTGTAGATCTGAAAGTAGTGCTGAAATTTTGATGTGTCACTCCTCTTACATTCTTTCAGAAAACTTTTGTCCCAGATTACCTTTTTTATTAATGTAAATCTTCTGGGAATAAAGGAAATAGATATACAAAGAGATTGGTATTTCATTGGAATCTGTGTAGATATAGGCTGCTGCTAATGGTATGCAATGTAGAATCTGTATGATTCTCTCTATTAATTTGCTAAAGGAATGAAACTTTCAATTTATTGTCATAAAAAAATAAAGAAAAGTCAAAATGAAACTTCATGATCAACAGAATGATAGAAATTCTTAATTAAATATTGTGACTAACATTTGAAAAACAAATTGTAAGATATAAACTATATATTATATAGTGTACTAAGAATAGCATGTACTGTTTAATAGCATCCACTATTTTCTTAACTAATCCAGAACAGACCATTGACTTATTCTTGAAGATCAAAGAAGGATGTGAACAAGCATATGAAATCTATAGGTAAAAGGTTAGTAATTCCCAGCACAGAAATCCAGCTTTCCCCCTAAATAGCTTCTCAATTGCCTTCAGGGACCTCACCAAGCTGAGTGCATGCTCATACTTGGCCTCTTTGTTGGGGAAATGTTCACTGTGCCATATTGAGATCAAATGTGATTCCTTTTGCACCACAGGAAGCAGTACCATATTAAATCTGATCATTTCCCTTTTATTTATTTTGGTCTGAAGTCCTTTCTGTGAGCCAATCATGAACTTTATATAAGCTATTAGTTTTATCCACTGCATTACAGAGCCAATGAGGGAATAATGGAAAATAAAATGAGCACTTGAAAAAGTATAGAAAGGATTTTGAATGGTCAATAACCTTAAGGGAAACCTCATTCCACCTAGAGATATGGTCCCCATTTATTAACTGGGGTCATCCAGAGAGCAGAGTTCATTACTTCTGATGAGGGGGTGATAATGGTAAATTGTAATGAATGAGAGGACAGCTTTTACAGTGGGCTATGAATCATATTGGGTTTTAGGGATACTTCAAATGAACAAGTCAAGGTGAAGGCTTAGATAGGGCCAACTTAAAATCACTGCAGCTGAGAATGGTACCACAGACCCTCAACATGAAAGCCACAAATGAGACCACTGAATTACCCAAGTGCCCTTATATTTATATGAACAAACTAATGTGTAGAGAAAATTGAAAGGTTGGAAATCACACACTACTGGCCAAATGTTAACAGATCAGAAGAGAAATATCAAAATAAGAGAGGAATTAAAGTATGAGGTGGAAACAGGACTGAACAATTCAATGCCATAGCCAGGATTTTAACCACAGATCTTCTGCTTATTGAGTGACTGCAAAACATTGCCCACAAACAGCTTGTGTGTTTAAAAAACACCAGCAGTTAGTTTTTTTGGCACAAATAAATAATAATTACCATCTGAGGAATTAAATAATATTCAATTATGAGCTCAAGTTTACAGAAATGAAGGTGTTTCTAAGATGCCAAGACAAATTCAATGTTCTTAAAGTTGGAACAGGCCTGAAGGCCAATTTCTTGCTGTATAAGAGGGTCTAGAGATTCCTAAAAGTATGACTAATGATGATTGAGAAAACATGTGTATAGTATGTGAACAGAAACTTCACTTTTGGTAGAAAAGCAATGGTAAATCATCATATGCACCTATAAATGAAGAAATTAAATGGAAGCCAGGTCTAAACTCTAGTGAAAATCATTTTCCATGTTATCAATAGACATATTGATATATTTAAGAGGTTGAATCACACACGGCTTGTGTGTTTAAAAACACCAGCAGTAAGCTTGTTGGCATAAATAAATAATATTGATATATTATTGTGAACTCACTGAATGCAATCCATTCTAATCTAATCTAACCTAATCTAATCTATGGTTAAGTATCTTGTGATTTTTGAGGTGATCTTAGAAATAAGTGGTATTAGTAATTTAATGCCAAAATGCTTTCATTTGCTTTCTTGCTTCCCAAATAAGTCCAGTCAATGTCCGTATGACAGAATTCTTCAGAGTTAAAAAATCTTAGAAATATGATTTATATTATTCTTTTTCTCTTTCAATGTATTTCAGTTGTTTTGAAATATTCTATACTTAATGATTATGTTGGCAATCCTGTTTAGTTTACTGATTCCGATTAATAAGCATATTAATTCCTGATTTCATGAGATGTATAAGTACTTTTTACTTTCTCTATCATGCACATAATAGGCAGAGAAAGTATTGTATTCCATCCTAAAATTCAAAATCAAGACTTCACTGGAAATGTATGTTTTCAGACACCCTGAATCCAAAGAAAGCATTTTAGATAAGGGTACATGTGTGTGCATCTGCATGTGTTTGTGTGTGTGTGAATGGTCTAACACAAAACTGAAAAGGCGGGTATGTATTAAGCTTGGTATTTAATCTTTTTTTATAGGTTTAACACCCACTTTTACTACAAGCAGCATAGCAGGCAGTGACACTGATGATACATGGAATGAAAATGGAGCACTGGTGGAATGAGATGACAGGAGAAACTGGAGGACCCGGAGGAAACCGACTCATATGCCACTTTGTTCACCACAAATCCTACATGCAGTCACCTGGGATTGAACCTGGGCTACATTAGTGAGAGGCGAATGGCCTAACCACCTAGTCACAGTGTGGCCCCACTTGATATTTAGGTTCAGTATCTTCCAAAGATGTGCTATGAATGTTTCCAAAAAAATCCCCTCATCCAAATCAACTTTTATATGGAAATTGTGTCAATGCTTTTGGTTTTCTCAAAAATAATGTTGATAATTTTGATTTAAATACCATATATTAAATATATTTACATGACAAATAATATATTATGAATTTTCTGGGAATAGTTTATGAAGTCCTCTTCATTTGGTAGAAATGTTGTGTAATTTTGTATAACTGGTAAACATTAAAAAATTTAGATATCTTTAAAACATGCAATTTATTTCAAATCCCTTTTTGTGCTGTAAATTACTTCCAAGCTATTTATTATCATTGGTTTGAAATGTTTAATACTTAGTCATACATTTAAAGTCTTGTCTATATTCAGTTGTTTTCTTGCAATTACATGGAAAGAGTATGGACTTTTAAGGCCAGCTATAGTGTACCATTCTTAAACATCTGACTATCACTATTCTGTTTCTACCTGTAAGAAATGTGTAATGTAGCCATCTGTGCAAAAGTTTATCTTGATTAAAATGAAGTAGATAGTAAAATAAGCTTAATTGATTCCTGGTATTTGTGGTATTTTTACCTAATATATCTTGCTTGAAGAAATCTTACTGCATCTCTTTACCATTTTTATTTACATGGTTTAAAAATTTGAAGCTAATGAGCTAATGTTTGGTGTTCATATGTAGATCAATGCACTAAATAAAATTAATTACTCATTTCTGTATATCCATTTACAGGAAGGGGCCATGCTAAGTACATCCGACATTTGGTTAAAAGAAGAATACTTGGGAGGGCAAGGATTTATATCTTTGTCTTAGAACTTTGCTTTCAGTTTCCAAAACAAGTAAATGTCACATAATCCTGTGCCAATAGGACAAAAACTGGCATGCATAACATTTAATACAAATTTCTCTAACAGAATATAAATGTAAGTGTGCCTATTTTCACCATGTTTTAATAGATATGTTAACTTAGGGTTTTAAAACTATTATTTATGCATATTCCACTTAAAAGTACAGATCATAACAATTAGGATTAACAGAACATTGTGTGCATTAGAGAATTAATACATTTGTGTTAAAACTTCATTAAAGCACAGAAAAATAGTGATTAAAACAGGATGTTTTGTTTTGTTTAATTTTTATCATTGATTAATAAATTATTTTTTTTCAAATGAAGTTTTATTTATTCACAATATTTATGTAATAAATATTAAATTATAAAATAATGACATTTTATGTGCAGTATCTTTATTCTTTTGAACACATTGAGATATACATAAAGCCCTTATGCTTTGGAGCTAAATATTTAGTATTAGCTCACCACAGGAGTCATTGGAAATGCTGTATAAGTAATTAAAATAAGTAAGCGCATTATTTAGATATTTTAGCTCTTTAATTCCTTTTAGGGGGTAGGCTGTCATTACTATATAGGTATCTGACATAAACAAATCTTTGTGCTTCTGTTACTCCATGTTCACCAAATAAACATCAAACACTTGGTTGACTTCTTCATAACATGATGATGACATTTTCAATATATCATTTAGGTACTTAACAATCAGTGTATAAAGTGAGCCAGGATAAGCAAAGAAGAATGCTAGAAAACAATGTGTATGTAATTCTAATGCAATACACAGAAGAGCAAGCTTACAATTGTATATAACAATTGCAGCAGAGATATCTACAGACCGTAAGAATTAGAAACATTTCAAGAATATGCTACTCAATTAAAAGACTCCATATCATAGAAGTATCTTTTTGCTTACCACTGAACTTACCAAGAGAAAGTACCATAGCATTTAAAAGTAATTTATAATACAAAACAAACTTTTGATTTTCTGTTTCTAAATGTAAATTATGGAGAACATTACAAAATATTTAAATATCCTTAGTTCTCTTTTAATAGGAGACATGTATTAGCTGCCTTCAATGACTATAAAGAAGGAAATCCACTGCTCACTTACTTGTAGCATGGTATCTTTTAGCATTTGTAGATGTTTTATTCTCTTATGAAATTGGAACTTAATAAAAAATACAGGTGCATAATTTTTTCCAGTAATCATTGTAAAATATTAGCTATGTGATAAGCATGATCATTTTCTACTTCATTGCATATAAACTGAACCAACTTCAGCAATACAGTAACAGGCTCTACAGAAGATGTTTGATACTTATTTTGACCACTCCTTGTGAAACAAATGAAATTAGAATTTACTGAGTTCAGCTCAGTGAAGTGAAGCCAAAGAACTGTCCTATCTTATATGCATTTCCTGTGCATGTGTAGGTGATAAAACTGATGAGAAGCTCTGTATATTTGATATTTCATTGATTTTTCTTGTTTATACAGGATATACTGTTACCTAGGACAGACTTTTTTGCAAATAAATAGGCTGATTATGAACACAGATGGGCTTCACTGATAGTAACATTTCCATGCTATGATTAGGCAGGTATTGCTTGATTCTCTCTTCCAGATAAGCAAATTTTATTCAGAATTAATAATATATGATACAGAAATGTGTATATGTAATATAATGAAGCAAAAAGAAAACTGCAGTAACCTAGGCACCAAAAATACTACAGTGGCTGGAGGTATTTTGTAACTGTAACATTTTATAAGGAACCTAAAGAAAGGCTCCAAGAAAATTCAAATGGAAATTTGCTTAGCTACCTTTTTCACACTATTCATATACTTGTGGCTTTTAGTGATATGGAGGTGTCTGCTAGAAGACCAGGGATATGGGTACATGGTGTTATCATGGCAGCAGTGGAAATATATATAAAATGTATTACTGATAATCTGAATGCATAAGACCTTAATACTCAGAGACTATGTTCTTTTGGTGAACATTGTTGATAAAACCATGGGGAGTCAGTCTAGCAAGCAGTTTGCTGATACACGTGTATTACCATCTTATTGCCGAGTTACACATCTCCTTCAGTGCTCACAAATCACTTGATGACTAGTGTAGTAATATGACAAACAGTTATTTTTGGCTAATGGTCACAGTTACATGTAATGGTTACCAGTAATGATTAAGTTATTCTGTTTCATGGCTATCATGTTTGCAGTTACATTACATTAATGGATATCGGCAACAATTAGCTGTAACTACATTTCAATATGTTGATACAGACAGATTAACTTTGTTATTTGATGTGATCTAAAAATATGTTTCTCTAGCTGTGTTAACACTTTGTTTACTAAGGTTATTTATAGTTGTAAAATCATTCACACTTGCTTTTACATTCCTACACATGTATACAGTTCGTACATGAGATCCTAAATATGTTGTTTTCTAGTGCCTTGCATCTGGCAATGAAGCCATTAGCATTAGATCCTAAATATAATAATCATATGATGCAGACATAGTCAAGGAAAATCATTGCTATTGCCAACATCAAAAGGCCTGAAAGTGAACAATTAACAACTTAAATATCATCTTAGGACCTTAGATAAAATATGGTAATGACATTTTGAAAGGCAATGTTGCTAGAGAAGAGAAACATTAATGCCTCATAAATACTGTATAACATAACAAAATATACAGGCAATCTCAGTGTTACAGATCTGTAGCAAAGCAAATAATTAGCAAGCATTTTTCTCACAAGATGATATATTAGATTGGCAATGCTGCTCATGAGTTCTTGCAGAGGAGATTGATAGTGCATAACAAATTGAGGTAACTAGCTTCTGATAAGCAATACCAATACACATGCAGTGAATGATGTCACCCAGACTAGTTGCAGGACATCTAAACTGTCTGTTGCTTTTGTAACTGTTAATGGGATAACTAGTTACTGTTTTTGTTACCTTTGGTAACTATTATTGGGTGGTTAGTTACAATCAGTCTTCATTGCATTTGTAACCATTTCATTAAGATAATTAATCATTACACTGTAACCATTACATTATTTTCTGCTATTCCTACTCCAGTGTAGAAAGCAGCCATGAATGGAGGCTAGTCTTACTGATATCAGCTACCACTGCATTGCACTTTACTTGCTTTCTCTGCAATATTCTTCACTGTTTTATATAGTGCAGATAGTTTGTCTGTAAACATGTGTCCACTTTGACATATGAAAATCCATCTTCCCACATAAACCAATGCAACTGCAATGTTGAAAATATTTTGTAACAAGCTTTCCATTTGTATTCATTTGCAGAAAAGAATGACAATGTAATGAATGTCTGATCTTTTGAAGTTTAAAATGTTTAATAATGGGAATTTTAATATAATAGTCAGACTATCCTAGATTCTTGGATATGCAAAACTGAATAAACTTTTCTGTTGGCCCTATCTGCTGTTTCAAATATGAAGTATGTGGAGAATGAAAGGTGCTGGAAATATGAAAAGTTTCCAAATCCTCCATAGTTGTCATATAAATCTGACCTAACAAATTGCTTCTATCTGCTCAGTGGTCATATTTGAGAAGCTCATTTTTCACTGAGAGATATATTTTAAAAATCTGCTGACAAATACAAAGATTATACAACAAATATACACATATCAAAGAGATGCCCAACCAGATCATGGTAACAGAAATTTCTTAAAGAAATTAAGAAGAAATGTTTGTTAACACATTGTTGTTGATAAACAAGGAGTTGCCAGATAAAGTTTCTGTGTAAGTAACCTCTAGGTTTGGTACTATGGATAACACCATTTTCAAACTACAACAATGGTGAGGGTTATGAAAAATCTGCAACAGCTCTCTAACAGTCACTGAAGAGGACTAATGATCTGAAAAGCTCTACATTAAACATCTACTTTTGTCTGAAATCCTTCTTTCTATTGTTGACATATGCATACTAATATATTAGCAGAGCTAGACTCTTTAGGTTCAAAGTTAAAAACACAGCAGTGTTTCACAAAGTCAAATCTTGATGATTATGGTGATTTACCCCTCATCAAATGAAAGGGATCTAGCTGGTTGCATGAACTGGTGGCTCAATTAGTAAGTACTGCCAAATTGGCAATTGAAAAAGTGAAAAAGGAGAGGTTGAAAGGTTTAAAAAGCTATGCTTTGTTGGTGTAGAGCAGAAAACAAGAAAATACACTTGACCATGACTAAAAAAGAAAAAAGCCTCATTTTTCAGTTTAAGTGATAAAAAATAGCAAACTGATTGCTAATTAATATATGCACAGTCAGCTGCAACCACAAACAGTGCTTTTAATAATTAAATACCATATTTCATCGCATAATTGTCGTTATCACATAATGGTACAATGGTCAGCATTTCATTGCATAATCATCACATTAATATTCCAGGCATTCACTATCGAGAAATACTGAAAAATAACGTGCCACCACTGCAACCTCTTAGGTTCACATGAGAAGATTCAGGGTATGCAGTGGCAGCATATTTTAATATATATCTCAGTGTTAATACCATCAATTCGCAGACTGCCAAGATATTGGCTAGCCCATCAATGAATCTGATTGGTTCAAGCATCTACAGCATGGGAATTAGCAGATGCAACTAAGCAATAAGCTAATGGATGGCATGGGAAAAATTAAACAAATTATTTTGCTGTTTAATGACGCTGTCAATTGCCAGGATCACATCAGCAAAACCGGATCAGTAGGCCAGTAACCAACTGTGCCACCTAGAATGATGGATGGCAAGGGATACGAACCATTTGATTAGCATGCGCCAATTCAATAACCATCTTATTCTTCAGTTGTGTACAGCTGTTTATTTCAATTGTTATTCTAATGAGTGCTTATGTATACTATATGTTCATGCATCTGTTACAATGAATTTCATGTATTTTAATTTCTTTTCCATGCCAAATTGTGGACTTGTTCAGCAGTCCATAATATTGACTCCAGTTAAATAGTACATGCCGTTGAACAGTATTTTAAATGCTTTTGTAAATAACAGATGAGTCTTACTTCAATTAACCCAAGGTCACATTTTTCTTTTTTTAATTTTTTAAAAATTTTATTTACTGGAATAAGTGTTTGCATTGCAGAATCAGCATCACTTTTGTTTTCCCTTCTTCTCCTCTTTGTTTCTTTTCAACTTCAAGGAATATAATGTGGCCATGCTTCAGTATGCTCAGATTCGTTCTTACCCCCATTACTGTACACTAGTCCCTGAAAGTTAACACAGTCAACAGTGGCAGCTCGTGACTTGTTGCAGTGGGTCTGTAGTATGTTGCATCCTCTCCACCTTCACTTTCTCTTTCCCTCTCAGACGTGCATGCACACCCACATACACAAAGTTTTAATTTGTAATTCATATGGTCAGTTGAGCTCTCATATTTTGCTATTTTCTGTTTTAAATGACCAATATCACAATTTGTCATTATTTGTCCAGATGCCGTTTCTCTCACTCTCAAACAATAAGCATGGAAAACAGCTTCTCTTCTAAGGATAAACCCTAAAGATTTATCTCCTTCAGTTTCGCCATGCTATTCATTTCCACACTTGCATAGATTAAATTTCCCGCTATGAGCAGACACAACTGCAAGCAACTTGCTGCCAGGAACACAAACATAACAAACACTAACAAACACAGCAAGAAAATAACTATATGCATTTATAGTGGTTTAATAAAATTATATGTAATTGTGTTTACAACATTAACATAACTCATTTCAATATAGAAAATGGCTACATTATATTTAGAAATGTCAAATTGGTTAACTGTGTAACAGGTTGATTGCAGCTTCTACTAAATGACAGGGATGGAAATGCTTGTAGCAAGAAAATGGAGAAGGAACTGAAATTGGACTTGTACAAGAACGCAACATGCTTTTGCAGTAACAATCGCATCTCTTGAACTTGTTGATCATATTGCATTAACTTGCCATACTCCTAACTGCAAGCTTTGCCCCACTCCCCATGATCTGTCACCTAAAAGCTTCCCTTACTAGTCACAAAATTTTGTTTATGTGTCTCTACAACTTGTTGACTGAATGCACTGGCATTTGGTAAAGAGGGCACAGGAAAATTAAACTATAAGTTCATATAGAAGAAAGTTCAACATTCAACTTTCTCATATGAATGTCTATAGAGGTAAATACACATTCAAGTACAGGAAAAAATTAGTGGGTGTGCGGCTGCAAATATGCAATCACCCAGGAACCACTGCTGATGATCAGTCTTAAATAATTTATTCTTTGTGCAATGGTCACACTATGTATTTTTAATTTATGAAGTAAGCATAAAATGTTTAACAATTATGTGATGAAATATGGGACTTATGCAAAATTAATGTTCTCATAAATGTTTTGACTCATAGCTTAGCTGTACCAAATAATTTTTGCATGCATATTAGGAAAAGTAGAAGTGATAAGCAATCAGTAGTAATTCATTTAGTCATGTGATGAAATGTCTGTTCATGTTTTAAATTAAAACATTTGAGCAAATGCAGTGTTTTACCCTGTTGCACATAAGCAAATTGCAACAGATTAATGAGTTTAAGAGCTGTTATTAGTCACTTGAAACTGCATTAACACAATCACTGCACTTTGTGTATATGCAATATTATTAAACATATTATACTGATATGTCCCCTTGTAAATTTCCTGTGTAACTGGTTTGATGATAAACTAAACTAGTTATCACTTTCTTTGGGCAGAAAGCTGTGCATTATCAATACTTTCAAAATGTGACAAATTGCTGTCAATAAACAAAAGCATCATAAATAAGCAGGTTACACATCGAATTCATAATCAGTTCATTATTTTAATTTTTATTTTGCCAGTTCAGGAAAGTCATGTAAGTGTTTGTGCACTTATATTTATGTTATCTTTTATATTAACAAGTATTTTGAAAGTTTGATTTCTGTTTATGCAAAAAATTAATGTGCTTAAATGTTTACTCTTAGACATCACATAATTCCATCAATTTCCTTTATGTGATCAAGAAAGAGCATCAATACATGAAAGATGGAATTCTTAAGCATGTAAAACTAGAATGGATTATGGTGATGATAAAATTATAGCATTTCAGAAATGCATTTTACATGAACAAAAGCAGTTGACATCAGAATCATCTATGACAGGACAACATGCAACCGCTTTATAAATGGAGGAAGTTATCATAACATTTAGCTCTAAAACATATGTAAAATTTAGATGGAAGCAGTTAGAATAGAACGCCACCTCCTGCAATGTTCAGCTTAAGTTCTAAAATGATTCTGAATCACATAAATATGTGTATGGTTGTATAAGATAATAAATCAAATATATATGATAGAAAGATATCTGTTTCCTCACCTTCAGTAAGCAGTTGATTCCACTATATATTAATTCTCCTCATCTTTTTAAATGTTTAATGGAAGACCAATTGAAAAACATCATCTTTCAACATATCAGAAGCACATCATCTTCTAAAATGTTAAAAGATTTTACTTTTTCCCCTCTTTGCAGACTGCTACAGGATAAGCACATATCTCTAATAGAAGTGCATCATGTCAGATCATCTGAAACAACACTGCTTTGATATTTGACTTTTATGAAAGTATTCATATATCACAAGGAGGTTTTTGAATGACACAGCATTGAAAAATGATTATTATAACAATTTTAAACAACATAGAACTTTTATTCTGGCCGTTAAAAAACATTTTTTATATTCAAGTATGAGTATGTTTACACTTTCATTTCATAACCTTCACAGTCCCATAAGGGGCCTTAAGTTTTACTGCAATCTCTTTTGAGTCTTCAGTCTCAAACATATCATAAAATTTTTCATATCTCAAACAGCAATAGTAAAATCATGGTTCTGTAAACGGAATTTACGAGCCAAATTTATATCCAAGTCAATGTCACATTCTGCTTCACTCAGTTCATGAGAATGTACATCTCCAAAACCACTTGGTGGCAGCACTAGTGTTTCAGTCCCTGCCTGCAGCACATCTGGAGCACGCCTCCTGAAAAGAGAATGCAAGTCCCTACATTAGGTTAATATAAAAGGGATATTATAATTAATATTTTAGTAGTAGTAGCAGAAGAATAGTGGTAGTGGTGG
This sequence comes from Tenodera sinensis, assembly GCA_030765045.1. Lineage (NCBI taxonomy): Eukaryota > Metazoa > Arthropoda > Insecta > Mantodea > Mantidae > Tenodera > Tenodera sinensis. The sequence continues at coordinate 34,880,307 of CM060964.1, forward strand.
TGACATCTTTCAATGGACCACTAAAAGTTGAGTATATTAAGTGGCTATGCCAAATGTATTGGGAGAGCAAAAAGGCTCTGAACGGGCTGCGTGGTGTTTTGCCTGTCTCCTTCCTTGGCACTTGTTGCCATCTGCTGCTATCAAAGAAAGGCACAGATGAAACTATAGAACATTTTTAAAACTACTTTTAAAGGCTTTACTTACCAGTATTATGAAAGGAGATGCTGAAACTGGTCCCTGTCGTCGTCCATACATTTTTGGCACTTCTTTAGGAGACTATCCATCACTCACCGTAATTCATGTTGAGAAATTCTGCCAATTTTCTGGTGGATATTTTGTTTTAATTCTTCCATGGTGTGTGCGTTTGTCTTGTACACTTCATATTTTAAATAACCCCGGAGATAGAAACCACAGGGAGTTAGGTTGGTGGACCACAAATCTCTACTAATAATTCTGTCCTGAAACACACTTTCATTTGTATAAGCTGTTTTTTTTTTTTTTAATGTCCTCCAACATTGTGTCATATCGGACGAATGAATGAAATGGGTGAAATGATGCTCAAATGAGCCCGAGGTCCATGGAGCTTAAAGTTATCCGACATTCGTCTTCTCAGGGTAGGGAAAACCTCGGAAAAAAACCTTACCCAGATAACTTACCCTAAGCGAGATTCGAACTCGCGACCTCTTGAACGTGAGGCAGACACGCTAACCATCACGCTACCGAGGCGGGCTGTATATATGTATAAGCTGTTGCAGAGTCGTGTTGAAAAGAGGCAAAATCATGCTTAAACCCCTGTGCATCAGCCCATGAAGGGCCAATGCTTGCCACCCAGCCACTGCGTCCCCCACATCTGCCCACTACAGATGTCATAGGTGGGGTGCAGTACTGGAAAATCACACTTGCTGTCTGTTAATTTTCTATATAAAAGGGGACAAAATTGTACTCACATATGTACAAGCATCAACTGCTGACTTGAAAAATGTTTGTCTTGTAACTCAGAACCCAATATTGTTCATGAAGTAACCCTTCATGAGGAAAAAAGTGGTGTATGGTGCATCATTAGCGGAGAAAGGTTTCTACGAGCTCCAATAAGTGATTTCTATCTCTGGGGCAACTTGAAACATAAAGTTTAGAAGACAAATGCATGCATCCTGGAAGAATTAAAACAAATATCTGCCAGGATATTGCCAGCATTTCTCAATTTGAACTACGACAAGTGATGGATTGTTTCCTAAAGAGGTACCAAAAATATATGTATGGACGATGGTGACCAGTTTCAGCATCTTATTTCATAAAGTTGGTCAGTAAAGCCTTTAAAGGTAGTGTTAAAAATGTGTAGTTTCATCCGCACCTTTCTATGATAGCAGCAGACGGCAATGAGTACTGAGGATGCAGAGAGGCCAAACACTGCGCAACTCGTTTGGAGGTATTATCAAAGATATCAGTAATAAAAATACACTGATCAATCACCACCTTCCTCATCACCACACACAACATTTTGTACCAGTTTACTGCAATGCCAACTGGTACTGCTATATAGAGTACCTGGGTTTACTAGTGGATAAGAGCAGTCCATTGAGAGTGCATAACTGTTCACTGGTACAGATCAGCAGAACAAACATGCAACATTTCTACTGTTTACCACTGCCACATAACATGTATGTGCATAGCATATTCCTTGATTACATTATTTACATGTTTACAATACTACTTAAACATATTTGCAACATTATATACAGAACAGATGAATTGAATATACAGAATTACACACAAGTATCTGGAGTCTAGGTACATGATTCTGATGCAAACTATATTCCATTACAATATATAACAATGTACAGCTTTAAGTATTAAACAGTGAAATACCTTCTATTTTTACTAAAAATATATTTGTGCTGCCAGAAAGTTTACTCAGAATTGCACAATGTTATACATGCATGTTTAAAATAAACACTATTATCTATATTATTAAAATCAAGCTGCATGATGTTTATTTTATACACTTCTGAATAGTGAGGAATTGAAACCTAAACAAATGAAATGTACATTCTTTCTGCAATGCAGTACCTCTGAACCCATAAGCTCTGTGATGTCAATATAGGCAAGCAACAACTCATTTTCAAACTTCAAAATAGTCCAGGAAGTTTTATGAAAATTTGGACATTCCTCTTTAGCATATACAATGTGATTCAAGATAATTATAATGAAATTGAATGAGGAAATGTGATCCCTGATCTTTTGACAACTGCTTCTACTTCTAAGCATGAAACTACAAAGCTCATGGTTAAAGCTGCCAAAGGTTGAGGCTTTCATTTGGCAAACTCATAATATTACTTTGAATAGTAAAGAGAATAACAGTGTAGATGAGGATCATTAGCTATTAATAATCATTTTTGATAAGTATGGAATATTCTGAATTTTCATTTAAGCAGTCAATACATATAAGTAGTGAACAAATATTTGACAACACTATTTACATATAAATATCAGAGAAAATAAGTGTAGTTCTTATAATGTCAAGACCTATGCCTACTTTAAAAAAAAATGTTGGAATGATGATCTGCTGGTGGTGGGATATTTTCATATCACTTCCACTTATTTTTAAAATGTGTTGTCAATTTGTATGATTAAAAACCACTGCACACTAGTATAGATGAACTACTGGGACATACCAAACAAAGAAACAATTTAAAAGCCTTAAGCACAGGGACTAGTTTTGAACCATCTGCCATAGAAATTAGTTGCTTGAACTTGTGATTTCTATTTATAACTTAACCACTTAAACCACTTCTTATTAAATTAGAATAGTTATTCAGTAAATTACGGAATGGCAAAAAGAAAAGGCTAATAATACCAGTGGATTCTAATATTGATGTTTATAAAACAAAATTAACTCTAGACTAAAACTTAAAACCAATGCTCTTGCAGAGAAACAAAATAATAAACTGAATAACATGTACAGCAATATGACTGCTTCTCAAGGACCAGCATTCAGCCATACTCTCTCCACACATGTCACTAAATTGTCAAAAACTTGTATTGATCATATATTAACAAATAACACTGATGGAAATAATGATTTAATTGTGTTGGAAACTGCACTAACTGGTCACACAGCAGTCTTCACAGCACTACTTGTAATAGGTACATAAAACAAAAGGATAACTGCTAGATGCATATGCAACTTAGAAAAAACTTCAGAATTTAAGGAAAAAGTAGAGAATATAACCTGAGCTTCAAACAGAGCTAATTTGGTATACTCAAATTACAACAATTTGCTTAGAGAGCTTCTAAATTGTTATAATGGATGCTTTCCTAAAAACACAGGATCACAATTAACTGAAAAATATACATTAGATTGCTGTACTAAGGGCATCAGAATATCTAGCATATGTAAGAAATTACTACACAAAATGTACAAGACAATAAAAGCAAAGCAATATGGAGAATAATAAAGGGAGAGTTAGAAATAAACAACACAACAAACAGAGATAATTTAGATAGTATGGATACAAAGACAGTAGAATTATTATATATCTATTTCATAAATATAAGAAACAAAATCGAGAGATTTCCCATCTATACAAGACTTTATAATGGGACTGTGTAATAATAATTGCCTTATGTTAACTCCCTTGTTCCAATTTTCAAGTGTTACACCAGAAAACATTACAGGAATAATAACAGAAATTTAATTAATCTCTTTTTATGGATGGGATGAATGTCCTTGATTTCTGATTTATGAAATAAAACAGGAATAAGAGAGCCAAATAGAAAACTAATTAATCGTTCCCTAGCTATGGGTATTTTTCCAGAGAGATTGAAATTTGTGCTAGTTAAACCTATACACAAAGGTGAAAACACTGAACTTAAAACTTTCTGACCTGTCTCTATTCTTCCTACCTTCTCCACCCTATGTGAAAAGATTGTGCATTAACAATTCATCTCTTATCTTGAATATTTCACAAAGTTAAACAGATTCTGAAAAAATGGCTCAACAATTTCAGCTCTAATAAAGTTGTTAAATAATGCATCTAAAATGATAATTAGAAAACAAGGAGGCTTTTTTAATACACGAATAACTCCAAAGCTTTTGACTGCATTGATATGCCATATTAGTAAAAGGTTACAATTCTATGGCATAAGGAACACCATACTAAGGTGGCTTCAAAATTTACAAAGGAAACTGCTATTCAGTTATAGAATTGGTTTAGCAAGGAATGGTTTAAAATTAAACAACTTCAAAGCATTGATTACGCAGCTGGTACTCAAGAGAAAGATTGTGTGAAGAACATCATAACCAATTCAATAAATCACAAAGAAGCTTAAAAAATTGTAGGTATCTTTTTAAATAAGCAGTTAAAATAAGGTGATCATATCTATTACTCATGTAAAAAATTAAATAGTGCATGCTTTAATATGAAATGCGTTGCAAAAATAACAAAGCTTGAAATGAGAAAAATTGTTGTTTATCCCATGCAGACCAAGGTCACTTAAACATGGAGAGTATTATAGTAATAGAAATAGGGTTGAGAATATTAGAGTAATAGAAGTAAGGTTTTTCAGATCACAATGCACACACAGATGTTATAAATTTTTATTTTACATTTTTAATAGTTTATTAAAATTTTATGTAACATTCTTGGGAAGGTGCGATAAAGAAAACAATTTTCAAAGTGCAAAAATGAGCAATTACCTCAATATTGGGATTAAAAGTTTTCAACTGCAGGAATTTGTGTGGAATGGTGTTTGTTCTTAGCCACCCATTTTCATGTGTTGCATAGTGGTGTGAGGTAACTGACCTTGATCCTTCTTTGAAGCACCCATGACAATAATTAATCATTAGTATCTAGCAACAGTGGAGGAGATAACAGATCAAGTTCATATTAATTTTTAAACTGCTGGATGTTCTGAGATTCTTTGTGATATCCCTCTAGAATAAAACCGCACTATAATATTTTCTCATAAAAACTGGCCTGAAGCTGTAATTATATATTGGTCATTAAATAATATACATCTTAACATAAAATACATAAGAGGTTGGCATAAATAAATAATAATTAAACTACATAATTTAGAAACTGATTAGTGCATGTACAGCAAACTTACATTAAAAATATTAGAAACCTTAGAAAAAAAATTAGAAAAATTATATAAAAATGTTAGAAATCAAATGAAAAAAAAAAAACCAACAACTAAATTGTAATTTAAGATTTAAAGCTTTTACGGCGCACATTATTTATTACAGTTTCACGGGTGATCAGCCGTGTGAGGTTTAAAAACATTGAGCTTTCGGCCATTTTAAACTCTATGGCCTTCGTCAGAATGAAAAATCACCCTGATCACCCGTGAAACTGTAATAAATAAATTGTAATTTTAATAATTTTGGCCTAAATTTCATCAGGTGGTACTCTTGAAATATGTTGTTGTTGTTGGCTAAAGCTGGATTTCTGACAATGAAGTCATTAGTCCTCTTGCTCTCCAATATTTTTTACTGATGGATGGGGTGCTAGAAGTGGCCAAGCCTATTTGAAGGTGGTCTTGGTTCATTTCCTCTTGCAGATCACACAGAGGACAGAGTGGTGAAGAATATATCCCAATTCAGTTCAAATATTTTGCCAGACTATCATGTCCCATAATCAACCTGAAGGTTGCAACTGCTGTTTTTCAAGGATACTCAGGAATTACTGTTTGAATGTTTGGTAGAACTCTAGAAATATAAACTTCCTTAAAATGTTAAATTGGAAATGAAAATTGCTTGCTTAATCAAGAATTTGATATTCAAAGTGAAATACAAGTGTAGAGACGTTATCATCTCATTTTAAAGAAAGAAAAATTGTTTCAACTGATTATAATTGTACACCTTGTATCCCTCACCAATTTCACTGCAATCTATGGGTATTACACACGTGTGTTTCTCCCCCTCTTTCTTTCACACAGTAATAAGTTCAGAAAATAGCACCCAATAGCTGATTATGGATCGGAAGAACTCATGCGCCTTCTTATTCCATATGTATCCTAGTATTTATAAGTGAGTTATAAGTCTACTTTCTTATGATAAAGATTCTGCTTCACATGAAAACTGATGCTATGTAAATATGTTTTATGCATGTTTCTAAAAGTGACACCATAAAGCATGTTTTTAATATTGGGAAAACAGCTGTTAGTGCTCTCCAGGGAATAATGTTTTCAAGTCTTTTCATTGAGATGACGACTTTGGGAAGGCTGCTTACACTTTTGAGCACTTCCCAGAACTGATCTTGAAGGGCAAATCATTTTGTAGGGTTTTAATGCCCCAAATTTGTGAATGAAACAATTGGATCTGTGATTGTGGTATAAAAAGATTATTCTGTTTACTGTGTTTATTCTTTGTTAACTGGGTAAAAATGACCATGTGTAACTCAAATCACTTAACTTAAACAGTTAAATGAACACAAAGAAGTGCTGGTCTACAAGAACTCAATGCTGAACTTTTCAATGCCTCATAAAACTGATATCAGAGTACAGCTTGACACTGCCTTCAGTAAGAGCATTGTAAGTTATAATGATGTCAGAAAAGATCAATATGTATTATCAAAAATTGTTGATGGAAGTACGATGGAAGGAGAATGTCTAATGGCTTTGATAATGGTCTCCATTGAAAAATCGATGTACAGATTTTATGGAGAGCATGAACCGCCAAAAAACCAAAAGGGAAAGAAGGTTGTATTTCTCCTACATTTAGCAGCACTTCCATAGTTCTGGTTTCTCCTGTAATATGTTTGCATCCATTAATGTGGAAAAAGTGGATATTTGTAGTTGCAAATGTTGAAAGCTAAAAATGTGAACCACACAGTACCAATTTTATGAGCCTCACTATAATAAGTACATAGTAATGAATTGGCTTCAAATCTTTATACAGCTATCATGAAATGAGGCAATTGCAAGTTACCTGCCACATGGGCAGAGCGTGACGTCTTTGCACGAGTACAGTGACAGCACAAAAAAAAACTGGGCTCAGTGCATAGTGTCTCTCACCATTTCAACACAGAATAAAATGCCTCCAGCATAAAAATAAAAATATTCACTACGTACTGCTGAACTTGTACAAGAATTTGGGAGTGAATATTTTACTGCACATGATGACAGCATAGAGTATAAGTTATGCAACAACATTATCTACAACATTTTAGCATCGACTGCACCTGACCTCCTGTCTGCCATGATCATGTGACAGACTGGTCTGTCCCACTTCCTATACTTCATACTCTGCAACCTTTTGTTCCCTGTATAGAGGTTCACTCCCTAGTATTGAATTTATCAAGCATTTTATGAAATGAGCAAATCAACTTTAACTAACTGAACATCTTTTGCTTCATCATTATTTTTATTGGGTTCAATATTTCTGCATTCCTCATAATCAGGTGATTTCTATGCTGCAACTGTACTCCAAGTTTCCTGTAGTTTTCATCAGTATTTTCAGGTAAAAATGCACATTATTTGCTTCTTCTTATTAAAATATTTCAGAACATTTATTTATAATTAAAAAGTTAACATTTTGAACATGAAACAACATAATTCACATACAGTAAAAAAGCAATATGATATAGTACTCTGTTAGTTGATATATAGTTTATGTAACAGAAAAAAATAAGTGTCTGTAAAATATACATAACTGAACTCCATATAAATCCTCCAGAGTTGTATAGAGCAGAAATAAATAAATTGTGGCTACAAAATTTATAAATAGACAAACAGAAATAAAGCTTTCAACGTACAAAAACTTGCAAGAAATGATAAAAAGCATAAACATAAGATATTAGGAAAGTCAATTCTACCTGTTCTTACTTTGACTGGGAAACAATCTGTGTTCAGAAATTGGTGATGGCTCTGTTGATGTACTTGATTCGTGTGTGTGATAGTGGAGATCTGAAATTGAAAATGGCTCTGTTTATTTTTTTTCAACAACAATGGTAAATGAAGGCACTACTCAATAATGTTAGCAAAGTTAATATGGAAATTAACGATTATTATTGTAATGAATTATATTACTGTATAGTTAAGAACATAATTATTTATAAATGTTACTAACATAATGATTACTAAGGAAAAACTACTGATATACCACACTATAATGTGTCATAAAATGAAATTTCTGCTTTTATTATTCTTAAAAGTACCATAAAGGTGATCTTATATCACAATTTTTCTGCTTAAATTAGACCTTTGATGTTTTTTATTGATTATTATTAAGGTTGTATGCAAGTGGGCACAAATACCTGTAGTAGGTAATACACAAATAATATTTAAATATCCCTTCTGTTATAATTAGAGTTGAAGTAATACTTCATGTTCCTTTAATTTCTAGTATTTACCTACAATGCATTTTGTTACACTTTCCTTACATCATCAGCAAATGTCGACTGTTGGATTTTGATTTAACAAACTCTTTGGTGAAGACTGAGATGCCCCTCTAGGTGAGCTGATGAACTGGAAACTTGGGTTCTCATCAAATGTGGTGTTGAAATTGACTAGTTTTCCTTCATATTTCTTTATGAAGACCTTCCACATGGACCCTAAGCAGCTTATATTAAATGAATTTCCTGTTTAATATCATGGTTCTCCTTCCAAAAATGATCTGACATTGCAGATTTGCTCGTTTCTTTGTTTCTGATGTTCCAAAAATGTTCTTTAAGCCTAATGTTCAGATTCCATTTAGTCATTTTTAATCTTAGTTTTAGCCTTTAGTTTAAATTAACATTATTTTGTTGTTTAACAATGCTGTCAATTAACAGGATCACATCAGCATTGCTGGTGCGCCGTAGGAGTTCTTTTATATGCCAGTAAATCTACTGACATGGAGCTGTTGTTTTTAAGCACACTTGAAAACCATCTGTCTGGGCTGGATTTGAAGCTGTGACCTTGGGACTAGTAGACCAGTGTCTAACCGAGACACCCAGACCAACTTAGTCTTTAGTCTCACCCTTTTAGTCAGCAAAGCAGCTAATTCATACTCTGTTTCCATCACGTATCTCAATGTAGATCTTTTCTGTCAACATCTGTTCCAAGAATTTTTTATAACTGTAGAAGTTATTATTCATTCATTCACTCATTCACTAATTCACTCACTCATCATTTATTCATGTGTGTGTGTGTTTGTGTGTTTGTGGTTTGTGTTTGTTTATTTATATATTTATTTATTTATTCAATGCTAAGTACATCATAGTTAGGACTGACCTTAACCCTAGTTAGTTGGCCAGTCCATTTTTATATTTCTCCATACAACATTTTATAATTTGACATAACTAGCCTCTGTCATCTAAAACCTGATCTAAGCATATTATTTTTCAACCAACCATTTCCACCTCCTCTTGGCCCTCCACAAGAACTCTCCTAATTTAGGTAGGTACTTTTGATCTTCAGAAATCTTCCTTAGTGCAATTTCTTTGTTCCTCAATAACCATTTTTTGTTAAATAAACTTTCTCTCCAATCCCTTGTGGCCATACATTGAAATATAATATGAATTTCATCTTTCTTGTCCCCACAGATGGGGCACATTCCTGGCATAAACTCTCCCCTCATTCCCCTTAATTTCGAAACACCCAATCTAAACCCCATCTAAACCTTCTCTTTCATTTCTTTTACAAATTAAAATATACTTAATAACAAATACTGGAAGTTGTTGACATTGTTGTTGGATCACATTAAAATAGGCTAACTTTCCTCCATTACCAACCAGACTTCGACTGACCTCCGTTGACTGGAGTCGATGTCCAGTTGATAATATAGGAAAGCTAGTCTCTGAAACATGTACCAGGAAATTTTAAAAGAGAGTGTTGTTTAGTGTTATTAATCAACTCAAAATTCCTACTTTAAAATATACTTCTTCTCTAAGTAGAAGCTACTATTTTTCATCACAGTCTATGGCGTTAAAAAAAAAAAACTTCAAATATATTTGCAACATCATGTTAATAACTAAAATATTTCATCACTTCCTTTCAATTATGGTGAATTGAACATATTTTTGAACAGATAGCATACATTATATCAAGCCAAGTCAACCAAGCCAAATATCCTAGTAACTGTCTGGGCAGCTGATCACTTAAGACATTGGTGGTTGCACGATTTAAATGACATTAAATTACCCATGTTTCATAAAACACTCAACAACACTAAATTACTGTCAAACCAAGATATGTCTTCATTAGACCATATATCAAATAGGTTATTTCACTTGAAACTTAGCCTCACTTCTATCTTTGCTGGCTAAAAGTTTCTCCATCACCCATTTTAATTGCAATCAAGGATTTACACAGATCTCAATCCACAGAAAGAACAGCAGAAGCCAAAAGTTTATCTTGAATGGTTATGCTGCAATTTTAAGAGTAGAGAAACACTGTTTTCCTCAGGTGTAGTCATTGGGACAGTGGGCAACATTTTGAGAACTTAACACATTCACTTAAAGTTTTGTTTAAGTTATTGAAATTGTGAGTATAATGATGATACCTAAGTTTCACTTCCTAAGTTTTCACTCAGAACATGTTTCAAAGATGTTCATCTCCATCATCAGCTTAATGTCCACTTTTGTCCAGAAGGGATCCTCTACTTTAGTGTTGGTTGTACTGCCATGTAGCTGTCTAGTGGAAAACTTCATTATGCCATCTATCATCTGAATTTCAGAATTCATTATCCTAAGTACATTTTTGGTGACATGAATTTTTCCCCATACTATGTGTTATGCTGGTGTTTTGAGGTATTTTAAAAACATTACCTTCTGTTTAATGTTGTGTTCTGTTGACCAAAAGTAATGATCTGTCTCTTTGTTTAAAGTTTAAGTTTCTTAGGTGTTCTTTGGTCTGGATTGCTGATTTATCTTGGTTTGTCCTACATATATTTCATGGTAATCTTCAGAATGAATCTGGTGAATCCTTGAGTTCTTGGTTTTCTGTACAGTGTTCTTTTGTGATGGATGAATTAAGTTTCTGGTAAGTTTGTGGTTCTGGTATGCAGCCATATCATTTATAATGTGACATTGGGTTTGGTGCACAGCAAAGGATGGATGGGACCAAGCTACTTCACAGCAACAACCAGAAGAAAACTGTGTATTTTTGACAAAATTGTAGAAGATAATAAAGTGATAGAAAAGTAACTGGTCTGGTTTTGTCATTTTGTCACAATAAGTTCATAGTAAATACTTTTTAACTGTTCCCTTTTGAATAATCTTTTCAAAATACCAATGATAGGAATAACTTTTTTTCTTGGTATGAGTAACACATTCATTTCAGTTTAATTTGCTATCTATTATTAATTCTAAGTATTTAGTGTTTTCAACTCTTGACATTATTTAATTTTTCATTTTAATGTCATGATTTGTTTATGCAACACTTTGTGTGAGCTTATATTTTTATATCTTTGATTATTTTTCTAGAACGAGGTACCGTCACACATTCACATGTTAATGACAAATAAGTTTATGTTCCTTGTTCTCAAGTGTGGTCAGTGTACATCATAATGAATGAAAAAATGAGCCATGGCAAAGAGGAAGTGGTAGATTGACTCAATTATTACAAAGTAAAGAAGGCGATACCCATCAGAGGCAACAGTAAAGGAGAGAGAGAAACGGAATAACAATCCATAAACAAAGATAAAGAAGTAAAAATCAGGAAAATTAACTTATCTTTTACAATTTAAATTAATTTATTACAATACTCAAGCAAATAAACTTAACAGAATGTCTGCAAAGGTTATTGAGATATTCTATATTTGGCAGCCAAGGAAGTTGTGGGAAAAGGATGAGAGGAACCAGTTTAAATTTGAAATTTTAATGAGCTTATATTAAGCACTAACTTTTCAGAACTTAATGTGAAGTTATTAAACTTGATGAACAGTTATTCAACATACTTTTAGCATCCCTAATGCTACTCAGTGAGCCACAACACACAGGACTATTTTTGCTATTCAGCTTCTTTAATCTTTTTATTTGGTCTTTATTTCCCTAATACAGTAGAAGTGAGTGTGTCAATGACCTTTATAACAATGGAAATATACTAAAGTTTATGAAACTGTACCTCAGCTATTAAAAACAGACAAGTATATTGTACTACTTCAGTATTTTCTCAGTTGAAATACTAAGCAAAAGCAGATATATTTTTTGGGAGAAAGGAGAAGAGCAAGAAGAAAAAGAAAATAGAAAAATAAGAATGAGAAGCAGTAGCTGCATTTTCTGGATACTAACATATACAGTTCCATTAAAATAATGAGTCCATCCTAACAGCTGCTGCCTGGCTGCAACACATATGTGCTGGGTTTCCAGCTCCTCCCTCAGCTGAGCTGTGTGGCATGGAAATAGGGGACAGCTACAAACATTTTATAAACTGCACTACAAAACGTATATTCTAAATCCAGCAAAATGTTAAATCATGTTGTTTTCTAATAGATAAATAATCAACTACCACAACACTGACAAACACTTGGGAAATGCCAGAATGGACTAGTTGTTTTAATTGAACTGTAATTACTGTCACAAACAAGACAGTCACAACTGTCTCTGTGGTCTAGTAGTTGGCATGCTAGCTTCCAAATCCAAAGGACTTGGTTTTGATTCCTGGTTGGAGGATTTCTTTAGGCAGGATTATTCCCCATCCTCCCTAGAGTCTGGAAGGGTGTGTGGTGTGGGCGTGAGAACATGCTTGCATCCATATGTATGTACATGTGAATTTCATGTTTGTAAAGAAAACCCAATGAAAACAAATCCAGAGGTTAACAGAATGGTAAACAAGTGAACATCATTAGCAATGAGCAATTATACCAAAGGAAAAGCCACCAACATGACCTTGTAATAGCCATTACAGTTTGTGTAACACATAATGAGAGATTCGTAGTTTGACAGAAAGTAAAACAGTTGCTTTCTTAAATTAGAAGTTGCTCTACACTGAGGCATGCAATACAGAATTGGTTTCACTTTCATCATAATGAATTACAGTAAATCTTGTGAACATTTGAAACAATTAAAATGTTTAGAGAAAAGGATGAAAATGATATTAGGTAACTTTAATTACACACATTGGAGAAATCAGTTTTTGCTACTTTTACTACAACCATTCCACATTTGAAACCTTCCATTTCCATGCTGCAAGGCTGTCTCCTTCCTGGAGTCCTCTTTTTAAAATTTGGGTCCTACAAACAAATTCAGTACTCACTTTACTTACATCAGGTCATGAAATATGTTCCCATTTTGTGCAACATAATATCTACAGCTTATTAATGACTTGCCACTTACATTCATAAACATTTCTGCACAAATCAACCTTATTTCTGTAGGAGAATTTTCTTGACAGAATAGTGATGTGACTAAGGAATAGAGATGAAAATTCGCACCTCTATCCGACGTGGACACTTTGTGCTTTCTATCCCCAGGAGGAATGAATGAGGTGAAGGAACTGCAGGAGGATATAGACCCCAGGCAGGTTGGCTGACAGAGATGTGCAGAGATCTCTAATGATTCCAAGCTCGATGACCTCGTCACACCAGTGCTCAGTGAATGCTTTCCTCTGGCAGAACTGGGGATAACTCAATTTGGACAGGTCAGTGGGCTGCTCAGAGGCTTCTCTCTGGTAGAACTGGGGAGAACTTAGCCTGGATAGGTCAGTGGGCTGCTCAGAGAAGGTTTTCCTTTGGCAGAACTGGGGAAAATGGGCTGCTCAAGGAAGGTTTCTCTCTGGTAGAACTGGGGAGAACTCGGTCTGGACAGGTCAGTGGGCTGCTCAGATAAATTTTCCCTCTAGCAGAACCAAGGAGTGAGTGATTGAATGGAGTTCAAGGGCCTGTTGACAACTAGGTGATTTGAGCCTGAGCTGGACCATGTTTTAGCACTGACCAAAACTGCACACCCTTAAGCCTACATGAAATATAAAATGGTAAGCAAAATCACAGCAAATGAGGGAAAGGAAATTCATGATAGAAGACCAGAATTTCCCTTGTCAAACAGAAAAACCCACAAAAAAGCCATGTTCAGAGTGCCAGATCCAGGAACTGAGCCCAGTACCTCCCAAATATGAGCCTCAGATGTTATCAAAGAGCCATTTTACTTGGTGGTATTGTCTGTAAATGATCAAAAGTATTCTGATCCCACTTGAGAAGAGTGTTTCAGGAGTTGAGGACACAGTGGTGCCCATTACTACATGGAACAAATGTATGACATCCACAGTATGAGAACCAGAACAGGCCATTCTGTGGGACTCACAGACTTGCAGCATTGTTAACTAACTAGGTAACAACAATGAATGTGGCAAGTCCTTGTAAATGCATTGCTGTTAAATTGTGACAGTATATCCACAAATCACATGTAATCAGATTAACCTTTCATTTTTATTTCAAGGGACTTGTACAGAAGAGAAAATAGATAACACTCATGTCCACAACATTTAAGAACTTTACAGTGTATATATGTTGACTTATACAGGGGGTTGCAAAAGGCCCTTTCTCCTCACTAACTTATAAAGCTAGGAGCCATGCTCCTTAACACTTTTACCGAAGGATCTTGGCGTTCTCCCACCCCTTTCCCCAAAATTTCAAGATAGATCTCTGATGTTAAAAAATGGTTTAAATAGACCCAATGGTGTTGCAAAGGATTACCTTTATTCCAGGCACAGCGTTTAATGGTTAAACAAATGCAATGGTGATGCAACTTAGGTTTCAGTTAATATCAGATCAGAATTGGAGCACACAAATACTGAATTATTCTTGTGTTGACACAACATTTTACAGCTTTAATATATGCAATTAGTTATCAAAGTAAGGTGTGATGCAAAATGTGATTCATTCTGTATGTCATGAGAAATCCACTTATAAAAATCACATCTCATTTATATTTCAAGTTTTGACTATCCTCACCTAAGTAGCAAGAAGCTTTTAAAATTAATTTTGTCATTTGCCTGGCCACTGATTGAAATACCTTGTGTTTACCTAAATGCTGTTGCTGAAATCCATTTTTATCGTGATGTCATGAACATAGATTATCTTTCAGTGGCAGACAAGTTTATAAGTAGGAATTAACTTCTTTTTAATCCAACCACATCATATTTAAATGCCTTAATAACTAACAAATAAATCAGACCTAAATCCTCTAGCTGTGAGAGTTGTAACAGCTTAATGCTTAAAAAAGCAATTTAAAATCAACCATTAAGTATTTTTTCTTAAAATATGCACAATATTAAAAGCATAAAGACACCAATACTGTTGTCCTAATACTGCTGTTGTATGTGAAAGACAGGGGAAATCAGTTTCCACCTCTCCCTACTCATTGTTGCATGAAAAACTGGGGTATCAAGACACCGAATACGTGATTTTTGTACTTGAAACATCAAAATGTCTAACGCAATATAGCCCTCAGTTCACCTGCTGTAGTGTTAAACCACTATTTATCATATTTCAACTCTTTTCTATTGGAATTATTCAACTGCCTTGTTGCGTAGCATTTGTTTCATCGCATATTTTATCAAACAAAGATTCAATGTATTCTGAAAAACTTGAAAGTGCAGATGGCATCTCTGATGCATGTTTATTCAGTAGGTCTTTGCAAATGCCAATATTTGCAGTAAAAGGGTAGAGAATGGTTCTGTTGTCAGTTTTAGTCTGATTCTAGTCAGATTGATTTTTCTGTGTCGTAATGCAAAAGCATTTTGAAGGGTCTGGTGCGTCATCATTGACTTCATAGTTATTTTCTTCACCGATCTCACCCACCTTGGTAGTGTGATGGTTAGCATGTCTGCCTCACGTTCAAGAGGTCACGAGTTTGAATCTTGCTTAGGGTAAGTTATCAGGGTAAATTATCCGGGTAAAGTTTTTTTCCTGAGGTTTTCCCTTATCCTGAGATGACAAATGTCAGGTAACTTAAAGCTCCATAGATCTTGGGCTCATTTGAGCACCATTTCACCCATTTCATTCATTCACCATCTGATATGACATTACGTTGGAGGACGTTAATTTAAAAAAAAAAAAAACAGCAGTTGCAACCTTCAGGTTGATTACAGGACATGATTGTCTGGCAAAACATTTAAACAGAATTGGGATATATTCTTCACCACTCTGTCCTCTATGTGATCTGCAAGAGGAAATGGATCGAGACCACCTTCAAATATGCCCGGCCACTTCTAATGCCCCATCCATCAGTGAAAAGTATTGGAGAGCAAGAGGATGAATGACTTCATTGTCAGAAATCCAGCATTAGCTAACAACAATTTAAAAAAAAAAACACTGATTTCTGCACTAGATTCATTATCACTGTCACCAGAACCTTCTTCAGACTGTTTCATATTCAGAAAAATCACCACTTTCACTGCCACTCTCTAATACACTATGTATTAGTTTTCTCGAATTCTCCTCGTCATCTGCACAGATCTTTGTTTTTATGGCCATAATGGCTACTGAGGCGAGGGAAATAATGCTAAGATAAAACTACTTTTCCTTGAAACACAGTTGGTTACGTCATACTGAAGAGAATTACAAGCACCACATGTCAGCATTTCATTCCAGATGTATACAAATGACATTTATGAGAAAGAACCTAAACGATATGGAGTTATATGGAGCAATGCAGCATAGTGAACTGAGCATATTATACGATTCCTATGCCAAAAAGTCTTATGCAAGCCCTGGTCATCAAGTGGTGCAAATGGATTAATAGTGTTTAATGTCCATGCTTCCTACATATGGCACCACAGGTGTTGGACACATGACACATAAGATGAAATGATAATTGGGGAAGAAGACCTTTTAAGCCTAAGTTTAGAATACCTACCTCCCAGCATTTGCTGGTTATGAAGACTGAGGAAAGCCTGGAAAAGACATCAGTCAGGGAGCATGGTCCAGAGACCACCATTCACAAGTCCATGTCTTATTGACCTCAGCCACCATGTTGGTAGGAATAAAATGAGATGCAACACTTTTGCCGGAAAACATTAACATAAGACTCAACAGTTCTAGTATCAAACTCTAAATTGATGAACCATTTATTTAATTTTCAGACAACTAAAAGCATCTACCACAAATAACTTTTACTTTAGCCATTGTATTAACTATTTTATTGATATACCATTTTATTAAAAAATCCTACTCCCCAAAATGTACAAGTCAGCAGAGTATATTGGAATTTACTACTAGTCTTATGAGTGCTCAATGCAAGGTGCAAAATTTTGGCTTCCATGACCAATTAGCTGGCTATCAAACCAACTAATTCTGTGCATCACCTGAACATTTTGATATATTTATTCATCCACTGATCATTTTACATGACATGGGATATATCATATATAGCACACTATAATTAATACATAATTATTATACAAAATACAATAGTACAACCTTGTATCATTTATGTAGTTTACAATGCCATTGGTTATTACAAGATATATCATTAAATATTTACATCTAAATATAACATTCATTATAGTTCAGCAATATTATACAAACATTTATCTATTAGAAATGATAGCTTTAAATTTTGAGTCTGTCCTATTTTTAACTGCTAATGGTAATTTATTATATAATATAGCTCCTATTTTATATGGGTCCTTATTGGTTTGACTTTTATTCGTGCTCACCCTATGGTAATCATTTGCACTTCTTGTGTCATATTTATGGCAGTCTTTATTGAAAAAGTTAAACTCTTCCAGTGACATGTGAAGTAATAGCAATAGACCACAGAACAGGAGAAAGGTGTTCCTTGGAGAATGAATCACTATGTAGTGTGGTGTCCTGTTAGAACCTTTTTGGGTTTGGAGAAGGCTTGTTGAGTAGCAACTAGTGGACTGTGAAATCTGACAATGGGATTATTATGAGGTGCATCCAGAAATTAAGTCTTGATCACGTCCAGAGATGGCACCACCAGTCAGATAGGAATGCGTATATGCAGGAGTAGAGAGGAAGTATGTGGGAATAATGCAGTAAAGTTTCAGTTTTGTGATGGTAGTGGTTAACGTGCTATGCTTGGAGAAAATGGCTGCTCTGATATTGCCTCCCACCAACTGCCAGCTTCGTGCTGTCATCCGATTTTTGCACACTCAAAAAGCAATCTCCAGCAGGGATCCATTGCCAGTGTGTGTGGACATGACATTATCTGCGACACTATGGTGCAGGCAGTTCAATGAAGGATGAACCAATATTCACAATGAAGACTGTAGTGGCCGACCATCCCTGATGTCACCAGAAGTGTTGGAAAGTGTGCAGCAGCAGCATACATTGTGGGCTATTAAAGCTATCACTGAAGCCCATATCTAAAGTAAACTAGAAATTAATAAGTAATATTAATAATAATTGTAATACCAGCCAGTTTTGTTCACGAAAAATTAGTGCGTCGGATGGAATATGTCCCGTTCTCTACCATTGAACAGAGAGGAGAATAGGGCTTCGGAAGCTTAGTGCAGCAGCCTTCCCTATGGCCTGGGGAGAGAGAGGTGAGGTGGCAGAATGCAGGAATAAGCATGCCAAGGCTTTGGAAGTCGATGTCGCTATACTCACATGAGCATCTCCAAAATGTGCCATATGAACACGAATTCTGCATAGCAATAGCAGATGGAGTTAAAAGCCAGAAAGAGCGTGTTTTTAACTGTACAATTGGTATTAGTATTATATATTTTCATAGTGTACAGGGCACAAAACATTTGCTAGTGCTAATGCTTCAAAATGGATGAAGAATATGTATACTTACTGCCAAATAAGAAGGGGATTGACAGTTGCTACCCATGTGGTGGAAGGGTCTAAATGAACAGGAGGGGATGGGATGCGTCATGGTGATTGTCATAGCAATGGAAGGAGCAACCAATTAGAGCTAAGATGTTTCCATAGCAACACTAAACGCTAAACCAGTATTGTCAATATATAACACGTGATTAACATGTGCTTGACCTGCAATTTAGCTGTAACATAAACTGTGGATCTTATCTTGTTTTCCCTGCAATATATACAATGTCTTCCTCCAGCTCCAGCGTGCAATGTTTGTATCAGTGATTGCCTGTGTGCTGACAAGTTCGTTTGGATCATTCTATTTATGTGGTTATTTGACTTGTATTTACATATGTCTGAATCTGTGCATATGTAGTTAGCATTTACAACTGTCTCACTCTTTAAATGAATAATTATGTCTAAAAATATTGACAAAGACAGCGTAGCCAAACAAAAAACTTAACGTACTCGGGAAGCGAATGAAATTGTGTTTGGTAAGGTACATATCCCAATTAAAGAACTGTGCAGTCGATGGTATTGCTGAAGAACATGGCCACAAAATTGTTTGTTGTTGCGCTTTCCTAGTGTACTCCGATTTAATTAATTTGGACCGAAGTAAAGGGTTACATTGTGCCATCTGTAATAAAGCTACATCAATAAAAAGCTGAAAAAGCAGTTACTGATACAAAGGGTGTAATAACTGCAACATGGAAAAATGGAGTCTTAGAAGCAAGGATAGAACAGTTTGTCATTTCCGTGGGTAATTCCAGCAAAAGCAGGAATAATGCAAGTGATTCGGATATCAGTGGCATTTCCCATTACAATATTTCACAGGTATGTTTCTTTTGTTAAAATTAATCTTTACAGTGATATAATACTTCCATATTCCATCCTTTGCATGTAGATGAACTATTTTACTATTGTTTTCAAATACGAGTATAAATTATACCTGCTCTACATTCCAAATGCAATCCAACCGTCTTCTTACGCATAATGCTCACACACTCTTCACGTGGCGCAATAAGCGGCAACATCGCCTCTCTTTCACTGCCAACTGTCAATACCTTTCTTGTTTGGCACCGATAATAGTAAAACAATTAGTAAAACAACCATACTTGCAGTTGAAATACGAGGATAAATTAGTGATAGTAAAACGGGTAAGGCCTACTGTGCTCTTATACACTTGCAGTGTGAGCAGAAGCAAAAGAAATACAATACTTACAAAAGGTATTTTAATATAAATGGTTATAAGTATGTATGGCTGACTGGTTCATGCAAATTAAATAAACTATATTGCTGGCCATGCTTGTTGTTTGCAACTGAGAAAGTGCCTTGGAATATGACAAGTTTTGCAAATTTAGTGTATTTAATCCCAGCTTTGGATAAACACAAGAGGTCAACAATGCATATAAAACCTTTTACAGCTTTAAAAACTTTCGATACTCAACAGACAGACTATTCGTTGAACTATCGGAAAAAAATTGTTGACCGTTTGCATAATGAAAAGGTTAAAGAAAATAGAAATGTATTGAATAGATTGATGTAGTATGTATACTTTCCCAATCTGTGAATTTTATTAAGGAAATCAGACAATTCTTTTTCTCTTAATGGTTTACCCACATTTTTCACATTCCACTTCATATACATTTCAGATTACAAATTGTATTCCTGGAGATCACAATTTATTATCTTTTCATGTAGTGTAGTACAAATTATAATATATAGTGTACTCATACTACATTTTATCTATCTATTAAGATAATTTTGGTTTGGTTTGGTTTGGTTTAAGAGCGCTCAACTTCTAGGTCATCAGCGCCCTTATTAAGATAATGCTCGGTCGTGCCGTAGCCAAGTGGTTAGGCTATTCGCCTCTCACCAAAGCGGCCCAGGTTCGATCCCAGGCAACCACATGTGAGATTCATGGTGGTTGAAGCGGCACTGGGGCAGGTTTTCTCCAGGTTCTCCGGTTTCCCCCGCCATTCTTCATTCTATGCATCATCAGTGTCACTTACGTCCGATATGACACAATGTTGGAGGATGTTAATTAAAAAATAATTAAATTTAAAAAAAAAAAAAATTGGCAAGCAATTATGTAGAACTGGCACTTCACAATTTCAGAACTCTTCTGTCAATTCCCCCGGATGTCTCACTTGCTTTTGCATGAAATTGTATCTTGCAGGAAATTGTTTTTTGGCAGAAAACCATTTCCACAATGACACTGAGGTGCAGAATGAAGTGACTTCATGGCTGTGGACATTGGTAGACTCCTAAGACTTGGGCATACAATTGATGGTGCACAGTTACGATAAATGCCTCTAAGTTGAAAAGTAGCCGGTGAATCTATGTAATTATTCCAATAAATATTTCTTACTTAGTGATGTTTTTGTTCTCTTTATTAGTCATTGGGACTTACTTCCTGGATGCATCTTGTACATTATGGTCTTGATTCTTGTGGAGAGCCATTGTTGTTCTTATTGCTCTAATGCTAAAGTCAGGACCAAATATATGATATAATTCTGCCATGAATAAATGAGCAATATGAACTTTGGCATTATACAGCAGGAAGTAAACCATGACGCTCTCCTCATATGTTAACTTGTCACACAATGGTTCTAAAAAGCAACAAAGATAAAAAAGAAAAGGTTCAATAATTCTTTTTGCACCAATTGCATACCATCCCCCTTAAGTTTCTCTACTGCTTGCCTATTGTAGGTCAAGGAAGTATTATTTTTCACATAAAACTTTTACGCCAAGATTTCACTGGAAATCTGTAACTGTGCTATAACAGGCAGGCTTCCAAATGAAAGGTTTCAAATGTGCCTTTATTTGATACTAAAGTACTATATATATAGGATGCAATACTGGTGCAGGGTTCATGCATTAGATTAAAGCAACATGGAGAATGCCAGAAAGCAATACTAACTTACTGTGATGGGCTGGTCTGCCAGACCTGCCAGAACCAGGGCCTGGATCATCCAGATGATTTGATGACTCTGTACGACTGGATGTGCCCTGTTCTGTATCACTATCTGAGCCCAAACTGTCGTACTCTTCACTTTCTGATTTTTGCAACTTGGATTTACGTCCTGCTCTAGTTCTCATTTTCATATGATGCTCTGATTCACACTGAAATCATTACATATCCATATACACATTTATGCACTAAGTTAAATGTTATACAACATTTTGTTTGAAAAACTAAAGTAAATACACTTAAAAATAAAACACCTGTAAAATTTAACATTAAAAATTATGTCAGTTATATTATTATATATTAAAAATTCACCCATTCTCTGGATGACAAAAGTGCTTTTACCCCTTGTAAGGTTTTCACCTTCAAGTAACCAATCTTTGACTCCCCCAGGTACTATCAGTTCTCTATGTGATTGGTCTAAAAAATAATCCAGACACAAAAACAAACCAATGAATGATGTAATTGATGTGAAATGAAAGGGTAGTTTGAATACTGCCTCTATGAAAGAGTTCTGCTACAATTGGTTGGTACACAAGGAAATGTTAAACAAATACAACCTAATTCAGGTTTCTAAAGGAACGACTGAAGAATTATTTGCATGTGTCATTAAACTGGATGACAGTTAAAACATTTGTATGAGAGGTTTCATTAGTGACATAGAGATGAAAACAAACACTTTTTACCATTATTTCTATGTTTTTATTATATTATACTTGATTTTTGTACCTAAATTCAATGAAGCATTGCCTTAATGGTACTCCACTAATGAGGACGTGTAGCCTGTAATGTTACCCTTTGGCAGTTTGACTTTTTTTGGGGGGAGGTAAAGTGTCCTGCCAAACCAGTGGCTAGAATCATGGTTAAGGAACAGACAAGCTTACACTGACAGGATGTGGGGTTAGATTTGTTATTATCAACATAAACAGGTGTGGGCCGCATTTTATATACACTAGTATACATGCAAACATTTCCTAGTCCAATAATGCCAGTGTGGTGTCAATGAACTTGAAACCTGATAACAGGGAGTTTTGTTTTGGTGTGTATGTCAGGTCCGGGGTTTAAAAAGCAAATGAGAAGGATGTTGACACATTCTTACATAAGATGTTTGGTTGTAAATGGACATGTGAGGCTGAGCTGCAGTTTTATGTGAAGTTGTGGATGAAGCATCTGCATTATGTAGCAAAAACCAGAATGAAGAAAAATGTGACTATCTGCAGTAAGAAATGGACATTACTTTGAAACATAAGTACATTATATTTCTTTTTGGGGTAGTAAGGGGTAGTGATGCGCCTCCTATAGCCTCTCCTACCCAATTCCCATCCTCATCCTGCCCGTGGTGCACCCTGCTTTTAACAGATGAGGCTCTGGGAACCGATTCACAGCGGTATAACTGTTTCATCTAAAATGGAGGAAATGTCATTTACATATGTGCTGGCCTATCACAGCACAACAGCGTCCCTCAGAGGCACATGAGGGGAAGGTCGGTGGATCTAAATACCACCTATTTAGTCCTCCCGGCTAGGTCCGATGGACCCGTTGACCAACGATAGGTGTGGTCTCACTTGTAAAATGGGGGTTTAAGTCAGGTGATGTAACTGCCACATTGTAAAACTGGTGCCCGTTAAGAAAACAGTTACATGAACGCCACATACATGAATATGAATCCTAAAGATAAACATTCTGGAGTTAAAACTGTCCCCCAATCGGATCTCCGGGTGGGGACATCTTTAGGCAAATTTCATCACAACAATTCCAATACTTTAAGAATTCTACAATGGAATGCAGGAGGCATGTCCCAGCCTAAAAAACAAGAGCTAATGAAACTATTAAAAGACCAAGATATAGATGTCTTCACAGTACAAGAAGCCAATATATCAGAAGAACAGGAAATATACTTTGAAATGGATCAGTACACTACACATATACTTCCAAAGGCTCGTCAAATAGCAAGTGGTATTCTTACAGGAATTAAAAGAAATATGAAAGCTACTATCCAAATCCAAAAAACAATGGAAGAACAAGATAAATCAGAAATAGTTCAAATTGAAGTATGGAAAAGTAATTACCACTATAGAATTTACAGTATCTACAATCCTCCAGACAATACACTAGATCTAAATTCTGAAGACCTATTAAACTCATCAGCAATGCAATTAATATTTAATCCAAATGATCCACCCACTTACCTTCATTATAATGGTTCAGGTACAAATCCTGATCTTCTGATGGTGTCATCTGACATAATTGACAATACAAAAAGAGAAATAATAGAAGACCCAGGTTTAGGCCACAGAATCACCATAAACTCCATAAGAGGTCTAATAAATAAAAGTAACAAACCAAAAATTAAAACTTCTTGGAATTTTAAAAAAGCAGATTGGTCCAGTTTCCAAAATGAGATAGAAGGGAAGTGTAATATACTGTTAGAATCAGAGTTCAAGTCAACAGATGAAATGAATAAAAAAATTTGTGAAATATTATTGACAGCAGCCAAAACACATATCCCCAAAGGAAAGTTAAAGAAATATAGCTACTTTTGGTCTCCATCTTTATCTAAGTTAAAACACGAAAGAAATATAGCAAGAGTCAAAGCCGAAAGAACCAAGTGTCCAGAAGATGTACAAAACTGGAGAAGAAAAGCAGCCATTTTTAAGAAAGAATTAATTACAGCAAAGAGGGCCAGTTTCACAAATTTTGTAGAACATATGGACTATAGGAAAGATGGAAATAAAATATACAAATTCCTTAATAAAACAAAATTATCAAAAAATACAACTGAACCATTAAAACATAATAACAAAAGCTTAACTACAGATGGGGAAGTAGCAGAATCCTTTAACAAGTGTTATGCTCAGTAACAAAGAATACCCCAACCGTATAAAAAACAAGATAAAGCTGTCCAAAAAACTATCAGAGAAACTAATAAGCCAAAAGATACACGAAATGATATTTTTATTCAGGATTTTAATGAAACAGAACTAGATTTAGCAATAGAACAATTACAGAACAAAAAATCTCCAGGACCTGACAAGATCCACCCAGAGTTTATTAAACACCTTGGCAGGAAAGGAAAAGAAATCCTACTTAAACTGTATAACACGTGTTGGAGAATGACTGTGCCTTCCGACTGGAAAAAAGCCATTATCATCCCAATTTTAAAGAAAAACAAACCCTCAAACAATATTAATAGTTTCAGGCCAATATCCTTGACCAGTGTTATTGCAAAAGTGATGGAAAGAATGGTGGCATCTAGACTTAACTGGTTCCTAGAATATTACAACTTAATTAATAGTTCACAGACCGGCTTCAGACAGAATCATAGTACAAGTGAAAATGTACTCCTACTAAGCCAAGACATCAAGGAAGCTTTCAATAGAAAGGAGGATACCTTGGCAGTATTCATTGATTTTAAATCAGCATATGACTCAGTCTGGAGAAACAAATTAATTGAGAAGTTGCAATCAATAGGTGTGAAAAGTAACATGCTTAAATGGATAACTCAGTTTATTTTACAAAGATTTTGTGCCACAAAATATAATACATACATTTCAAAATATAAACAAACACACAGAGGACTTCCACAAGGTGCTGTTCTGAGCACAACACTCTTTAACATATATATATAAATGACCTTCCATCAATAATAAAAACTTTAGAAACCAAAATTGCTTTATTTGCTGACGATGTAGTCATTTGGACTTCAGGCTCTCCAAAAAAACCTGAATTAATTAAAGACAGAATAGAAACAGCCCTAAACAAAGTACATGAATGGAGCTCCAAAAACCTCATGACTATCAATGTGGAAAAAACAAATTATGAATTATTTACACTAAAATACAAACCAGTTAATATTAACATAAATTATAATGGTAAACCACTCAAAGCAGTTGATGATGCCAAATACTTAGGCATCACTTTCGACAGAAAGCTAAGTTGGAAAAAACATATAACAAACATCTCAGAAAAGGTTGAAAAGAAACTGCAAATCCTGAAAAGATTAGCTCGTGCTAAATGGGGCTGCTCAAGGAGAGTCCTTAACACAACATACAAAATGTATGTTAAACCAAACCTCTTGTACTGTTCTGAAGCTTTAATAACAGCAGCAAATGTTAACATCAATAAACTTGAACAAATACAAAATCAGGCTCTTCACCTAATCACTGGAGCAGTTAAATCCACACCTATTGATGCCATGCTTGCCTTAACACGGACCCCATCAATAACAACCAACAAAAATAGAAGAACAAGCATTGCTCCAACACGAGAAAATGTTACGACTGCCAAACTCTAAATGGACAGAAGAGAACCTCCCCCCTTCAATCCTTAAAACTCATAGTAGTTTCCTAGAAAAGGTAACACAGATTAAATCCAAATTGAACATTCCTAACACCAGAGAAAATCTACTTATAAGAGAAAATCCATTGGAATTATTGCAACCTACCTTCAATTTGGAATTAATAGAGGAAACAAGTAAATCAGACGCACCAAAAGAAATACAAAAACTTCTAGCTCTGGAAACAATCAATACTAGGTATCCCACAGAAGAATGGCTGCACATATATACTGATGGATCCTCCAAGGAAAACCTTACTGGAGCTGGAGTTACGTGTTCACATTTTTCCTTTTATCATTCTGTTGGCAGAGACACAACAAATTATGATGGAGAAATAGAGCCTATACACATTGCTCTCCGACAATTATTAAATCTTCCCTTAAATAAATTTAACAAGGCAGTAATTCTTTCGGATTCTAAAGCTGCAATTCAGGGAATATGTTCAAATACTACAAAGAAGTCAACAAAAATTAGAGAATGCTACAAAATGTTAACACAACTCCAAAAATTTAATAAGACTGTTCATCTCCAATGGATTCCAGCACACTGTGGAGTCATGGGGAACAAAGCTGCAGACTCACTTGCAAAGAAAGGTACAACAATAAAACAAAAGTCTAAATTCAATTTCTCATATTCCTCAATAAAACGCTTGATCATTAAAAAATTTTCTCATTCATACCTACAAGAAATAGAAACAAATGCCAAAGATAAAAAATGGATTACACTACTTTCCAACCCAGATATAATCCCCCAGAGACCAAGCAAAACAGCGGTTGCAGCCTTCCGACTATTGACAAATCACGACTGCTTAGCAAGTCATCTCTACAGAATAGGTATCTCATCCTCACCAATATGTGTCCTGTGTAACGATCCAGCAGAAATGAACGAAGACCACTTGAAGACCTGTGAAGCATTAAGATCAGAAGGAACTACAGTTCAAAAGTATTGGGAAGCACGAATGCTAATGGCTTCATTGCCAGATGCAAGGCACTAGAAAACAACAACATTATATTTCTTGAAAGAAACATTAACGTAAAGTTTTTGCAGAAGTGACAAATGAAATTTGAAGGCTCACTTTTTTTTCCTAAAAGAATGCAAAAAGTACAATTAAAACTCCTTTTGTAAGTGGAATTAAAATTGTTCATTAAAATATCAAAAAAATATATTATTTCATTGTTTCTTAATGTATATGATTGAATTTTCAGGATAATTGGTTCCAAATGCTCCAAGTGCAAAACATTAGGTGTTACCAGTCTTTCCTCTCCTGAAAAGCACTTAATGCTTTTTGCATCAATGCTCCTACTATGGCAGTTGTTACTTTTCAAACCAAGATATGTGTCTTAAGGTTGCCATTCACATTCCTAATGTTTTCATTGCTTTAACCTTATTCAAGTTTAAAATAAGAGAATATTTAAACATTTTTATAAAATAGAGCAAAATCTGATAAAAATAAAAATAACAGTCTTTCAAATGGAAGGGAAAAATGCACTATTTTGTATGAAAAGGAAATAATTGGCTGTGTTTTGTTTGAAATAGAGGAGGAAATTTATTCTCTTATTGAATGTTACTTACTTGTTTTCCTTGGCCATTTCCAACTGTCCTACTCTCATAACCAAATACATGCTGTAACTGCATCTGTGGGTTTGCTGCCATAGTTTCTTGCTCTGCTAAGTGAAATGTAGCATAAGGATAAATATCTTCAGAGTATTCTGAAAAGACAAAATTATATGTAGAAAACATGAACTTAAGTAATCTCAAAGTAGACATTAAATACTTTAATGTGCTGTGTGACATTCCCAAGCGTGATCATTGGCTACTGACTATGCACTTAGGTCAATGTTTAGTAACCAAAGTAATTGATAGTGGTTAATCAAAATATTAAGTTATTTCATGAAGGTACATATGTAGATGATTTTACTAAAATACACAGCTGATTTAATTATTGTTTCATAAATGTAGCTACAAGGGATAATTTAATATACACACAGTAATGTATATATGCCAAATACCATCACAGACTCTACTTGCATTAAAAACACCTCTGTTGTGGAAATTATAGAAATAAATGCAGTCTCAGAAATCAATCATCTGCAGGATTGGATGGCATATCCACCAAAATACATATTGATATAGTGCAAACATTCTCTCTTAATGACTTTTAATCATTTAATAAATTGCTCCATAAATGAACAAATATTTCTAAACTGTCTAAAACTATTATGAAATTATACTAAAAAAGGGCAATAAGAATAATATTAGCCAATATCATTAACTTCTGTGATTGGTAAGATTTAAAAAAAAATTATACTGATTAGATTGACGGATTTTCTGAACAAATATAATATTTTAAATATTTGTAAGTATAACTTTAGAAAAGGACTGTCATTGATCACTGCCACTGTTGATTTTATTCCTAAAACTTAAAAAATTAACATAGATCTTACTCATAAAATCAGTGCACAGATATTTTTTGATTTTTTGATTTTTTGGAGGTATGTGTGTGTATTTCATACCAAATACATGTAATAGATACATTAGAATGTTACAGTGGAAGCAAAATCCTTAATATAATTAGGTCTGATTTATGCAACAGAAAAAATTCAACAGAAATTAGTTATAAAATAGGCATAAAAACAAAGATTTTATCAGAACAAACAGTAGCAAGAACTGAAATGTTCCAAGTCTATTTTTGGACCACTTTTATTCTTATTATATGTAAAGAACTTGCCAAATACCTACCAGAACCATTACTCTTATATATAACCTGTACAGCACATGAAATGCATTTGTAGCATATTACAATCGACAGAACAAATATAAGTATATAAAATAGGTTAGTATGATCACAAAGAAAGACATTTAATAGATTTAACAAGCAAATAATGAAAATAACATACTGTGACACCGGCCGGCCCATGACATGGAAACACAAAGGCAGTCCAAACTGTTCCAGAGTTGAGGTGTGGCGTGGCCGAGATATGCAGTGGGTGGGGGGCTGGCTGCTCCACCCCGCTGGCATTGTGCCTATCAGAAGCTTTGTTAAGCTTTTCCACACCACTCACATGAGCAAACATGTGACAGTAACAACAGAGGGAGGCACAAAACAAAGGGACTTGGCTAGCGGCTTCCTGAGGCTTCTAGCTACATCATTTTCCGTGGGCATGTGTATGCAGATTCTTGAAAGGTTGGCATGACGTCATTCCCAGCATAAATAAAGGCCTGAGAAGAACGAGTTTGGTTCAGTTTGAGTTTTGACAGTTACAAACACGAGGTGTTCAGGTTGGCAACCGTGCTTGTGTGCATTGTAAAGAAGATTCCAGAAGCGTTGAGTGATTGCATCATCATAGTCTAGTGTATAAGAGACAATGAAAGTGAAGGAAGACATTGAAAAGACTGAGCAAGGTTAGGAGAAAAACAGGTTTAAGTTGTGATAGCAGAAAATACTATAAACTGTGTTAACAGTGAGAAGAAAACTGTGCATTGGTAGTAAAATTTTAGAGGACATTAAAGTGATAGAATAGTAACCAGACTTAATAACAGTCGATATGACATCACATTGAAGGAATTAATATTTTAAAAAAAAGATCTTTAAGACTACATGCACAACATAGCATAAGTTTATCTTATACTAGTCTTAACTGAAACATGGCAAAATCACAGAATAGCAGCTAGAAGTATAGAAAGAGCTTATTCTTGAAAATGAGAGAAACATTAATTTTGAGGCTTGTATTTATAACTAAATCAAACATGGGGTTAATTAAGATCTTAGGTATAGAGCCATGGTTAAAATCTTTTTGGATTTTTAGGGCATAAAATCAACAGATACCTGGAATTCTTTCAAGTCCAGGTGACTGAATTTGTGCAGGTTTTCGTACAGTTGCATAGTATCGCTCACGTTGTTCTGAGTTATGTTTATTATCCAAAGCAGCAGTATCTTGTAATGATGAACCTGTATCTCCTCTTTCACCTCCACCTCCAGGTCCTCTTGAACCTGGTCCTGTAAAAAGGGTAACTTTTAAACTCTGCAATTGCATTATGCTTTGTAAACATTACTATGTTTATTCTCTTACATCTTGTGTGCCCTTCAAGATCAACATGCTTCAATACCATATTTATTTAAAGAAAAGTTATGTTTCAACACTCTACATCTACTGAGATTTTAAAATTAATTGCAAAGTAGATTTATTCAAACTGTCAGCATTTAAATAGGAAATATGAGGTGCTCCTGACCAGAAGGGGAAACTCAACAAATGTAGGTTTTGAGCAAAACATCATTTTAACTTCCTACCAAGGGCAAACTTGGCAAAACATTATTCCTCCTTTGTGATTTAATCTAAAGGTATAGATGGTAATTAAACAAAGCTTATACCACATTATTCATTTATTGATCACAATAAACACATTACATGAACGGAATAGTAATTTCATTTTCATTTAATTTTATTTCATCCTTGTGTTCAAAGTACATAGGATACGTCACATACAAGATATAATTACAAAATTCAATTACAAAGTTTAATTGCAAAGTTTATTTACAAATCTGTTTCTCTCAATTTCACATACCTATAAAACACATCTACACTCATTTACACATTTTGATTACATTTAGTGTTGTACTTAAATTCCTCAGTATTGTAGAAAGCATTTTCTAGTAAATAGTTCTTAATGGTTTTTATTTGTATCTCTCACTGTTTTAAGTCTTTTATTTCCTTGGGCAAAGCATTATAATGTTCATTGCCCATATTTTTTATTGAACGATTATTTAATGTTCCCCTGAGTGCAGTTCTGTAATAATCATGTTTATTTCTAACATTATGGTATGCATGTGATTGCTTTTAGCAATTTTTTCATTTAGTAGAACATGCTTGATGCTTTCATAAATGTAGATACATGGAACTGTTAGGATTTTGTATTTTTTGAACCAGTCCCTACAACTGTGTCTTTTTTCTATTTTCCCAATTATTCTAATTTCCCTTTTTTATAATTTGAATATTTTTAGTACTTCCTTAGCTGTAGTGTTCCCCCATAGTGTTATGCCATATTTTATATATGAATAAATGAATGCATAGTACACCTGCTTCAGCATTTTATTATCCATGTTATCCTTAACCTGTTTCCTAATGTATTAACCCTTATTTATCTTTTTCATTATGTACATTATATGTGGTTGCCAATTAAGATTTCTGTCTATAAGCACTCCAAGGAAATTTGTGACTTGTGTCTCAGGAATACTTTCCCCATCTACCGTGAGATCAATGTGATCTGTATGTTTTTCTTTTAGCCTGAAATTTATCCATGATGTCTTTTTTATGTTTAATACCGGATCCAGATTTGAAAAATAGTCTTTTAATATTTTTATGACATTGTTTGCCTTGTTTTCTACACCTTTGGTAGTGGGATCTGTAACTATTATTGTTGTATCATCTGCATAGCCAATTCCTGTACCTCCATTGTTTGCTATCATTTCAAAAAGATCATTTATATAAACTAAATATAGAAAAGGACCCAATTTTGAGCCTTACGGAACTCCTTGTTTAATTGTTTCAAATTGTGATCTTACTTTATTTACCATAACCTTTTCATTTTTGTAGTTTACTTCTACGCACTGCTGTCTATTTTCTAGATATGATGCAATCCACTTTTGTGCAATGTCTCGAACCCCATATTTTTCTAACTTATTTTCAAATATGTTTATATTTACACAGTCAAAAGCTTTAGACAGATCCAGAAATATGGTGACTGCAAATTCACAATTATGGAGTGCATTAATAATTTTACCATTTGTTTTATCTATTGCATTTATTGTTGATTTATGTTTTTGAAATCCATTTGTAGCTCTGCTAAGATTTTCTGTTTTTCAAAATATTCTTGTAGTTGTTTCAAAAACACAGCCTCCATCACTTTTGATACTGCAGAACAAAATGTGATTGGTCTGTAGTTTTCTATATTGCATTTGCTTTCTTTTTGTTTGTATATTGGTCTAACGATCGCTCCTTTCAATGTATATGAAAATACTCCATGCATTAGCGAAGTGTTATTATTGCAAAGAAATGCATACATTTGAACTCATGTATCATGCTCAACAAAGGTATCTCCATCAGATTTGATGTCATTTGTGAAAGTTGAGCAATTTGATTTAGCTTAAAGTATCTGGTGAAAATGTTGGTTTCTGGCATGGGTACATAAGGTAGCAAACCTTTGATATTGTTCAGCTCAGGGGTAGAGAGATTGGAGCATCATCCATCCTCTTTGATTCCTCAGATTTTAGGCTCAACTTCTCCAGATCGTAGCATTTTCTATTTCCCTTTTAGAGTTTAACAGCAGTTTTGACCCTTAGGTTGTATGTCGGATGCAATGTGATATATTTCCTTGCAATCACAACTGTGTTGAAACATTTTGCCATCTTTAAATTAAGCACCAGTGAATGTAGCTTTTGTTATCTTCTTCTGTAATGATGTACAATTCTTAATCATATCTTGGGTAATGTCTATAACAATGAACAGTGACCCTTTGTGGGATTTCTTTATGAACTGGACAAAATGATCTTTTGAGAACACATCACAGTGCCAAACAGTTTTCTATGTGTCCAAAGTCTCGGCTGCATAGCGGGTAGGAATGTTCTGGAGTCATGAAGTAATGTCTGATGCTGTCGAATCTATTGTTGTGCATGAACATCAAATTTTTCAAAACTATGTTAATGTTCTTATTTTGACCAAAACAGTTGTCACTAAAAAAAGAAGGTAGCCCACCTGCATATTGTGGTGGTAGCGTGTCTGCCTCACGTTCAAGAGGTTGCAAGTTTGAATCTTGCTTAGGGTGAGTTATCCAGATAAGGTTTTTCTCGCAGTTTCCCTTATCCTGAGGAGACGAATGTCAAGTAACTTAAAGCTCTATGGACCTCCGGCTCATGTGAGTATCATTTCACCCTTTTCATTCATTCACTGTCCAATATGACACAATGTTGGGGGATGTTAATTAAAAAAAAGAAAAAACAAACTAAAAAGGTACACAGTCTTGATATTTGAGTTAACACTGGAGAGATAGTCATGTTCCCCCTTCTGGTTCACACTGCTATCATTCAAACTGAACCCCTCCAATTTTTCTCTGGCCATTTTTTGCAGAATATTGAGGTGACCTCGATTACATTCATATGCCAAAACGTTCACTGTTACCCAGCAAGACAAATGCTTAAATAAACTAAAAATACTCATCTGTTGAGTTTGCCCTTGTGGTTAGGAATGCCTCATATGGTCTCATACTCTCTGTTTTAGAAAATCACTCAACAAACGTTCACCACAATAATACTCCAAAATTTATTTTATTAATTAAGCATGTCAGAAACTAGTTATTATTTGTGGATCCTTCCTATGTGTAGCACATATCTGAAATATCACTCCAGTTTCAACAGCCAAGCTACTCTTATCTTCAAACACTGAAACCCTAATCAGTGACACTTAGTACCTAGTAGGTGCTCTTAACTTTATAAATAGACTCTTCTGCTCTACAGGAAAAACTGGTTACCAGTTAAAAGTCTTTTGAACCGAAGGGGATGTTATGAATATGATTGCAGTTAACATAAAGAAGATATAGTGTAACCTCAGTTATACATTTTCAGAGATAGATGGTTAAAATAATGAATAAATGAGAAAACAAAAATGCATTTTCTTAGGAATTGAAACTATTTTTTATTTTAGTAGTCAAAATAATGAAGCACTGAATTTACTTAAGGTGAGTCAGAATTAGTTACACTAATATCACTTTGTTTACTCTCTTGACATGTTTCAGGAAACCATTTATTCCCAAGAAAAATAATTATTTATAGTACCTATATGCATGTCAGTACTGTTAAGAAAAAGAGTTTCAGAGTACTACTGCTTTACACTGGTTTAAATAAAAATCACCAATTTTTTTCTGCTTCTGTGTTTCTTCCAGTCACACTAAATTATTATATGCATTGATATATTGCCATAATTTAGGCTTTATGATGACAGAAATTGTGTAATTTCTAGAGCTTGAGTTACCTCATGCACACTGGGAACACTTATTATTCAGGCCTATTTCTTCATCACCATGGTCAGTATCATCAGATACAATCTGAAGAACGATGATCTTGCTTAACCTTATTGTTAAAATGTGCATAACAATAATATTTGACTGCACCTTTTCAACCTATCCATCTTCCAGGGAGAGTTTCATCAAGGCACTCTCTGATGTCTCAATGAGAGTGAGCTGGGGCACCATATTGTTGTCCCCAATTAGGCTCTCAAATTGCAGGTAAAATTCATATCTGGAGCAGTTTTGGATAAACCACATTAGTAATTGTTCCTTCAAAGAAGAGCAGTCAAGCCAACTCACAACACATATTAAGCCCTGATAAATCAACAACTTTGTCCACATTGGGCTCAATACATACAGTTGTGTCAGTTTCCAGTCCCTTTCAGGTTACACTGTGCCTCATCTGACCAGACAATCTTGTCTGTAGGAACTCCATTCTCATGCATCATGTTTTCTAAACACTGACAGCACTCAATTCATCGATCTCAGTCATCCTCCTTCATTGCATGCAGTAATCTCAGGATGTATATCTTCCACTTTTGATGCACACTTTCACCAAGTATGAGACTTGCATCTAAATTCATTACAAAGTTTTGAAAATCAAATAGTGTATACAGTTTTTTGGACCCTTCTGTATATGTCAGTGGAGGAAACAAAGTTCCATTTCAAATGCAAACCATATGAACATCAAAATTGATACATAATTTAAATATATTAATGCAGTATAGGAAACTGCAAAATTACACTTTACAGAATTGTTCAAAATACAATGAGAGTTACCTTTGCTTAATACTTACGTCTGTGTAAACAGTAGCCAACAGCACTGAGAGCACAAACAACTGCTACTGCTGATATTGCAGCAGGAACCACAATTTGTGTATCAAGATAAAAAGGAGTGCCATTTTCTTCTTCAGCATCAGCTATTAGATCCAGATCTGGGGAGTGCTGGTGCTGACCTAAAAGTAACATAGTTCTATGACAATATCATCACTGTATGGTTTATCACAGTGTAGAGTGGGTACTGTGATGAAAGTTTCATAGTCAATTTTAAGGTGACATTCCTACTTTCTATAGTATTTGAGTTAGAAGGTTCATTATTGGCATAAACTTTTTTAAGGTGTACATATAAAACCATATAAGTTTTATCTTGCTAGGATAAATTATTTTTGAGTTATTAATATGTTTTTGTTAAAAATATGTTCTACATATTTTGACCAAACATTTAAAAAAAAAATCCTGCACTTGTGTATAAAACTTTAAAGTTTCCAGATTTTTAATATTGTGTTCTTGATATAAATAAAAAATAACGAATGTACTAACTACTTTTCGAGAACTGTATTGGATATTTTATTGTATGAATAAAATAGGATATAGAAAATTTGATACTTAGTTTCATTAATCACCTGTTTTAGAACATTCAATAATCATTTACAAGTAAATGTCCAGTAAACATTGCAAGTTCGTTGTATGCAATTTTGAGAACATAGATTTTGAATACAGCAAACTATTTAAAAAATAGAACCATGTAAAGCATGATTTTAGTCTACATTGGAGTTAAATAGAATAAAGCATATTTTTGAAATTATATAATTTCTTAAGGTTCCAAGTATCTTAGGACCTTGAAACTCCAGGAGTTGGTTAAATAGGGTTGATACATCTGCTTTTGAAAAAGACAAAAAATATGAGATTTTTAGATAAACTGGGAGCTTTCACCCATAATCATATACAGCATATTGTCAGCCACAAAGTTAGTTGCTAACGGCAGGAGGGGGGGGGGGGAGGGGGTTGGCACATGTTAGCCTGGCCTGCTACCTGCCAGGCTGGGCCAGTTCTCTTGATGGACAATAGCTAAGCAAGACAATGGCCATTGTGTGTGGTATTGTGACTATAGAGAACTCCTTTTGTAGCATCCAGAAGCTTCACTTTTGAGAAGGTTCTGCCTTGTGTCTGGCACTATATAAGGAGCTGACTTGTGCCTCAGGGTGTTTGCCTTAAATTTGAAAGGCTATGAAGTCTTCAATGGACAGTGCATAGTGCAGTTGGTATGAGTTGTGATATGGCAGTGACAATTCAGTCATGATACGATTTGATGGATTAGTTGTGCTTGTTCTTAGTGAGTGCAACAGTGACTTAAATAACATTAGCACTTTGCTATCCATTTAAAAGACAAAGTGTGATTAGTAGTAATAGTGTTCTCATTTGTTATCTGTTTTTTTGTGGTGTAACTATTTTAATAATAGTTCTTACAAAATACAAGTACACAAATATGCTAAAAGTGGACATTTGAGGGAAACCTTTAGGCTACTTATATCAAATGTCTACAATCTACAAAAGAAGTTCAAGGAGTGGTTAGATGCTTAGTGCCTCTCTGATACTTTGAAACACTCATAATATCACCAACAAATTTTATTGTGAGATGTAGAAGTTATATATTTGCAGGATAAATTACAATTCAGGAATGCTTCAAGAGCGTACATTAACTTCAGTCTATATATTTCTGTATTATTAGAGTACACAGTGTCAGAGCATAACATAACCCTATAAACTTGGAACCTAATACATAAGGGTTCACTGAGCAATAAATGAAATTAAAAAGAACAACAGAAGGTCATACTTGTGAGAACAGGGGGTGTTATATTTATAGTAGGACATGGAGAAACTGTGGTTAGCCTTTTTTAAAATATATACATCAATAGAAAAGCATTATTATCTCTGATGTATGAAAATATTACATACAATTTCAACTGAAAACTTCAATATTGTGATTATGAGTACTTATATACATTATTAGTGACACAGTACTTGAGCAATAACTTACTGCGAGAAGTAATAACATTAATGTTCTTTGATTGAATATTAAATACAGTTAAAGGATTTACTCACCAGGCATCGAACTTCTTGTAGTAAAAACATATTGAGCTACTGTAGTTCCAGCAGGATTCCGTGCAGCCACTCTTAATGCATAACGTGTAGCTGGAGTTAATGCTTGTAATGTAAAGGTTGGCTGTGGTGGGATGTTGCTGGCCACTAAAAGTAAGATTTATTATTGTCATCATCATCATTACTATTATTATTACTAAAATAGTTTACATAATATTAAAATGTTGCCTACTACTGCTAAAGTAGCTTTGGGTAGTACACACTTCTTAATAAAACTGGAGAGATAATCACAAACTTATTGTGCTAATAAAAGAAAAAATGCATTAACGCAGGTCAGATTTTATAACTGTGTAATGGGTTTTTTGGCAATGCCATGGCCAAGCAGTTAGAGCATTCACCTATCACCTATGTGGCCTGGGTTCAATCTCAGGGACCCGCATGTGGTATTTAATAGTGGACGAAGCAGCATCAGGGTGGGTTTTCTCCAGGTTCTCCAGTTTCCCCCACCACTCATTCCACCAATTGCTCCATTATCAAGTTTCCAATCATCACTTTTGCCTGCATTTCATATCATCCTCTTCCTCTATCTGTCCGATCCATGACAGCTCCCCGACAGGTGTCTGACACTAGGCACTGGCTTATAAGTCCCAGGGGATGTAAGTCCTACATAAGAGGGGGGGGGGGGGTAATCAGGTAAAGAACAAATGACAGGTTTCTTAGACCAACATAGTATATTAGTGGTTAACAGTAAGATTTATTACTATTTGAACAAAAACCAAAAGCATTTAATATTTTAATAATTTTCACTTATAACCTTTATATTTGAAAACTGAAAATGCTATTATCATATAAAAACAGCAAAAGGTAACAGATTGAATACATCTGATGCCACCTAAGCTTGCCTACAAGCCCTGAATTTCCAGGGGGTACCCTTAAAGAGAACCTGCTCAGAGGTGGTTCTGTGAACAGTCTGATTGACATGAGGGCAAAAATCTTCACAAACCTTCACTGCCTAGCTGCAACACACTGAGCACCATTGTCTGGTCCTTGAACTCCGAAAGAGATGATGAAGGAAATTAAATGATGGACAAGAAAGCCATGGTAGAACAGAAACTACCTCAGCATTTGCCTACAGATCTAAGAAAATTATTAAAAACTCATGGTTGGAGCAGGTAGTTGTCAGGAAATGAGCCCAGACCCTCCCAAATGTGAGTCTCACACATTACTACAGAGCCATATGGAGTTGTCAACCTGAGTTCATGTAGATAATTAGAAATCCTGTAGGCATAGGATTCAGGCATGGGCCGTCATTGTATGTAATTTGTGGGTTCTTGCAGGAAATACATAGGAGCAAACTAATGAATCTGGTCAAAGCAATACTTTAGTAGCATAGGTTAAGCTGATAATCTTGTATGTAGTATGAGGTAGAGGCTCACAGGCCTCTATTTGCATGCTTTCATTTGGATTAGTATAGAAGGTGCCTAAAGTAATCTTCAGTGCTGTATTAGCAGCATTAGCAAGCACTATGAGACTTGAGCTATTGGCAGAGTTAGGAGATCCATCATCGAACTTTGGATGAATAATAGATTTATACATAAAAAGCAGGACACTGTTGTCATGTTTTAGCAGCCAATGATATTAAAAGATAGAGTCATTGAGAATTCATTGAGAATAATTAGCTTTGACAAGTTTCAGACAAGTGTCCAAGTAAAATGTTGAGCATACTTCAGCCCAAGAATGAGGCAATTTTATTTTTCCCTCAGATTACTTTTGAGAGGAGAGAAATGGTTAGTGGTAGTATGGTTTCACTTCCATAGATTACACAAAGTTGTCTGTAAGAGATTCTGGCTGGTACAGTTGGCCCACCTTTACCTGAAATCATAAGATCATCTGGAAAGACTTCACTGAGGTTGGGAAATTCACTATGGATGACTACTAAAAACAGGGTAGTGTTTTAGCACGAGAGACAGAGAGAGACAGAGAGAGAGAGAGAGAGAGAGAGAGAGAGAGAGAGAGAACTAGGGAAGTGTTCATATGTTGTATACCTCTATTGATGCCTAGTGTGTTGCTCCTGATTCTAAGCAATAATCAAATATTCTGTTTAGGTACATTTATAGCCAATTTGGTACTTGGTTGATGTTTTTAAGCCTAGGATGATAAAGTTTAAGATGTTAAATTTTTGCATTCACATCTGTTTTCTAGTGTGCATAATACATTAATAAATTGCTTACCTAACTTCCAATTTGATCCGGCACCAGTTTCCCCGTACTCTACATCGAAAGACTGTATAAAACAACCTCCATCTTGCCATGCATTAAGCAATAGTGTAACTGATGTGCTGTTGACTTGTAGAAAACGTTCTGATTTTGGAGCTTCAGGTTTGTATCCCTTAGTCCAGACAGAAACAACAGAGCTTGCACTTCCACTTCCTATTTTATTTACTGCTGCCATCCGAAATTGGTAGTGTGTTCCACATTGCAGATTCTCTAATATTTTTGTGCTCTCTGAAGGCTCAATGCTCAATTCATCCCATTCTCCAGATCTTCCTTCTTCCCCCACTGAGCGATATGCTAGAAGAAATTGCCGCATAAGAGCACCACCAGTATCCCCTTGCTTCCATTGCAGGTGCACTGAATTTTGTGTAACTACAGTTATCACCAACACAGGTGCTGCTGGAGGAACTAAATGAACAAAAGTAACATTACATCAATTAGTTTAGAGGTAACACTGATATACATTATTGTTAAGTGTAGTTCACGTAACTGATGATGACAATAATTAGAATTTTACTGACCTAAAGCTGAGGAGAAAAAATTAGCCTGCATACATATACACACATACTTCCATATAAAAACTACTTTTTATTTCATTATTAATGACAATAAAAGGTACAATATTAATTTTAAAAGTTAGGTAATTTTTAGTGAACTTCTGTTTGATCTACTATTAACTATATGTTCTGAATGAGAGACCATTTTCATACAGTGTCAGCCTGAAAGTCGGGAATTTTATGCAGTTGCAGTTTTATGGTTTGCATAACGATACTACTGGCTTCCAGGAAATTCTCCATATTAACTGAAGTGAAGAACAGTGCCATGGGCATCGTGAAGAGGTGGCAAGGGGGGCCGCGGCACAAATTAATACACCTATCCACAAGAAATACTATAACTCATATCATTTATAGTTTTTGGCAACAGAATAATGGATTAATATTGTTTGATTGCAAACTTCCAACATGCGACCCTCTCCTGAAAAAAAGCCTGCCGACACTAATGAACAGTGGTCTTACTGACTTGTAACTAGAAATGAGTCAGCTGATTGCAAACTTAACTTAAGCCATCTGATTCATTTGTTAAAGAAGGAAGTTCTTCTCCACCAAGACTGTGCAATGGCACGCACTTCTTCAATTCTGATCACAAAGACTGCATGACTTGCACTTTGAA
This sequence comes from Tenodera sinensis, assembly GCA_030765045.1. Classification (NCBI taxonomy): domain Eukaryota; kingdom Metazoa; phylum Arthropoda; class Insecta; order Mantodea; family Mantidae; genus Tenodera; species Tenodera sinensis. The sequence continues at coordinate 34,920,692 of CM060964.1, forward strand.
ATTCTGCCACATACACCATATTCATGGACAAATAATTTTATACTGAAGGTATAAAGAAGTTGGGTATTATTGGTCCAAGTGTACAGAGTTAAAATGTGACATATTGAAAAGTAAAAATAAAGTTGAGTTAGAACTCTTTTGTTTTGTTTTTCAGGACAAGAACATTCCAAATAACCCTCCCAAATGTCAAAATAACTACTACTCATTGTAAATACAATAGGTGTGTCTAATGCTTAAGAATTAACAACAAAATCATTCTGCTTACAAATACAATATATAACTTTACCTTGAACTTGTAAGAAGTACATAATTTCATCTGATCCAAAGCTATTATGAACATGACAAGAATAGTTTCCTTCATTAGATCTCTGGACGCTAGAAATGATTAATGTATTGTCAGCTGTCTTTTCAATTCTGCAATGAAAGAAACAATATAATTCTTGACAGTTTCTCTTTCATTGACATGAAAAATATTTTGTGAGATAACTACAAGCAAAATTAGTATACAGTGCAAAGTATACCTCACAAATCATTGCCCAGATGAAACCCTGGAAATGTAATAGGCCAGTGGGGATGTGAAAACCAATTATTTTCGGGTAATGGTTATAATTACCAGTCACAAAACCAAACTATATGAAACATCCCTCAAGTATAAAGCTTAAAATTATACAACTGTTTACTGGGGTACTTGAAGAGCATAACCTCTTTAAATGAATATAAAGTAGAATTAGATAGGTTTCTTAAAAAAAAATCAATTAGGAATACATTAAATATTGTACAGGAAAATTTAAAAATGTTAATAAACCTTAATAATGTTAATAAATCTTATGAACTTGTCTATTGCATGGACCCTGTTCACCTGAGAGATGCACTTTGGCTCAAGAGGATTCCTGACGATTGCCTTCAAGACCATGATCATTCTCCATTAGATTTAATATTCTGTTTAAACTTATCATCAAATGTTAATATATGTCCTATTCTATGGTACCTGGAAGAGGTTTTCCTCAGATGTTAAAGCAAATTCTGGGTACGCTGTTTGTATGTTTACCTCAATGTAGTATTTATCACTGTATATGTATATAGTTTTACTAGTGATGAAAGGGATAAATCTGTACGATTTCTCATGGCGAATAAATATGATTATGATAACTGTATAGTAAACTAATGGTTACGTGTAATGGTTACCAGTAATGATTAAGTTATTTTTTTTTATTACAGATTTTTCAACATGAATGATGTTAATACAAACTCAACTTTTATTTGATGCTATATAAAATGAAATTTCCCTAGCTGTGATTATTATGGTCATTCATAATTGCAAAATACATTTGTACTTTCTTCTGCACATATACATGTATATGCACATGCACACACGCATGCACACACCTCCACACATGCACCATATGTGTGCTAAACTATTCACACCATATATATGTCTATCTGAGCACAGGCAGATGGGAACAGCTGCAAGTAAATGAGTGTGGTTCTGATTACACCATTTTTAGGAGTATTAGGGTACTGTTTAGGTTGTGTGTGTCTTCCAAAAGCTTCAGGCTAATGCTCAGTTTTCATCCTGCTTGAGGTTTATATTTCTGATCTGTCCTTTTGAGCTTGTCTTCAGCCTTGCTTGTTCTCTCTTTGTAGATGCTTTTGCAGTCATAATTTATTTGGTAAATTCCACCTGCTTTTCTGTGGGATCTGTGTTCTGATTTACAAATTAATGGACTTTTAATAAAATAACTGTTTTGGGGGGATCAGGAGGATGATGATGTGTAGTTAGAATATCTTTTCAAATGTGTTGAAAACTGTAAGGTGGTATGTGAATTTCTTGAAATTCTATTTTTGTTTTTTCATGAAATCAAGTATGAGCTTCATAACTAATAAACAGGGTTGTAGTTAAAAATAACATTTGAGTGTGAATGTGCTAATATGCTTTATTCTCCTTAATTTGAGTGTGTTTATCTTCTTGGGTACTAGCTCCCTTTGAAATCCATTTTCTACAGTCATGTCTATTTCGTTGTTTAGTTCTAAGTCACATTCATCTGTGCCCATCAGGAAATTTACTATCCTGTGCATTCTACTATGTATGTTTGTGCACAAATGGAATGTAACTGTTGTATTTTGTTTTATTGGTACAGGTGCATATCTTGTAGATGGCAAACATTAGTTTTTTTTTTTTTTTTGTTTCTATGACTTTTAGGTCTAGAAATGGTAGTGCTATATTATTGTCTTTCTTAGTAATGAATTTTATTGTTTTGCAGTAATGGTAGAACATCAAATTCATTGTCACACCAACAGGGCCAAACTTGGGGATAATTCCTTAAAAGTCCAAACATCATAGATATTTTTGGGTGCAATGATTGTCATCGTCATCCTCGTTCTTATCGTCATTGTCGTCATCGTCATCGTCGTCGTTGCCACCACCACCGCCACCACCACCACCGCCACCACCACCACCACCATCTTCATGACCAATGTTCAGTCATTTTTAAATTGCTTGAGCCACTCATAGGTTCAGGATTGGCCCTAACTTCAAATGCCTTCTTTACCATTTCATGTGTCTGTGCAGTTTAAAACAATATTTTAAGGAGACATGTTGCTTCCTCACACATGTCACTGCAAAATTACAATGTAAGCAATATCCAACAATGGAAAAAGACTTACAAACATTAAGTGCATGCACTCAGAATGAAGCAGCTTGGTGCACTGATTCACAAGAGATGTATAAAGTGTCAGCTAGTGGCATTTTCTTTTGCTACCACTCAGTTGTGTGCCACATGTGAATTTTGGGAACTTCTGGATAGTACCTAGTACATACAAAAGAATATGGACTGAACTTTCAACTTTGAAATTCTGCCTGATGTGAAACTTCATCCAGCTGCCTCTAGAGAGCTGCACAATAACTACACAGTGAGTTATGCAGTATGTCCCCTCTGGGAGGTCTGGCACGGGGTGCACTCAGCCTCGTTAGGTCCCGGAGGGACCAATTGAGGAGCTACTTGATGGAGAAGTAGCGGCCCCAGGTCTAGAAGACCGCATAACTGGCCGGGAGGGCTCGGGGCACTGACCACGTCCCACCCTCCAGTACTGCACCTCACCAATGACGCCTGTAGTGGGCAGAGGTGGGGGACGCAGCGGCTGGGCGGTAGGCCTTGGCCCCTCGTGGGCTGTAGAGTTATGCAGTATACCCAAATCTTAGGTTTGGGACAATTAGCTCCCTAAATGTGTTTCACATACAATTTTTAAAAAATGATGTTTTATGAGTGAGTCAAACATACTAGTTTATGTCATACAATGCATTTGTAGATCAGCCAGACTACCCTGAGGCAGCACCAGACTGGGTGAGGACTGGCGCACCCTCCACCACAGTTACATGTAAATGACCGGCAAGTCATAAGTACATAACATTAACTACTATGCTAAATTACATTAGGCTTACCTACATCATAACAGATGTTGAAATTGATGACCTTCAACACAAACAGATTCCCTATATCTACGAAAACAATTCTGGTTTGCTTGCAAAAGTTCACATAGACTATTGCCTGTATTTCTCTCATGATTTTGTTTCAATGCTTGTAATATATGCAAATTTGATGATTACACTTTATTGTTTAACATTCCCCATAAATAAAAATTGCATGGAGAGAGGTCAGCGGAACAAGGTGGTCATAATCCTCGACTAATTATTTTGTCACCATATACACATCCCAATTCATGCAGAGAATTCGCAACAGTATGTGCTGTAGCTGAATCCTGCTGAAACCAGCCACAGAATTTTTCATTTGTTGTTAGTTGCAGAAAAAAAAATATTTAAAAGAGTTGTGTCATAAAATATGGCACTGATAATTCTATGTGCACTCACTGCCCACCAAACCACAAATTTTGCAGCATGACGAAGAACTTTATGAATAATATGGGAATTTTTGGCAAGCCAGAATTGTTTTCAGAGGTACAGGGAATGTGTTTGCATTGAAAGTCATCAATTTCAACATTGTTGTGATGCAGGTCAGCCTAATGTAAATTAGTACAAAAGTTAGTGTTTTGTACTCATGACTTGCTGGTCATTTATGTTCAACTCTGGTAAGGGCACCCTCGCTTGGTCTGGTGTCCCCACAGGGCGGTCCACCTGATCTACAAATGCACTGTAGATATAAAGTTCTACATAATAATTATAAGTTTATAAAGAAGTGTTGAGCTGATGTTAATTGTTATTTGGGCAACAAAGTAAATAACAAATTTGTATCATTTCAACAACACATTGGCCTTCAAAATCAAAAGTACTTTAAGGCTGAAGATTACAATATTGACACAAATAAATCTTGCTTAATTACTGTTAGGCAACAAAATCAAGAAGACAATGTATAAACTAAGTACATACAATTTTATTGTTTCCATGTACCTTAACTGTTTTGCTAGATGTACACATTAAAAGGAACTGGGAACATGAGGCATGAAAAGGCAATTTGCACAGTAAAAAGGGTTTTAATGCTACTTACTTTGGCTGATTATGGAGAAGCATGTCCCCAAGTCTCCATTCTGCAGATGGCTTGGGTACACCCACACAAAGGCAAGGTAGTTTTACATTCACCTTCCAGGGTACTGTCACATGTTGTCCAAATGAAACAATGGATGCTGGAACTAGAATTAGTTAGGCAGCCAATTAAGCAATACGCAATGTTATATAACCTAACATGTAAACAAGGAAGCAGAAGCAAATACCTCAAGACCTGAGTACAAGATTATTTCCTGTACTAATGGTAAAAGAAAGAGAAAGGAAAATAGTACGGGGATGAGTAGGAATACCAGTTTGAAATCTAAATATATAATTTTTAATATTCCTAGAAATATGTACTCTAGATGGACTCTGTAACAGAAGAAGAAGACTAAACAAATTGCATTTGCAGTTATATTGTTATAGAAGAAACTACAGTAAAACTTGATTATTCATCAATCAGTAATTTGTTTGGTTCATTAACTGTCATCATCTTTTTGTTCTTTTTACATCTATATTAAATTTTAAAAAAGTTGAGTTATTCATGAAACAAACATATGTATTTGCAGATAGTTTGAGCTCTTATATACAGTAAAACCTGGCTAAACTGGACCCTCTATATACTGGAAACCTGGACAGCCAGAAAGTAAATCTCGGAATGGAGCTATTTCCTATGTTAACACTCAAAACTGGAAAACTTCCAAATGCAGAAACAGAATAGTTTTTCCGGAACTGTTTGCATAAATAACATAAGACAGATTTTCATTATACTTAATAAATAGTTATGTGCTTTGATAATAAACTTGCCACAACTAATGACATTCAGAGTGCAGCAGATATTACTGCTGGAAACAGTAGTGGTGAAGTCATGGAAGGAATGGACGACGATGCCAATAAAAGGGAGTCAAAAATATACACTTTTAGAAAAGCATTATTTGGTGAAAGTGATCTTCAGGAATTTGCAGCTTCTAAGAATGTTCCAGGGCTCCTGGAGCTGATGCAGGATGCAAAGGACATCATAGAGCATTCTCTTGTGAAGAAGTCGCAACAGTGCACTTTGACAGATACGTGGGGGGAAAGAAACTAATGGAGAAACTGCAATTATGTTTGACATGTAAGTTGGAAATACACCAAAACATACAAATGAACCTATTTTTTATTCACAGAATTTTATTTTAAATTATTCTTTCAATTTAATTCTATGTGATTATTAGAGCCCGGATTTTTATGTAATATCAAGGTGCAAAATATGTACATGTTTATGTATCAAAAAACATCAAAATATGTAATGAAATATGTAATATCAAATAAATATGTAAAATTATGTAATAATCGAAATCCTAAGATTACAACCTCAAATCTAAATGCAGACTGCAAATTACCCAGAATTTTGTAATTTGATGGATCTGTAAGTACATAAATTAATTACAATGAGTTAAAATATACTAAATATAGAATTAATTATAGGGAAAATGTTTTGTTGTATGCAGAATTTACCTAAAATTTATTTTCAAGTAGGTAATCACGAAATAAAAATGTGTTTTGGATTATGTTTATTAAACTTACTCATTTCACATAATTATTTTACTTAAATAATGTTGAAGCAATGTTGACATACTGAACCAATTTATCAATGATTGAAACAATGAATTCAAAATAATTAAATTTTATAATAAAGGTGCATTTTCAGTTTTATATCTCTTGACATACAATTAACAACCAGGCATTTTCATTTTGAGTCTTTTGCTTCTTTCAACGTACAGTGACCAACCATATACTTCTCCATATTTTCAGGGGTTATTTTTGTCTCCTATCGGATAAAATGTTCTTTTAAACAGAGAAGCTTCTCCCCATGTCAGACGAAGTAATAGGAGCACATTTTAGTATAGGAATCTGATTTGCAGAGAAATGTTTGGATAAATCGACATTGTCACCATTTAGCAGTTTAGACATGGACACAAGTGTAGAGTACCCTGGATTCCTGTTTAGCACAGCTTTGAATTTTTCACCTTCCTTCCTTTCTGCAACTAACTAAGCTTCTGTGATGGACGTTCCATTAAATCCATATATTCGTGAAGAAGGGAACCTGATGTCTTGATGGTGCTAGGCAACCAGCCGAAGTTACTTTTTATGTAAGCACAGGAGCTTGCCACTTTCGGATCTTTAAAAATGTCCTGCGATTCACGTATGGAAACAGCTACTTCTGAAGAGAACATGCTCACTACTGACTGGACTCCTTCAAAATTTTTACAATAAAAGTTCACAGCTTCTAACCACGTGGCCCATCTTGTAAGTACAAAGGGACGTGTTGGAGATGATTTTTATAGCACTGCATTCTGTGCGCTGCTTTCACGTGCACCTTTTTTTGCTCACACAGGGAAAATTACTTCTTGCTACTTCAGCAACACGTTACAATGCATGGGCCAAGCAGGTACATTCGGGTAGAAAACCTTAAGGGCAGTAGCAGCTTTAATCATGTACGCTGCGGCATCTGAACCTTTTCCTCACACACACCCTCTGGCCACAGAATCTTCATCCCATAATTTACGAATCTTGCAATTGTAGAATGATTTGTTTGTTCCAACACCTTGCAGCAGATTAGAAGGACTTTCGGAATCTAGTTTTCCTATTACTAAATTTGCCATGTACCGACCCATGTCATCTGTAGTTTCATCGATGGCAAACCAAATACAGGAGTCTCCAATTTCATTCCGTATATGAGCAACTGCTTCTCCATAACACACATGAAAATACTTTTTCCTCAGAGTAAATTTGTCTGGAATAACTTTTTTGCAATATTTTTTTTAGAAAGGAGCGAAATTGAGGAATTTGAAGTTAATGCCACTAAATATTAGCTGCAACCATTGCAAGTGCACAGGTCTATAAAAAAATAATTTCCGGACAGTTCCTGTTGCATTTGTGTCAACAGAACTTGCTTTCTAGAAGACAAGGTGTTTGTTGCGTATGCGAAGAACATTTTTGATATGTCATTTCAATTGAGATTTCATGGAACAGCGAATTCTTTTACCTCATGCTCGACAGACTATTACTCTTCCGTTTGTTGCAAAGGCACTATCTAATTTCACCCATGAATTCAACTTGCAGGAAAGCGAGGACGCAACTGATGCCATTTTACTAAGATTTGCAAGAAACTAACTACAGTATTATCGCCTCGCTATATTGATGGTTGTCCAGCAACTCACTTTTGTTTCCTCACAGCTATTATACTAAAAGATGCTGACTACTGTGACAATGGTAACAATGGCAACAATCAATTTCTCCAGTCCTTGTAAATGCCCAAAGCGCTACAAGAAACGTGATACTGGAGGTCAACATTGTCGAGCGGCACCTGCTTTGATATAAACGGACAACAATCAGAACGAGGCGAGGTGGTTATTATCGCATGCTTAATTTAACTTGCATCCTATTTCGCAGATTGATTTTTGTTGCTTTCAGCAAAACTTGTGAAAACAATAGTTTATAATGTGACTACAATATTTTTTAAAAAATAACAAAATTGTAACGAAACCCAGAAAATATGTACGTTTTATGTAACATCATTAAAATATGTAGAAACGTGCAAAATATGTAAAAATATGTAAAATAAAAATTTGTAAGGGAGTCCCAAATGACGTAATTCGCCAACACTTTTACTTCTCATTGAAATATTATGCAGGATTTAAAATATGTAATTACATAAAAATCCGGGCTCTAGTGATTATATATTTTTGTACTTTGTTTTACTAAAATATATACAACCCTCTGTAAGATGGAAACCCGTGAAAATCGAAAAATATTACTGCAACAATTGCAATCCATTTTAGGCAGGTTTTACTGTATTAACAGATGACTTAAGTATACTGAAAATTTTCAAATAAGGTGCACTTCAAAAATAATAGAACAGAAATACTGTCTCCTGCATGTTACAAATTGAACACAGAATTATCATGTTTAGGTGTACTTATCCATTAGAATCATGTGAGGTTACAGGCTAGTATGTAGATATTTGTTCTAATATGTGTATGGTTATTCATAATAATCCACAAAGTAAACTCCTTACGATCATTTATTCATTCAATTTAAAACTGAATTATATACATTTATTAATTTAATGTAATGAACTTAACTGAAATTCCTTCAATTCTTATTTTCTTAGCCACAATCTTCTATGAAGGCACATAACAAACCACCAAGAGTCTGAGAATTTATCTATAAATGTATGGTTTTATTGAAAAGTCACACATAAATACTTGTGTAATATTTTGGCATTTTCAAAGACATATGGAAAAACTTTAATTTTGAATTTTTTTGCATGTTTTTAGGGTTTGGGATAAGGTGCATGTATTCATTTAAGTTTGCACATAACGACTGCATATTTTGTCACTTTCACTTGAAGTAAAAAAGAAGTTTATCAAAATATAGCTAAGATATCTACTACTTACATCAACTGGAATGTATAGCACTTTAATAGTGGAATACTTTTGTGTTAAGCAATAGGTAATGGACTCTTGTCTACATTTTTCTTTCACAGAAGATGGTTAATGACCTGAAAAATTGTTTCTGAGAAATAGTTTCACTAGCTTGCCTTACAGTAATTGACTAGTGTAATGATGTTTCTGAATTATTTATTTTTCTTTCTTTTTTCATTTGCTTGGTGATGAAGTATAGGACAGTAGTACTATTTGTGTATTAATGTAATTAACTGTTTTGTTATTCCAAAACAGAACTCCATATAATATGTATAGAAATACCAAGCGGTCCTTTTGTGGCCTAGCCATGATCATGTATATATGTGATTCGCTTGCTCTGCAGTGACCTCAGTATGTTCCAATAGCTCACTGGTAGGAATGGCCTGCTCAAGGCTATGCTTTATTGACTGTGATAGTCAACTGTCAGTTCATGCTGTAAAGACTTGTGCTTGTTCATTGTACATCTCAAATGTGAAAGCTTATTCAAGTCTTTGTGGGAGCTATGTTTCAAAAACCTCTGTTCATAGAGCTGCTAAACTTTTCAAATTTAAACTCTACTTAGTGACTATTGGACTATTGTGAATTACATTCATTACAACCTTGTTAAGAAGAGGAATGTCAGGAATATCTCAATGCAGGTGGGCACCACTTTCAACACTGCTTATAATTGGGTCATTACTCATTTTAGTACATATTATCATTACTCATGAATATGCAATACAAGAGTTTTAGAATGGAAAACCTCATGGTGTAGCAGACCTACATTGTTTATAAACATAGCTTTTTTTAAATCTATTTTTGGATTCATCATAATTCTGCACCTAGAGACTCAGAGTCTGTTTCTCCTGAATGACATGGCAGTAGTGAAAGTAGAGGAAGCCAGAAATTGTGTAAGAATTCTTTCAGTAATTTTCTTTCCATTTTCTTGTTAATTATTCCTATGTTCTTGACCAATCTACTGTTATTGCTTAAAATTGCACTAAAGATGTACATAGATTATTATTTACCTTTATTGTTTAATGCATAATAAAGTGCATAATTTGAAAATTTTGGTACACGTTTAAGTGCATTTATTTAAGGTTTTTAGTAATTAGCTACAGACATATATTTGAAATTTTTACACAATACAAGGAGTTAGGGGTATGAGTGTGCAGACTTTAACAGCAACTTCTAGAGATTAAGCTGAAACATAATCTCCTCTACCACTCTCCTCTATAGTGCATAGTTGCACAAATGAAAAATAAAATTGGTCAAATGTTTGTTTGCCAATATGTTAGCACTCTTTTATTATTTACTTCTGCAATTAGCATAAAGACACAGAGCTTCAAAAGAATGCATTATTTGTCTGTTCCATTTGTTACTAAAATGAGTTATTTAGCCCAAAAATAATACTAAATAATTGGATTCCAGTGTGTTTATTGTAATAAATTTGTGGATGTATGTTCGGCAACAAGCGTACAGCTTTGATATGAGTGTAAAGAGGAAGTTTGGTAATGCTAACAATAAAAACTACCTGCTTAGAAAGCTCAAAAGAAATCTACCCCTCCCTTGTTACTCACAGTAGCTGCTAATAGACACACAGACATGTGAAAAAACCAGTTTTTGAGCGTTGGTCTATTTTGGACTTTCACTCATCAGATTTGAATGCCCGCCTTGGTAGCATGATGGTTAGCCTGTCTGCCTCATCTTCAAGAGGTTGCAAGTTCGAATCTTGCTTAGGGTAAGTTATCGGGGTAAGGTTTTTTTCCCTGAGGTTTTCCCTTATCCTGAGAAGACGAATGTTGGATAACTTAAAACTCCATGGACCTCGGGCTCATTTGAGCATCATTTCACCCATTTCATTCATTCACTGTCTGATATGATGTTAAATTGGAGGATGTTAACAAACAAAACAAAAACTGAATGTATGCATAGAAACAGAAGGCGCATTAATAAATAAAACATTTGCCTCTTCAGTCCTATCGTGTTACAGATAATGCATTCAATAATGTTCAATTATCTCCTTCATCTTTCATGGTAGCTGAATGTTATTGGGCTTATTCATGTGCCATATTTGAATCATGTAAAATCTATGTAAGCATACTCCTAACACCCTGTACAAACCTAAGACACTTCTTATATGCTCCTAGTTTCCAGAAGTTACAGGAACCTTAAGTTACTTATAATTAAAAAATAAGCTTTTGATTACTTACCAGCTCCTGAAGAGGCAGGAATAATTCTCACTACTGCTGTTCCTGCACCTTGACCAACACGTGTAGTTGCAGTGACCCACGCTTCATAAACTCGGCTAGCTATGAGTCCTGACACTTCATAGTGATGCTGATGGGCTGCTACTGTTGCTTTCACTATTTTCAACTCTCGTCCTTGCTCTAAGACTCTTAAAAATATTGTATATTTGGTAACTATTCCATTAGGGCGACGAGGAGGAAGCCACCCAATAAAAGCAGTATTCTCAGAGCTTGGTACTGCTTTCACCTTCTCTGGTGCTTCAGGAACTAACAAAGGAATAATGATATAATGAGTTTCAGTCATATTTGTTACAATATGAACTGAGAATGATGTAAGAGAAGGAGAGATATATAGTTATAAGATAGGTACTATTTTAACACTAGCAGTAGGTTTTCCTGTACACTCAACTATCTTACTTTAGTATGTACAAAGTTACTGTTTTATCTTTAAAATACTTCACAGATATAAAATATTTTGTTAACAGCTATTAATTTAATATTTTATTGGAAGAGTTGATATTTATACTGAAGAAAGAACAAACAAGAGCAGTAATATTGCCTGTAGAATATTACAAATATTGTAATAACATAGTCTACTGAAAATAATACTAACCTGTTTCTTCAGTGGTACAATATACAATGGGACTCAAAACACCATCTCCTGCATGTGTTGATGCTAACAATTGTATGCTATAGTTGGTGTAAGGCTTAAGGCCATGAAGAATAGCACTTGTTTCAGCTGTTAGCTTACTTTCTCTCACTCCTATTTCTATAAACAAAACAGAATCCAATCAGTTTAGATTAACACTTCATAACAAAACATCATTCTGAAATAAATATCAGTGAATGAACACCTTGGGTGGTGGGTACTGTGATAATTTAATAGGTTTATTCCATTTAATTAATTTAAGATGTTTAAGTTTCTTAATCTAAATGACACTACTTCAGATAATGATTTGAAATTCTCTCAGCACTTGCTATTCACCTCATAGCTTCATGGGATTGCAGCCAAGTGATATACTCATATGGTTCTATGACCAAGCTTTTGGCCCTTGTCACTCAGAGTCCTTCTTCAGAATAATGATAAAACTGGGTATTCATGTCACCTTTTATAACTAAAATTATTCACTTTACAAATGATGTCTAATTGGTGGATGTAGGACCAATCCTAATATTCTAGCTGATGTTAGAAATTAGATGCAAGATTGGTTGTAGGTGTACCAATCAAAAGAATTTGTTTATACAAGGTGACACAAATGACCATTTTATCATGATCCTGAAGAAGTCCTTGGAATGCGGAGGGTCAAAAGCTTGGTAATATACTGTAGACAACCAGTGCCAGTAAGTTTAGTGGTCAATAGAACTATACTGCAGTCACATCTCTAGGCACTAGATATAATGGTATCACAGATAATAGATTGCTATTTATGGTTTTATATAAGGCATAGGTATCATCTTGTCAGCAGCATCTTAATTGATCCAGAAAATAGGTTATCTCTATGTGGCCCGAAAACAGACACAACCACTGATATTTTCCTGAAATGTTTATTACACTTCATATGCTTCAGATAATTTTAATAGCATTTTATTGTCCTCCCCACTACCTTTCTGTTCTTTCTAATCTTTCACGTGCCTTACAAGCTGTGCAGGTATGAGAGCAGTTCTACACTGTCCCTGATTGCTACAGATTCTCTTTATGATTTCTGGCATGATCACCTCATTTGGTCGACTACTGCAACATTTACATATGCAGCTCGTACAGCCTCAAACTCTGCCATCCAACATTTTACTGTTGTAAACAAAGTAGTAGACTCCCCAAGAGTAGAGTCTAGCTCAGCTTTAATATTAGTTGGACTAAGACCTTTCAAATATAAATATTGTATCACATAACAATGACCAGTTTTATCCATGTTTACACATTTGCTGAGAGAATTCATTATTTATGGCTGCCAAACAAATACTGTGCAACATAGCATCATCAAACTTCAAACTTAAGCTGTATAAGGTTAGTACTTTCTACCATACTCATTTGTTTGAAATAACAATTGCTATCTAAATGTCAGGTTGGGGACTTCTGGGACAGTCCTTGTAGATACCCATTTACAAAAATCTTTCACTTATCCATGCCACAAATATCTAGTGATCATGATCATAAGAATCTTAAGGTTTTAAGTATTTTTCATATAATTTGCTTGCTTTTTATGAATTCCTACTGCAGTCTAAGGACTCTAAGACAAAAGCTACTAATTATTTATCTATGTTAATTTCTGTATAGAAATTAAGTTAGTGTTTTTAAAGCCTAGTAAAAGATAATTTAAACTGCTGCTATAAGAAAGAAGATGCATACATAATCTGCATTTGAAACATTTTGGATCTTACCATGAAAATGTAGCAATAATTTGTTTTAAATATTTGAAGGATGTTATTTCATCAGATGGGTATCAAATGACAATTTAAAATTTCTCAACATAGTCATTATGGGTAAAACACAACATCAAGATTGACCACAAGCATTTTATTACAAATATGGTTAAACAATAAAGTAATTCATCATCATATAAATTTGGCCTGTAACAATTTTATACAGATAAAAAAACAGATATAGCACTATTAGGAAATTAGATAATAGTGATGTTAATATATTGGTCAATTTTATATGAATTTTCAAACTTTACAATGCACCTGCACAGCTGCATTTATATCAGATTTCTGAAGCACATATGAAGGCATTTAAATATGATTCCAATGTGTTAATTGTTAGTATTAGTTATGCTGTATCATTTTCACCCTTGTGCCCTCTACGACCTCCTCTGTGATGCTATGAGACGTGGCTTCAGTTACTGTTCTGTAGCAAAGTGTTAGGGAAGGTAAATAGGTATATTAATAGCTGAAGTACAGAGAGACCCAAAAGCATCTGAACCACTGGACAATGTTTTTCCACTGCGCAAACATAAACATGATAACACAGCTGCTGTACACAAGGTCATGCAGTTGACGTGTTTTTCTCTGCTTTGAAAGGGCAGTATTGAGCTGACACATTTTTGTGTGGTTGAGTTATTACCAGTGTGCTTTAGTATTTTATCCTGTACTTAGTCACAAAGTGTATTATAGCACACCATTTTTTTTCTACTGCAAAGCATGTATTTATTTATGGTTTGTATGTGTTAACTCAGTCAGCTTGCCAAGTGAAAGTGCGATTTGCAGAAAGATTTCCAAATGATCTATGATTTCTCTCTCTGGGGTAACTTAAAGCATAGTGTACAAGACAAACGAACACACCATGGAAGAATTAAAACAAAACATCCACCAGGAAGTTGCCAGCATTTCTCAAAGTGAACTATGGCCAGTGATGGATAGTTTCCTAAAAAGGTGCCAAAAATGTATGGACAATGATGGTGGCCAGTTTCAACATCTCCTTTCATAAAGTTGGTAGGCGAAGTCTTTAAAAGTAGTTTTAGAAATGTTGCATGGTTTCATCTGCACTATTCTGTGACAACAGCAGCTGGTGACGAGTGCCAAGGATGCATACAAGCAAAACACAATGCAGCTGGTTCAGAGTCTTTTGGATCACCCATTATATCATAAATACTGCATAGTGGTAGTTTTGTAATCTGTCCACAATCGTATGTATGTGTGATTTGCTTGCGCTACAGTGACCTCAGTATTGTTTCATTATCTCATTAACAGTGAATGACACACTCAAGGCTGCAATATAGGTTATGAACATCAATTATCTATTGCTGCCTCTTGTACATGCTGTAAACACTAGTTTGTTCACTGTGGATGTCAAAAGTGAAAGGTTATTCAATCATTTGAGAGGTAGAATTGGCACTGAAAAATTCAATGTTGTTGTTAGCTAATGCTGGATTTCTGACAATGAAGTCATTAATCCTCTTGCTCTCCAATATTTTTCACTGATGGATGGGGCACTAGAAGTGGCCGGGCATATTTGAAGGTGGTCTCGATCCATTTCCTCTTGCAGATCACATAGAGGAGAGTGGTGAAGAATATATCCCAATTCTGTTTAAATTTTTTGCCAGACAATCATGTCCTGTAATCTACCTGAAGGTTGCAACTGCTGATTTTCGAGGATACTCAGGAATTACTGTTTGAATGTTTGGTTGTTCCCACCTTTTATTCTTTGATTTTTCATAGTAATATTTTGCAATAATTTTTTTGTATTCAGAGTTGACTAATCTTTTAGCTGCATAAAGTGGTAGATTAACTATAGATTTTTGTACACCACTGGTACCCTTTTTTTGCAAGAAAATCAGCTTTCTCATTACTACTCAGTCGACAGTGAGCTGGTATCCATTGGAAAACTATGTGTTTTTGAAGTGCTGTTAGATGGGTAAGGATTTTCCAACATTCTATAATTGTTTGGTTTTTTGGTGACAACTTGGAAGTAATTGCTATAATTGCTGCCCTGGAACCTGAGAGGATAACTGCTTGCTGAAAATGTGAAATTCTGTACAAAAGATTTTGTAAGGCCATTCGAATTGCTTCAATTTCTCCTTCAAAGTTAGTAGTTCCATAACTTAAAGATTTGTAATAGGAAAAGAGGTGACATGTGGCTCCAGCACCTGCTCCATCTTGGTTTGATATCAATGATCCATCAGTATAAATATGCAGCCATTCGTATTCTGGAAATCTAGTATGGATTGTCTCTAATGGCAATAATTTTAGAACACTAGTTGGAGTATCACTTTTCTTAGCTTCTTCTGTCAGGTGTAAATAATATGTGATGTCTAGTGTTTGTGTCAGATTGACTTTAGATATGAAGTTTTCCTTTGAATTAGGAAGGTATACATTCTTCTTGACAGCGGTGTACAAAAATCTATAGTTAAACTACCATTTTATGCAGCTAAAAGATTAGTCAATTCTGAATTCAAAAAAATTATTGCAAAATATTACTATGAAAAATCAAAGAATAAAAGGTGGGAACTACCACACATTCAAACAGTAATTCCTGAGTATCCTCGAAAAACAGCAGTTGCAACCTTCAGGTTGATTACAGGACATGATTGTCTGGAAAAACATTTAAACAGAATTGGGATATATTCTTCACCACTCTGTCCTATATGTGATCTGCAAGAGGAAATGGATCGAGACCACCTTCAAATATGCCCGGCCACTTCTAGTGCCCCATCCATCAGTGAAAAATATTGGAGAGCAAGAGGATTAATGACTTCATTGTCAGAAATCCAGCATTAGCTAACAACAACATTCTTCTTGATGTCTTGAATTTTGGAAAGAAAGCTCTCCTGAGTCTTTAGTGTATGTGTAAAATTTCTCTTGTGCCATGTATTGAATGGGAGTCTGATCAACTTTTCGTGTTGAATAAGAGTAGCTTTTTCTATTTCATATTCAATGGGGTATTGGTTGGTTAGTATTTCCATAGCTGCTATTGGTGTGGTTTTGATAGCACCTGTAATTAGTCTCAGACTTTGGTTTTGAAAGATTTGAAGTTTTTTTGTGTTTGCTGTTACAAGAACTTCGCTGCAGTAAGTAAATAATGGCTTTATATATACATTGTATGTTGTGTTAAGAGTTGCTCTGGAACATCCCCACTTCATTCCTGTTAGACGTTTTAACAGTGAAAGGTGCCTCTCTGCTCTTTGTATTACATTTTCTATTTGTTTGGTCCATATAAGTTTGGTATCAAATGTAACTCCTAAATACTTTGCTTCCTTTGTTTCTGGTAATTGTTGACCCTCAAAATTTATTTTTATTTTTAGTGGTTTTTTCCTTAGTGAAAAGATTTGGTAGTTTGATTTTGTTGTATTAACAGTCATTAAATTTACTTTGGTCCACCTTTGTAGGTTGGTTAAGGATTGTTGCATGGTTTTTTCTAGTTCTGTACTTTTGCTTTTTGGTTTTGAAGTCCACAGTCCATTTCTCTAAAATATTAACCCCTAACATGCTGACCTGTCATGGCATGTAATACGTCCTCTGATTGGTAATCAGAGGATATGGTCGGTGAATTTATTTTGATAACTCTCCCGGTCAGGTCGGTGAGACCCATAAACCAACGACAGGTGTGGTCCTCCAGACATTCTGGGGGTTGTGAGAGAGTGATGTGACCGCCAAAACATAAAAATATGGTGCTCTCTAAAAAGCGGTTACATTTACTGCTAAGTCTCTTCAAAAATTCAATGTAACAGCTGGGATCTGAACCACAGACCCTCCGCTTACCAGGTGGGTGCTCTAACCTTTAAGCTACAACCTGCCAGAATGACACTGAATTCTGCAAGCAATTCGTATTTCTCCCGGTAAACCAAATGTGTTGTGTATGAATTACTTTTGAGTATTCTAGTATTGTAGAATTACTTCAGAATATTCTTATTATTGTTTTGGTTCCTATCTTGCTATTGAAATGCCTAGTGCAATGTCTACCACAAGATGCATACTTGAACAAAGAATTTTTATGTATGATACTACATAAAAACTGAATCATATAGACAGGTGGGTAGACAATTTCAGAAGACATTTTCTGGTTTTTCAGTTCCAAATAGAGATACTGTCAGATGTCTGCTTAAAGTTTAAAACAATGGAACTGCTAAATGCTAAACCTAACAAGTGAAAAATTCATGTTCTAATAAAGGAAAGAATTGACAAAATTGGTACACAATTTGAATGCTGTCCAGAGAGGTATCTAAGACGTAATGCACAGCAAGTAGGTGTTTTATAAACTTCTCTTCATACACCTGATAAACTTTTAAAATTTGAATTCCACACAGTGACTATTGTTCTTCACCTTGTGAAGACTAGGAAAGTCACTAATGACTCAATGCAGATAGACACCACTTTTAACACCTTTTGTGCGTATACTTTCTTGAGCATATTAACCCTTATGTAGTCGTGCATATTTTTATAACGTTAAAAGTCACGCAGGGTGTTCCTGACACCCTAAACCAAAGCAGTTCTAATTTAATATTTGTGCAGCATATCGTTAATTTAAATATTTTTAATGAATAAGTAACTCATCAGAATGCTACTTCACCTTATGAGTGTATTTTTTATATTAATAAAGTATGAAATTATTTTTTTTTGAAGCACATATAATATTTCCTATTTGCTTACAACGTTTGGTAAAGTTATTTGTTTCTGGTATTCTTTATTCTGTACTGCTGATTTAAGCCATTACACATATCACTAAACACTGTCAACTCATACAAAAGTTTTATGAATTTAGTCACTGTCATTGCTGTTATCATAACACTTTTTACATACATTTTTCTTATTCTTTAGACACATGGCTTTCAAACATTGGGCATAGTGTGATTAAAATTTTATGTCTTTACTCATCTAAAACCTCTTGCAGAAGTTTCTGCATTCTTTCTTGTTCTACTTTGTAAGGGTTCATTGTCAAATAAACAACACACAGTGGCAACAGACAAGGAATACATAACGTAGAGAGTCAGGTGGGGTGTTGACAGCACCCCAAGACATATTGTTGCATATTTTCTTGGAATTGGATTTCTGTTATTGATTCTATTTTTACTCCAGGCTCGGGCAGTACTTCCTAGAAAGGTACCAAAGATCATGAAGGTAGACTCCTATCCATTAAGTAATAACACATCCATAAGAATGACTGGGGTGTTCTGAATACCCCGCATGACCACTAAAGGGTTACAGAATTGGAATAAATATATTGTGCAAGATTTTTTATTATCTTTTTTAACTTCTCCTTTTTCCTCAAACCCTATAAACAAAAAATAATCACTCTCCTAGTTGCTTAAAGAGAGAAATTAAAAATGCAAAGAATAATTAGCATATTATTATTAACTTTCCTTAGTAAATTAAAGAACTGGAATCAATATATTTTGCAAGATTTTTTATTGTCTTTTTTAACTTTTATTTTTCCTTAATCCCTTAACAAAAACAAATGCTCTCCTAGTTATTAAGAGGGAAATTAACACACATAAATACAAAGAATAATTAAAATATTATTATTCCTACTCTACTTTTTCGTGAAAATATTTTCTTTAGCAAATTGAAGAATTGGAATCAATATATTGTACAAGATCTTTTACTGTCTTTTTTAACTTCTCTTTTTTTTCCCTCAAATCCCATGAACAAAAACAATTGCTCTCCTAGTTACTCAGAGAGAAATTACCACATATAAATACAACGAATAATTAAAATATTATTGTTTCTACACAACACTTACAACAAGGTTAGTACTCATGATAGTGCATGTTACAAGTATGCACAAGTATGTAGAATGGGAGCCCAGTGTAGTAGACAGAGCATGGAGCATGCATACATACGATCTGAGCTGGGCCATAAAACAACCACTCATATCATCTTCAGAAGTAAGAGCTTTGTCTGCCTATGCATACATTGACATAACTTCTCTAATGGCTAGTATGTTAAAATGTGTGCTTTACTCTAATAATGAAGTAACTCTTCTATAATCATGATGTGCAATACATGTCAATTACCCACCATACCGTTCCTCAACTGGTTCGTAGAATATCTTGTAGCCTTGAACAATACCATGTAGGTGAGCACGATCAGGAGGACGCCAGCTCAGTTGTAGGTCATGTGCAGACACAGGCATACAATTTATGTCTTGGGGGGGTGCACTTGGCACTGCAACATACCATATTTTCCACTTACATTATGTGTTTTAAGCCTATAACATTAAGGAATATATTCATTATAAACACATGAAAATCTGCTATAAATGATCACAAATGAGGTAAAACTTATTATATTCTTATATTAAATTTCTGTTTTAGTTGAGATTGAAGCAAAAAACTTATCCAAAAGGTAAATTTTACATGCTGTTTAGTGAAGCTTTTGGTGTTACAATTTCAAATCAAGAAATAAATCTAATTCAAACATATTCATCATAGTTTCTATCTTCTCTATACAAACTATAGATTCTTATATAGTCAGAGTTCAAATTAACAGGGGGGATGTGGGGGGTTTCCCCCTCTCATTAAATAATTTTCCCGGCTCATCAAAGAAGAATTTTTTCTCTGCCAGGGAAGTGTTTTTTTTTTTTACTGTAAGTATTTACTATTACTGCTCTTTGAAAATACAAGAAGACACAGAACACTTTTGATGCATACTTTACATGGTACAAGTATGAGCTGTGAGCAAGCTGAGGTAAAGCACAAGTAAAGCTAAACAATAAACAATTCTAGGTTCATTAGTTGGTTTGGCACCAGAGTCTCAATTCCAGCAATTCTGTGCCAGCAATGATGACTGCAGCTTGCAGTATTCAGTTCAGTTTTTTGAAACTTGCTGTTCTATTGCTCATCAACATCGGTAAATTTGTGACAAGAAAGCAAAAAGTTACAGAAAGTAATGACTATAGCAGCGACATCGGGGCCAAAACGTGCGGATATCGTATAGAATAGGAAGGGTCAGGTTGTAGCAATAAGGGTTGGCGGACACTGATGCGGCATGGTAGTGTCCAAATGACTATACAGGGAGAATTACGCATGTCTTATGCATATGTACTTTATTTCTGCAGTACTGTTTATAGCATTTCTGCTAACTTAAATAACTGAAACGTCTTTATTAAATAGTTAACGCAAACGTTAATTCACAATTTGCATATTGATTAATTGCAATGTCTATTTGTTGCAATGAATCACAACCCACATCTTCAGGTTTTCGAAAGAAAATGCCTGTCTCCTATCCGACAACACTGACTTATAGGCAGAAAAGCTGCGTTCCACATCTGCTGAAACCACAGGTGCATATGTAAAATATGTTACACATCTTCTGTCTATATCTGGGCATTTTGAAGCACTGCTTTCGTCTTTAATTACGTTGGCAATTTTACGCAGTTTATGGTATCCTTTGTTTTTCTGTAAAAGAGTTTGCAGTTTTGCAGCTATTCTTTTCCCCACGCTATCCTCCATAGAATTCAGCTTGTCGGTAACTTCTTGCATGACGGTTATTTGTTTTACCAGTTCTTCTCCAGACCTTTCTAAAGATTGAATTGCAGAGGTAAGAAATCCAAAATTCGATGTAATGTATGACAACTGACGTTTAATATCAGGGTCACGTAAAAGGATTTGAGCTGTTTTTATTGAGGTTGCAGCGTTAATGTCAAACTCCTGCATCATGTGTTTAACGGCATCGAAATTTGTACAATAGTACTCGCATGCTTCCAGCCATGTTCCCCATCGTGTTAGAACTGGTGCAGGAGGAAGAGCAACTCCTGGATAAAGATTTCGAAATATTGCCACACCTGAAGGCGATTTTACAAATACCTTCTTGACAGTCCCTATAAGCTTATCAGCGGCTGGAAATTGAGGTCGTACCTCTTCTGCTAGTCTGTGGCAGGCGTGAGCAAGGCACGTGACATGTATTACGTTTTTGTAAGTGACTTGCAAATGGGTTCCTGCCTTTACCATATAGGTAGCTGCATCGGTAACAAATAGTCGTACTCTATCGTGTTGCACACCTCATGGCCATAATATTTTCATGGCATTGTCAAACACTGCACTTATAGTAGAATAATTTGCAACACTGACAACGTCACTTGTTAGAAGATACGACCCAATGGGGCCTTCTGCGTCCAGTGCTCCAACAACTACATTGACCACAAATCGCCCAACGGCATCCGTTGTTTCATCCATTGAAACCCATATGTTGTGGTTATATAGGTTCATTCTTATACAATCAATGCACTTAACATAACATTTTCGTACATAGTACTTACGTAAGGTCGTAGGATGCCGAATTGGTTTGCCAGTGTACTTTTCTAAAAACGCACGCAACTTTGGATCCTGTAGTTTATGTAGAGGAATATCGGCAGAAATAAATGCCGCGCATAGCTCTTCATTAAATGTTTTATTTGATGGAAGTACGTCTTGTAGCGATGGATCCTCACATTTTGCAACATAAAGCTTATGTGTTGCTGTACTGACATGTCGTAGCACATTACTCGGTTTACTATGAGTAATTGTTTTATTGCAAGGTTTACAATAAAGTTTTTCTTGAACAACAGAGAAAACATGTTCCCCATACTCAACTATATACTTTTGTAAACCTGTGGACGTTCGTAACCTTTCCTTTGGCATTGTGTCTGCGTGAACTCTGTGTGGCGAATACTGTGACTCAACGTAAGGTGTACTCAACCCTCTCCTTGAAACCGATGCACTACCGGGCGCCTCTCAACAAACGCAACTGCTCCAACGTCGCTGCCCTAGTAATGACAGTGATGTATTCCAGTTTGAGTCTCAGACTTCAACTTCAAGTAATATTAATATTACAGCTTCTCAGTTAAAAACTGCAGCATTGGAAGTGACATGTGTTAGTGAGAGTACATTACACTAATTGGGGGATGTGTAGACAGGGCTACATTTTGAAAAATGGAAAACAAATCATCCATGACTTTAACTGGACAGTTTTGGGAGAGTTATTTGCCAGTGCTGTACAGAAATACAAAATCATGGTGCTCTTAAAGACAGTAAAATGCATATTGCTGATGCTGTCACCATCGCTGCTGCTACCACCATTGCCACTGCTACCACCGTTGCCACTGCTACCACCATTACCACTGCTACCACTGTTACTACTACTGCTGCTACATTTTTTTATATAACACACCAATGCTACTTTCACTGGTATTACTAGCATTATTGCCATAAATATAACACAAACTTAAGTTTCCCCCCTTGTCAGAAAGTCTGACTCAAACACTGTATATGCTTATTAAGGCATGTATGGACAAAGATATAATATTAGCATAGAATTTTTTGTAACACACCACATACCAAAAATCACATACCATATACAACATTAATTAATTATAGGCACCATTGTTTGGCTTTACTGAAAGTTTGGAGCTGAAAAGATGAAAACATATAGTTTAAATGTGTTGTATTAAGCAAAGGAAGTTCATCAAAATGTTGGTTGGTTTACAATGGCCCCCATATGGTCAATGACCTACAGGGAAATCTCATTCCAGCAAGTGATGTAGGGACCCCATTTATTAACTGGTGATACCCAAAGGGCAGTATCCATCACCTCTAATGAGGGTGTGACAATAGTAAATGGGATGAGAGGACATACAGCTTTTACTGTAGACTCTGAACCAAGTTGGGCCTTGGGGATATTTCACATTATCTAGTCAGAGGTGAAGGTTTGAGCTCAGAATCACGACCTAGAGCCAGGCATTGAACTATGTACCCTCTGCACGAGAATTGTGAATAGAACTACTGAGTCAGTGCTCTGTTTATTAAAATTTTGAACTCCTTCCTAAAAATTGTGTTATATAACAAGAAAAGAAAAAAGGAAAAAATTGAAAAACAAACTACTGGACATTCCAAGCGCCTTTTAGTATTGTTATTTTGTATGAAAGGTAATAAAATTAAAAGACATATGATCTTTTCTTGTCACTAATTGTATGTCCATTGCTATCTTGTACTAATTATATAAACAGTTACCTAAGAAACATATCTTACCCTGGCTCAGACTGATGGTTTTTAAGTGTGCTTAAAAACGACAGCTTCATCTCAGTAGATTTATTGGCATGTAAAAGAGCTCCTGCAGGACACAACTTTGGCATACCGGTGACGCTGATGTAATCCTGGCAATTGACAGTGTCATTAAACAACAAAATAATTTAATTTAATTTCAATGTCTTACCATCCTCAAGTGTCTGAACAATGATTGGTTCTGATGTTGGACCATCTCCTCTGCTATTGAATGCTTGTACAGTGACACTATATTTTGTAAATTTTTCCAAGCCAGTTAGTCGTACATCTCCTCCACCTACTCCAATTCCAACCCGAGTGAAGTTCAGTGGACCCTCTTCATCTGGTCTGTGTCTGAGAACAGATTTAACTACTATTTATACATTGCACAGAAACAAGTACATGATTGCACATACTGGATCTCATTCAGTGATGTTTCTTATTATTTTGCTGATGCTCTCTGTTTGAAGAATGTTTTTGTAACTGGCTATGGGAAATTCAGTTATGGTGTATATTCAAAGCTACTCTTAAAAGAAGAATGTTAATGATCTTTTTAAGTAGTTTACAGAGAAAGAGTTGCCACTCCTTTATCTTATGTGTGGCATTTTCTCTGCTTATGACCTATGACCATGGAATGGAGGGGACACCATGCACCTTGACCCGACAGGGATCTTTTCTGCTTACTATCCCCAGGAGAAGCAGATGAGATGAAGGGACAGAATTTAGTAGAGCTAGTAGTTACTTGTATAATTTATGATGCTATGAAGCAAGGGAAACAAATTTCATGTGAATAAACTGCTTATTTTTTGGACTGAATGAAATCTTTCACTCTATAGAAAGTGTGAATAAAAGAAATTTTTCAATGCTGAGCTGAACATTTGCTTATTAAAATGCAATTCCAAAGTAAGTTCATTCATGTATTTTGTTATCTATTTGCATATTTTGCAACCACTGTATATTCAGCTTTAACTAATGTATTTTGTTATCTATTTGCATATTTTGTAACCACTGTATTATATTCAGCTTTAACCTGCAGTCATAGATCACATGTTTTAATGTAATTTATATGATAGATAGTGTGTTAATGATAGCATTGCTATGATATTTCAGATGAAAACATTCTTCAGAGAAAATAAATACAATTACCCAATTCTTCGGAAACCTATTTTGTAACCAAGTAGTTCTCCATTCCACAGCTGACGCTCGGGTGGTTGCCAGGTTACATGAAGTTCTTGTGGAGAAGTAGCCTCTACTGAAACTTGAGATGGTGCTCCACCTGGTATTTCACTTTCTGTCATAGCCTGAAGTGAAAACCACAAGTTAATGTGGTAAGTACATGGTTTTATGTTTGCAATTTACATAAGTTATTTTCAAATAAGTGAATTTTCTAGAATATTTTATATTTTCTTACTTTCATATTTTAATGACTTATTCATGAAATCAAGGTAAAAATAAAAATAATAAAGAGTTGATGTAGAAAAATAATTTAGGATGAATTCCTTTATTTTAGTTTTACACTATTGCTTAGTTTACCTAGAATATTTAGGACATGTGTCACAAATTATTGTTACATTGCCAGCTAATAAAATTATGTGTGCTAATCTGGTAGTTTTTTCCCCAAAAATGTGCTCTCACTATTGATTTGTGGCTGCTTCCTCAAATAGATTTTTAGCTCTTAAATACATAGTTTTGGCACTTGGCAATAAAGATGTTTATCAAAGTGTTCTGTTAATTTCATGTTATATTGGAATTTAAGCATGTATTAATTTATTTAAATATTGTTGTTGTGGGCAGTTTTTCTCTTTTAACAAGTAAAATACATGCAATTACTTTCAAATGTAACCCTATAATCATCCATACATGCCTTGACACCAGTTATTTTATGTAATCCCTCCCCATCCATTACCACAAACACATCTATCTGACTACAGTCAATGGCATTTATACTCACAAGGTTAGGTTTTGACTGAATGGCCAGTATATTTCATTTTACCATAACAATCATGGCTATTTAAATTGCTTCGATTAAGGTACATATGACAGGGATACCTAAATTGCTTTAGCAATTACAAGAAGAGTGGCATATATAGCAAACTAATTCATGCAAACAGGGTTAGATATATAATTTAATGCTTCACTGTGGCATAAGTTGTGACTCAGCAGTTCAGTTGCGATTTGATTTAATGGATCAGCTGTGTTTTCTTCTAAGTGTATGCAACAGGTCTCAAGTGTAACATTTGCATTATGCTAAGCACCTAAGCAATAAATAAAGTGTTTTTAGCAGTGACCACCCTCACAGCGCAGTGTTAGTGCACCTGCCTTTGGCATGGGATTTTTCCCTGCTGAGAGGTCTGGTCTGGGGTGCATGCAGTCTCGTTAGGTCCCTGAGGGGCCAACTGAGGAGCTACTTGAGTAAAGAAGTAGCGGCCCTGGGTCGTGAAGACTGTGTAACCAGCCAGGAGGGATCAGAGCCCTGACCATGTACCACCCTGCAGTACTACATCCCACTCACGATGCCTGTAGTGGGCAGAGGTGGGGGACACAGCGGCTGGGAGGTAGGCCTTGGTCCGGATAGGGCTGTTGCACTATGAGATTAGGTTTTTTATAGTTGTGTTTAAGAGAAAATAGAGTTCTCATTTCTTGGTTTTCTTAATCTACCATTCTTGGTCACTAGAAGCTGTCTTGTGTGTGTCAGGTTTCTTATCAAGGTGTTGTATTTTGGTTTAATTTTACAAGGTATTTCAGACTGTATTAGTTCTGTGGTGCAAGAGAAAATGTGCATTTCTTAAATATAGCATGAAATGTTATAGCTTAGGGGTACATCAGACATCCACCATCATTATCCTTGCAATATCGGCAATCAACAAATATTGGAAAGGGGTAGAATCCCATAGCTGGGATTTGAACCATGGATCTTCCAGTCTCTGTCCGGTTGCTCTAACCACTGAGCTACTATGGCAACATGCCGGCACAACATTAAATTCTCCTACTGACTTGCATTTTCCTGGTAAACCTCAAGGAGTTAGAGAGTGGAAGATCCTTGGTTCACATCCCGGCTATGGCATTGAATTTTTCAGTGTGATTCTACCATTTTCCAACCTTGTGCTACACATGGCTACTCTGGAAGAAGTAATCAATTATCCATTAATTGACCTTATAGTTAACAAACAGCTGATAAAGTAAACAAGGATTTGTGAAACGTGCTGAAGGAAAGTTCTGTAATAGTGTATCAGAAAGTTATCTCAAATGATTTAGTGCTATTTAATAATATAATTCAAGCTTATGCCAAATGGCAAAACTAAGAGCACCAAAGATATCAATAGGAACAGAAATATAAAAGGGTAATACAGTTGCTTTAAGGGCTATGTAACTGAGAAAATAAAAAAATTCAGAGTTTTCTTCTGATTGTTTTGACTTTCTTACCATATACTTGGAACATAAAACATAATGCACACACAATTTTAACAAGCTATGTGAAATTGTTGTTAAGATATTAATTTTTCATCTTTAGATATGGAATATGAAATGCTACTTGGAACCTACAGTTTATTGTGCAACTTTTAAATTTTTGATTTGGGCTTAGTGTATAAACATAAAAAGTGGATGAGCATGAACCCCTTAATTTTATTTAGTAATATACTTTTAGCAAAATACTTTTTTGAATGCATATTTCTGAATTTTTCAACCTTTTCAGCATGAGTTATGGACAATAATTTAACTTCTGCTAAACTATTTCATATTTTTTAAGAACAATTTTTAAATCCATAGTTCCTGAAGCTCTCCTGAAAATTTCAGACCAATAAGGACCAATTAAATAGGCATTTGTGACTTTCAGAGTGTTGATGTTAGAAGAAAAATTGTGTAGCATGAAAGTACAAATTATAACTACAGTAAAAATGTGAAAACAATACAATGTAAAATTGTCACCTTTTTTGCCAAATTTCACCAAATAGAGTGAGAGAAAACAGGTATTAAAACTATTTCTTTGTTGTAATAAATAAAATTATAAATATATTAAATATAAGGAACACAAATATTTCAAAATCTAACACATAATAAGATTAATGATATTGGCACGTTCTTTAGGCTCTAAATTCTTAATTTGTAATGTTTAAAAGTTTCAATTCGGAAAACTGCTTAAAACCTCATTAGGAAACATTTCCAATATCATCTATCTAGGTGTTAACTACTTACATGTAGAGTGTCACTTGGGGCACTAGTTCCAAGAGCATTTTCAGCATATAATCTGAAATGATACGTTGTTGCTGGGCGAAGTGCAGCTACCAGAACAACAGTCCGATCTCCG
This sequence comes from Tenodera sinensis, assembly GCA_030765045.1. Lineage (NCBI taxonomy): Eukaryota > Metazoa > Arthropoda > Insecta > Mantodea > Mantidae > Tenodera > Tenodera sinensis. Next base: position 34,948,639 of record CM060964.1, read on the forward strand.
GCCACAGTAAGCTGAGGGTTGTGTTCATGCCATACGTCAGATGCTTCCTTATACTGGAGCACATATGATGAAACTGGGGCATCACTGCCAGCTCCAGGGGACCATCCCAGTAATATAGAACGGCTAGTTTGCTCCACCACATGAAGATTACGAGGAAAGTTTGGGGGTTCTGCTCAATAATCACACACAAGTAAGTAAATTATAAAAGTTAATAGGTTGATATTAATGGTATGATATACAAGAAAATTTAAATCAAACCTATTACATGTCTCCTCATTTGCTACACATGGAGCCCAGAATATGAACATTTTTGTGACAACTTGAAACTTTCTCTGATGCTTAACATTAATTTATAAGCCATAACTAAAAAGAGAACCAGATGTCAATAAAGGAAAGTGCAATAATGAAAATTATAAAAATATCAACAAATCACCAAGGGTTTAATAAACTGAGATAGTTTTTGTTCAGCTTCATTAATAGCGTCAAATGAGCATAAGTTTACAATGCAAAGTACTTATATAATTGCAGTTTTGGAAATTATAGCAGGAAAAGTCTTTTGAGTCCTCTAGAGGGCAAATTCACAAGTATTTGAAACTGACAAGTGATAGATGATATAATGTTAATAGGAAGGGGGGAGTTGAAGGGGAACCTTAGGGATTTCTGGAGTTCTAATGACTTTGCTTTTAAATACTCGAATCTCCATTTACTTACAGTTTTTCTACCTGACCTATGAAATTCAAATCAACTAATATGCTATATTTCCATAAACAATATTGCTCCTAGAATGTTAAAGACTTTGCCAACCTTTAGAAATGCTTTTGATCCACTTATCTACTTGTCAATAACAGTACATGTTTCAAGGAGATACCCTTCTCATCCTCAGCTGTTTGGTCGACTGGCTCTCATCAGATATCTGCCTCTCCTTCCCTTGTTTGCTGTGCTGACATTTTCATTGGTGAACTGAATGATGTCATCTATTGTCAGTATTTCAAAATTTATGACTGAATTTTTGGTGATATAAGCATTTTTCCACACTTTTGGTTTCCAATGGTTCCTGGCTAGTTTTAAAAGTATAATTTCTTTGCTGATGTTATGATCGCATAACAAAAAGTGATAAGCTATGCCTGATTTGTCTGTGTGTTTGAATTTAGTATTTGTCAGATATATGGACATGTCCCTGAAACATGCATTGTTGCTGACAAGTAAGTGGAGCAAAAGTGTTTTTAAAGCTTTATAAGTTTATGATTTGTAGAATTATTTGAGTTGACCTATAGACACTTTTAGTTTCACTTAAGTTACTTTTTATATGGATGCACTTTAAGACCATTGTCTTCATTATTAATGGTTCCTTGACTAAAAGCTGGTTACTGTTTTACTTCACAGGTTTGTAGGCCACAACTTTATAAGCTTTTTAACATTATATTATTATGCTCCACTCTTTTAAATACTTCTTTATTGCTTTTAATTTAATATAGCTGCTATTTTGTTATCTTAGAAATGGTAAAAATCAATTAAAGTTGGTTTATAAATTTTGTCAAAATTTTATAGCTCATCTGTGATGATTCATCCTTAGGGAAACAACAGAAATTAGAGCAATATAGAGTGCTTTGTAGTACTTACAATACATACAGCACATTTAGAAACAAATCTAGCAAATAGATGATCTTAAATACATGACCATGGTCTTAAGTGCCATTAATGTATTTCCTATTTATATCCTACTGATGGTGTTACATATTACTGTATTTAATTCTCCCTTATAACCCTTTTGTACTGTCTGAGTTAGTCTTTCTGTAACATAATGGTTCTTTAAATGTTAAATTCCAGGTAACAGAATGCAGATTACTATTTTTACACTATTAATACATTTTTACATTGAATTATAATCATGGTTCATAATCAATTGCTTTCTATGTTACACTCAATCATGCCTATAAAACCAAAGGTGTTAATGTCAGGAATTCTGTCGTGTTACTACAATTTGGTACTTGTGAGTGAATTATGCACTTCTTTCTGATTATATTAATACTAAATCTGTGCTTATATTGCAGAACTATTTTAAAAAAACATTTAATGAATTTGTTACAATAAAATGACACTTTTATATAAAACCATCTGCCAAAGAATAAAATGTTTAGTACTAAACATTCCCTTTTTCTTTACATATAAAATTAAAGTTTATTGAAATCAAAGAATGTGGCTTTGTTCCTCAGAGTGATTAGAATTTCACTGTCCTATGAAACAACTGGTTAACAACAATTTTTATGATTTCTTCAGTATTACAGATTGCTTGATAAGATAAATCTATCATTTTCTGGAAACAAATAAAATTTTGTGTCTATCTTCTGAGAAGGCTGTATGATTCATAAGCAACTAGCATTTACTTAGATGCAAATGAAATGGGAGATAAACTCAGAACAGCAGTTGCAAGTAATTGCTTTCTGTGACTGTTACAGCTGTGGACATTGATACTTATATGCCTATCTATTGAACAACTAATAATAAGAATGATCTGAAAAGTTCTCTGAATGAACCACAATTTTAGTAGCATTTTGAAAGGTAATTTTGTTTTTAAAACTAGCCATCTTTCATTGAAACATTTGTGCAATAACACAGACATTGTTCAAGTTTTTTACAGTGTAGGTGTCATATATTTAGAGACATGGCCAATATCAAACACTGTGTAATTATTAATTACTATTTTGTAAGGGAGGTTATAAATGCAACACAAAAATAACTCATGTGACAAATGCTCTAAGGTACCCTGCACTGTCAGTTTCAATCATTTCCTAGCAAATCACAGAATTTAAATGCAGCCACGAAAACTTGAAAGAAGATACTTGCAGAGGAATATTAAAATCTGCCACAACAGAAATCATCAAGTACATGACATGGTTCTGCAGGATCATGGAACCAAGGTGTCAAAAATTGCTGAAGCTCTGAGTATTCCAAGGAAATGTGAGTTTCACATTCTTAGAGAAGAGTTGGAAATTAAAAAATTAGCTACAAGATGGGTGCCATAACTTCTGGTTCCAGACCAAAAGTGAATCACTGTGCAAATGTCTGAACAAGGTTTGGCTCATTTTGAGAGGTACCCCACTGACTTTTTGTGTTGATTTGTAACAAAATATGATGAGATATGGATGCACTACTATACATTGAAACAAAGCAGTGATTTATTCAATGGAAGTGCTAAGATTCTTCAACAACAAAGAATGACAAATGTGTGAAATTGCCCTGGAAGATCATGGCATCCATTTTCTTGGATGCAAACGGTCGCTTATTTATTATGCTTTCCTGAAAACCTGTCATCAAAGTATGTAATGCTACCTTCTGGAATTGAAGACCAAAATATGTAAGAAAATGCTGGGTTAGGCAAAGAATAAAGTTGTCTTCCATAATGACAATGTTTGCTTTAATACATGTTGTTGTAATGGTACAAATCAAAGAAGTAGGGTATAATTTGCTTTTACATTCACCTATATTTTCACTTAGCTCCATCATAATTCCATCTCTTCCCTAAACTGATTTTGCCTGATGAACAACTTAAATCATTGTTGAGGTGTATTTTGTAGGCCTGGAGGCAGCTGACTTTCATGATGAAATAAAGGCCATGGAGCACCACTGGATAATGTGCATAAATATCAAGAGAGGCTATGTTAAACTGAATATGTGGCATTGTTTCGTCATTCCGAGAAGTTTTCAGATGATCCTCATATTTTTGTGGTACTCCTTAGAATTTTGCCCAGACTTTAAAGTCATTTAGTGTTTCACATTCCCTGAAACAGAAGTTTACCTTACATTGAACCATGATTATCTTGTTTGTGATAAGTTTTACTCACCGCACCTTAATGTAGTGTATGTTTTATAGACTGTTGCCCTCATTGCTGGCTGCTACGACTGATGGTTCCGCATCTGGAGTTCTCATGGTTGGGCAAATATTTTTGGTTTGAAGAATTTCATGTTGTTATTCAATTTCAATGGAATTTCAAAATTTATGGTTCATGTTTTTAATTTCTGGATGAAAATGTTCTTCTATACAGGTAATTCTTTAACATTTCTTGTAGTCTTCAATTGTCTAATGTCCTGTTTTATATTTTGGTTTGTTTGCCAGAAATGAATGACTACTGCTGATTTGTGTGAAGTCAATGTTATATTGTATTTTTTGAAGACTTTTCTGGAATGAGTGCACTGCTGATAGCAAAGAAATGCACTCACCAAATTATAAGTGAATTTCTTGTGCAAGCCAATCTGCCTTACTTCACTGAGTGTGATCAACTCTTCGGGTGTTTATGTCTAGTAAATTTATTTATATTTTCTGTTACAAAACTTCAACTATTTTTCTTATTTTATTATGTTTCTTATTACATTCTGCCTTATTTAGCAGTGACTTCACCAGCTGAGACATTAAGCTGTTTATTTTAGAGTATTAAGGTTCTCTAGGTTTAAAACCATTAGTCTTGATGTATTTCTTGGAGTGCAAAATGTTTCCATAGATTCATAACTCCAAGTTATCCGTATTTCTTATCAATATCATATCTAGAAATGGTAACACATTGTACCTTTTTTATGGTTGATTACCACAGATTTAATCATTTTACAAATAAAAGCTGATGGCTATAAAATATTTTGTGGTAAATAAATAAGATTAAATTGTTGAATTAAATATAAGAACAAGCAAACATTCAAGCAGATTCTGAAGTAAGGCTAACAATGATTTAGATTTTGAAGGAATCTCAAACATGTATGAGGAGTTGTAGGAAACTTAACTGTTGCAATAACTGAACTACCAGAGACTGTTCTAAATATGATATTAAGTCTTCTTGTCCAATCTTCTGAGTGCACACTGAGCAAGAAACACCACTTCCTGTATTATTGGTATATTCATAACCTTAAACATTCATACTTCTGTTATGTCTGTAGTTCCTCAAAGTTGCATTAACTTTTCTTTCTTTCATCTTTTTTCTTTGCTTCCCTTCTTTCTTTTTATTTTATTGTCTCTCCAATTTCTGGAATATTTATTTAGGTTGTTACAGTAAACTGACGCTGAACCTCTTACTACATTTTGTTTCTTGGTACACATGAATATTTGTCATCCAATAACTATGAAGGTTTTAGATGATTAACAAAAGAATATTTGCTTCTGTTTCTTTTTAGTCTCCCAAGTTAAGTCTTCCTTGATCTCTTGGTGAAGTGTCACATATGTTCTACTATAGAATGACAATGTAATAGTTCTTAGAACCCATGTTCTGTACAGCAATATTAGTCTATATCTATCAGTTGTTTGCTGTAGTTTAATTACTATACACACGAAGTTGTTGTTTTCATAATTTAAAAAAAAATTAGCGAAGGAACTTTGTTTGAGATGTTAATTTTTTGCAACTGCCCATTTAAGGGATACTGGAAAGGGGAATGGTGTAATCACTTATGGTAATGGAATAAGGAATGTTGTCAGTTTGCTATAAATAAAATTATTCATCTAATGTAAGAATTTTTGAGAAAGCATGAAATTCAGAGTTTTGCATGAAAATAGATTAAATATTTTTGAATTAGTAATAAATTAACTGGGCACTAATCACACATGCAAAGGATGTATATAAATACAGAAGTCACTATTTGAGTACTATTAATGATTAGCTGCATCTTGCCTAAATGTTTTACTGTAGTTTCTTTTTCTTTTTTAATATACCCCTATAGCCATTTGAAATGTAGATTGTAAGGGGCATGCTCTTTGATGCAATTGCTTTAGACTAAAACTTATTATTGAATGTGGTTAAAGCTTCTAGGTTATTTACCATGCAGGTATAAGAAATTAACCCCCAAGGTTCTAAAATATTATTTCTTATATCCTAAAATGCAGCATATAAGAAAAAATTGCTTGCAGAGGGTTTAAACACTTGTAATAATAGTAAAAGAGATGTATTCTGCCTTTTATGCTTCCTTCAAAAATGGTACCTTGATTATTGTAATCAATTTTTATTCACTGTGCAAGACTCTGTATTTCACATTCTTCCCAAAATCATTTGTAAAAAAGAAAGAAAGCCAGTATATATACTGTATGCACTTATGGAGATAATAAGAATAAGGTCAAGGGATGGTCAAAGGTTGAATGTGCTGTTAGTGGGAATATAGCTAATTCTTCTTTAATATTGGTATACATGTATGCTTTTATGGATTAAGCATATCTTTTAAAGAAATTGCTAGATTTAATGTTGGTACACAAGTAATTTTGTCCTTTCTATGAGAAAAATATATAATTTCTAGGCAACAGTTTCAAAATTAAGTGTCTTCTCTTAAAATATAGATATCTATAACTTCTTCTGAAGCTTATGATTCATCTGCAAGAGGTGATTACATTCTTCAGTATATTCGGTGTATACTTGAAATCAGTTCCCATATTTTCCTCCAACTGATAAAGGTACTCATTCTGAGTTTTCCTGTTCATATTTGAGAAATGCTGTTGTTTTAAACTTTATTAATTTCTCCATAAAAATGCCAAAGAGAATGGAAAAATCATTTGATGAGAAAGAATGAACTAGACTCCCAAAATAGGCATTCCAGTATGCTCCAACTGGTCACAGGGACCAAGGAAGACCTCAACAACGGTGGAAAGACCAAGACCATCTTCGCTAGGTTTATCGTTACAGGCCATATGGCCTAAAACAAACTTGTTCATAATGATGATAATTTCTCCATAACCTCTAGATTTCTAACACGTGCAATTCTTTAGAAAGGCATATAATGGAGGTTCGACATTAAGTGAAAAGCCCTCATTCCATTGATATTCTAAGAATTATTCTTGAATACTTTAGAAATTAATCTATCTATGTATTGTTGCTTTTATTGATTACTTTATATGTATTCTCTGTATACATCTGTATTCTTCAGGAAAATCTGTATTCTCTGTATATATCCAATTTGTATTCCTTATGATACTAATGTTGAAATATGATGAAGCTATGAGTTTGTACGACAATTCTCATGGTAAATATGCATTCATACATCATTAAAATTCAGCATGAGAATGATATAGTGCATATAGTTCACCAGCGATGATGTTGTAAACATGCTTTTTTCCATTTAAATATCTAAAAATATGGATTGTGGCTCAGAAGAACTGTGCTTCCTTTAGATTCAGATCTATTCATCATTTTAATAGTTTTGCAAGTTTTTTGTTCTTACTGAAGACATTTATGGGGCTTACATGAAAAGATTACCAGTGATTTTGCTAATTCCCCATACCTGCATCTTCTGGATACTTGTCTTGACAATTGTTTGAAAAAAAATCTGGAATATATTCCATAATTTATCAAGCATATGCAGAGTTTCCATTCTATCAGCCAGATACATATCTAGGCAAACTAGTCTTATGTAAAGTATGTTTTATTTCTGAATACTTCTTTATGAGTTGCATAGATAATCCAGTTGATTTCACTATACACTACATATTGTTTAACACTGGACTTGAGAATTTTTTCCTTTTCTACACAGTCCATACCTCCATCTTGGCTCAGGATCATTCTGTTAAACCATACACATAGATAAACACATAGGGAAAAAGCTAAAGAGGTTATGCATGGTGGTCTTTCACTTGTTTTCATAAAACTTAATGAACCAGCTGAACTTGAGGATCACTTTACAAGGACTCACATACCACTTTCTGTAGATGCATCAGTGTTACCAGATATGCCTCTGCATAAGAACTAGTGCCTGAAACATCTTTTTTGATAGGTGCAGACTAGGATCTTGCTGGTTCGATGTCAGGTTCTTAGCTATTTCAACTAAGCATCATTCTTATGTCATAGGGATTGCATTTCTATATATATTATCATAAGTGTGTTTGGTTTTACAAGACTCCAATTACAGTGGTGCTAAGTTCCATGAAGTTGCACCATCAGGGTCCTAGCATAAACTGTATGCTTGAGAAGTTCCCATTTGAGTACGTTCCATGTTTAAGGTTCTTCCACATTCATCCTGAAAAGGCAAATGCCATCTAATTTTAGGAATGGCAATACTATGAACTTATTTGTGTTTCAATTTTGCCAAGACCCTTCTATAGCAGCAGGAAGTTAATAATTTGCAGGGTTAAGATTCATATTCCACTTAACTGAATCCAGAAAATAGTAACATGTTTCCAAAATGTTTAATGAAAAAGGAGATGCGGATACACGTCAAAGATTACATTTTAATCTTTTGTTCTTTTTGTCCACTAATTATGTAGGAGACTTGCAAACCATTTTGCTATATGATTGGTACAGGCTTTGTTATTTCCAAAAAAATATCTGTGTCTATAAGCTTGTAAACTGTCAAATAAAAATTCTGAGCAACCAATCTACGGAAGTTCATCCAAACTCTTTCTTCATGGAAAATACTAAGCTATAAAAGCTTTTACTGTAGGCACTCAAACTTTTATGAATGAATGCTTCAGTCTGTAAATAATTTAGCTAATATGGAGGATACAAAATGACACAACATTTTCTTTAGTGGTATTTTAAATAGAAGCAAGTGATATATTTTCTGTGTGTTGGTATCCAGTTGCAATGGATGCAATCCCAGTGCTTGAACTATATAAACTAATGAACTGCTTTTAATAACACATGTTTCTTTAGTATTTCATTTCTGTATACAAGCATTTCCATTTGAACACTGAGTTGTTGTTATGAAGTTCTTTCATATGCACTAACAGTAAAACACTCAATTATATATGGCACTGCTACACATAAACATTCTATTTTGAATCTCCTGAATTACACAGTTGCTTGTATGTATAAAGGAAATATGCAAGTATTCCAATTAATAGCTAAATTTGTCTTAATTAAGTGATTAAAAGTTTATCATACAACTGCTCACTTCTGCATTGCAATATTTTTACATACCATGATCAGGTAGCTCAGTGGTTTTATTCATGGCTCTCATGCTGAGAGTCCATGGTTCAATTTCTGGCTCTATGGTGGCAATTTTAAGTCAACTCTAATCAAGCCTTCAGCTATGATTAGCTCATCTGAAGTATTCCCAAGATGCAATATGGTTTGGGGTCCACTGTAAAAGCTGTAGGTCCTCTTGTTCCGTCACATTACCACTATCACTTCTTCACCAGAGGAATCTGCCCTCTGGGTGCCTCCAGTTGAAAAATGGGTCCATATATTTCATGATGGAACAAGGTTTCCCTGGAGGTCATTGGCGATATGGAGAGCATTATAAACGAGCCGCCATATTTTCATGTATATTTACGATAAAACTTGCAGATGAACTAAGTTTTCTTTCCTACAGAGAGCAATTTTTATTATACAGCTTGTAGTTGTTGCTTATCTTTATATTAGTATTACTTTTACTGTTATTCTCAAATTTGTAATTATTTTCATTACTTTTGGATTGTATCTTATACTGACAGCATCCTTTGAAGAATTATTCCAAGGAAGCATACTTGCTCAACACTTTGGCCTTCTGTATCACCTTTATATACTTGTATCATGTTCTTTATACTTCTTCAAAGTAATATTTTTCAGTATTCCTAACATCTTCAGCAATGCTATCAGGCACATATGATATAGTTTTCAGTAACCAGAGGTAACCTCTTCTCTTCTGAAGCTGCCATAATAAATGGATACAGGTATATGATTCTGTTTTGTTGCAAGTACTGAAATTTTCTTGGAGCATCTACCAACACATGTTAATTTTAAGTCATTACTTTCATTCCCGTTCAAAGTAGGTTTTTAGATGTCCTGAATACTCATACTGAAATTATATGAGGCATAGTTGAAGCTTTCAGTCTATTCAGTATAATCATATGAATCATCATATCCTCATATATTGTCCTATTGTAAATCCTTGAGGAACTGAGCTAAAACTTACAATTCCTATAACTTTGGAAAATCTGTGTGACATATATAGAATGGAATGTGGCTGCAGGGATATACTGCAAAACAGATATGCATCTTGTGTAAAGAGATTTCCATAGTGGAATATATGCTGTCAGCAACTAAGTAGATGGATCTGTCCATGAGATTTAGCTTAGAGTACAAGGAAATTCATCAGTGCAACTTCGATAATTGTTTGAATAAAAACTCACAAGTAATTGTTTAAAATAATACAGATGCTAATAATATTGAATTAAAACTGTAGATGACATTATACCAATAGGTGATCAAATAGAAATCATGTTAATTATTATTTATTTATGCCAACAAACTTACTGTTGGTGTTTTTAAACAGACAAGCCGTGTGTGGGCAAAGTTTTGAGCCGTCCGGTAAGCGGAAGGTCTGTGGTTCAAATCCCAGTTGTGGCATTGAATTTTTAAGTTCCAGTTCTACCTCTCATTAGAAATCATGTATATAAAACTTCTTGCTATCCCATTCCCTATTTCAAAAAATCACAACATTTTCATCTAGGCTTTATAAAACAGAGAATTTATTATATATTGCTGAAGCAAGAAACATTTGTTATCAGATCTGTTATATGTTTTCACACCTTCTTTTTTAAACAGTAGAACTTTTGGAATGTGTTACATTCATTTTTTTCATCACTTTAGTCATTGTATTCTTTTTGTATTATTTTGCATTTATATGCTGCTGTACAATTGAATTTTAAGAGGCCATGTTGACTGAATTTCATGCTGAAAGCATCTGTGAAGTATCAATGCATGAATTTGATGCTATAAAGGTTAGTTTGTCAACTCACTGAGTATATCATATGCATATAATGATATTTTTATTGGCTAACACCCCTCTGGCCAGTGCTCAAAAACAATTACTCTAACAGTATATAATAGTCCAGCCATCTTGGTTACAATCCAAGAGTTTTATTAATAAAATATCTATTGTAACTGAAAGAAATAACTGGTGCACATGTTTCTGTTATGATCCTGTTTCTATGAAGAGCTTAAACATGTTGTAGTATTCCCTGTTTACGATGCATTTTCAGTGCAGAATACTGAAGTATTATTACAGATACAGCATGAAGGATGTCACAAAATTACATCCTACATAGTTATACAGTTTGAATATCTGTCCTTTATAATCCACTTATGATAATGACAACATTTGAAGTTATAAGTTTCCAAGATGTTTGTAATACTTACTGATGCCCTAATATATCATCAGCTGATATTTTTTAGTTGTTTGCTCCTCTGAATGCCTGCAATACAGTTGGCTCATATGCAGGGTAAAGTGATTTAATAGCTTTTCATTTCATAAACTTGGAAGCTGCAATACCTTCAAGAATATAAGGGTTAGAATTGAATCATTTCAATATATGTTTTTTGGATGTAATACATTTATATAATTGTTTTCTTTTATTGTATGTAACAGTTTTTTTCCTCTTCTTTTGTGCTCCTTCAAATAGTTTGCACAGTGGGTACTGTTTAGGCCCATTTCCTGTTATGCCAAAGGAAAATGTGTATGAAAAATATTCTGCTTACTGAACTTGTGTAAGGAAAACTATCTACATGCTAACAAATTGTTTAATATTGTAACCTTTATAAATTCAGACTTTGGAAGCACTGTGAGTAAAGGCATTATGCAAGACATGCAATATAAGTCTTATGAAGTTAACCATTTAACATTTTTATCAAGAATACAATTATTTTTGAAGGAAGCATATTTTAAGCTTACCATTATAACAGAGTATGAAATCAACAAACCAAATCTTAATTTAATGTAAAATTACCTTGAACACTGAGGTGAATTGTTGCACGATCTTGTCCATATGCATTACTAGCTATGCAAGTAAAGTCACCTCGATCACTGGGAGCCACATCAATGATTGTTAGCTTAGACATTGAACCATGTGAAGAGCGTGTTGTCTTTACACCATACCTATATTCATGATATAAAAGACAAAATGCTACATTTAATAAACCTTGTCTAAGACATAAGTTCTATTTTATGTCCCATATTGCATAAAATATTACAGAATTCAATCAACATCTTTAAGGGGTTACTGAGGAAAGCTAGTGAGCCCTCTGATACAGAACACTTTGGTTCTTTGACTTCATACCTCTTTAGAGCAGATCAAAGTCAATAATGAGCCAGTATGCCAATGAGAAAACTTCTCTGAGTTGCTGCTACTTACAAATTCAAATTCAAATTTATTGCTCATAAAACTTGTAATACAAGCATGGAGCATTGTCAAATGCTAATAAATGAATAAAAAGTACATCATGGCACATAATTAGACTTATGGAATACAAACATGGAATACTGAATATACAAAAATACATTAACAGTACACATTAATTTAACATCTCTTCTAACCTGTATGGGCACTTTTCAATTAGATAATTCTTTAACTCTTTAGCAAAGGAGTCTTTTCTTGAGTGCTCTTTTATACTTCTTGGTAGGACATTATATAATATCATTCCCATTACAATTGGATTCCTTTTGGTTGAAGCCTTATTTAAGTGCATTCTATGGTAATTTTCATTCCCCCTGGTGTTATATGTATGGATATCTGTGTTTTTAGTGGGTGATTTGTTTTGAATCAGTATATACTACTTTGTATACATAAATAGCAACTATTGTCAATATTTTATTCTTTTTAAAGAGTGGCTTACACGTGTCTGTAGTCTTTAGTTGAAAAATATGACGTATGCATCTCTTCTGTAGCAATAGTATCCTGTTTAATTTTGTTACCCCACACCCTCCCCAAATACCAATACCATATTCCAAGTGCACGTATATTATGCCGTAATATATAGCTTTAAGCTCTTCTACATTAAGGTATTTTACAAAGTATTTTAGCAGGTATATGTTTTTTGTGATTTTCTTACATACTTTGTTTACATGCATTTCATATGTTAAGTGGTTGTCAAGATATATTCCTAAAAAATTTTGATTAGATACCTGTTCAACTTTAGTACTTTCAAGTCTTACATTTATGTAGTTTAGTTCCTCCCCCTTTTTTTGCTGATGCTGAAAATTTATCAGTTTGGTTTTTTTTTATGTTTAATTTAAGAGAGTTATCTTTAGGATAATTTGAAATTTGTAGCAAATTTTGAGAAATTTTGTTTTCTAGTTGTAGCAAGTTTTTTCCTTTACAAATGAGTGAAGTATCGTCAGCATACGATATGAGTTTCAAATCGGTTGATTCCCCCAAATCATTTACAAACAAAATAAAGAGCAGTGGCCCTAGGATGGATCCTTGAGGTACTCCAGATTTTACATTTTGAATGTTAGATTGAACAGATTTGAAATGATTTCCATACTGCCAATTTAGTTCACAACATTGTTTACGATTTACTAGATAAGACTGTAATATTTTATTTATTTTCCCCCTTATCCCATAATTTTCTAGTTTCGTTAACAGCAGTTTATGTGACACACAGTCAAATGCTTTAGATAGATCTAGAAATAATCCTATAATTATTATTTATTTATGCCAACAAACTTACTGTTGGTGTTTTTAAACACACAAGCCGTGTGTGGGCAAAGTTTAAGAGGTAGAACTGGAACTTAAAAATTCAATGCCACAACTGGGATTTGAACCATAGACCTTCCGCTTGCCGGGCGGACGCTCTAACCATCGAGCTATTGTGACAAACTGCCACAATGGCATTAAATTCTCAAGCCAGTTCGTATTTTTCCTGGTAAACCACAAAGGCAGTCTCACATCAGAAACAATTACCCCAATGGTGACTTACTATTGTAAGTACTTTATATCCCAGGATTAAATAACCTTCACATGGTAATTATTATTTATTTATGCCAACAAACTTACTGTTGGTGTTTTCAAACACACAAGCCGTGTGTGGGCAAAGTTTAAGAGGTAGAACTGGAACTTAAAAATTCAATGCCACAACTGGGATTTGAACCACAGACCTTCCGCTTGCCGGGCGGACGCTCTAACCACTGAGCTATTGTGACAAACTGCCAGAATGGCATTAAATTCTCAAGCCAGTTCGTATTTTTCCTGGTAAACCACAAAGGCAGTCTCACATCAGAAACAATTACCCCAATGGTGACTTACTATTGTAAGTACTTTATATCCCAGGATTAAATAACCTTCACATGGTAATTATTATTTATTTATGCCAACAAACTTACTGTTGGTGTTTTTAAACACACAAGCCGTGTGTGGGCAAAGTTTAAGAGGTAGAACTGGAACTTAAAAATTCAATGCCACAACTGGGATTTGAACCACAGACCTTCCGCTTGCCGGGCGGACGCTCTAACCACTGAGCTATTGTGACAAACTGCCAGAATGGCATTAAATTCTCAAGCCAGTTCGTATTTTTCATGGTAAACCACAAAGGCAGTCTCACATCAGAAACAATTACCCCAATGGTGACTTACTATTGTAAGTACTTTATATCCCAGGATTAAATAACCTTCACATGGTAATTATTATTTATTTATGCCAACAAACTTACTGTTGGTGTTTTTAAACACACAAGCCGTGTGTGGGCAAAGTTTAAGAGGTAGAACTGGAACTTAAAAATTCAATGCCACAACTGGGATTTGAACCACAGACCTTCCGCTTGCCGGGCGGACGCTCTAACCACTGAGCTATTGTGACAAACTGCCAGAATGGCATTAAATTCTCAAGCCAGTTCGTATTTTTCCTGGTAAACCACAAAGGCAGTCTCACATCAGAAACAATTACCCCAATGGTGACTTACTATTGTAAGTACTTTATATCCCAGGATTAAATAACCTTCACATGGTAATTATTATTTATTTATGCCAACAAACTTACCGTTGGTGTTTTTAAACACACAAGCTGTGTGTGGGCAAAGTTTAAGAGGTAGAACTGGAACTTAAAAATTCAATGCCACAACTGGGATTTGAACCACAGACCTTCCGCTTGCCGGGCGGACGCTCTAACCACTGAGCTATTGTGACAAACTGCCAGAATGGCGTTAAATTCTCAAGCCAGTTCGTACACCAACAGTAAGTTTGTTGGCATAAATAAATAATAATTACCATGTGAAGGTTATTTAATCCTGGGATATAAAGTACTTACAATAGTAAGTCACCATTGGGGTAATTGTTTCTGATGTGAGACTGCCTTTGTGGGTTACCAGGAAAAATACGAACTGGCTTGAGAATTTAATGCCATTCTGGCAGTTTGTCACAATAGCTCAGTGGTTAGAGCGTCCGCCCGGCAAGCGGAAGGTCTGTGGTTCAAATCTCAGTTGTGGCATTGAATTTTTAAGTTCCAGTTCTACCTCTTAAACTTTGCCCACACACGGCTTGTGTGTTTAAAAACACCAACAGTAAGTTTGTTGGCATAAATAAATAATAATTACCATGTGAAGGTTATTTAATCCTGGGATATAAAGTACTTACAATAGTAAGTCACCATTGGGGTAATTGTTTCTGATGTGAGACTGCCTTTGTGGTTTACCAGGAAAAATACGAACTGGCTTGAGAATTTAATGCCATTCTGGCAGTTTGTCACAATAGCTCAGTGGTTAGAGCGTCCGCCCGGCAAGCGGAAGATCTGTGGTTCAAATCGCAGTTGTGGCATTGAATTTTTAAGTTCCAGTTCTACCTCTTAAACTTTGCCCACACACGGCTTGTGTGTTTAAAAACACCAACAGTAAGTTTGTTGGCATAAATAAATAATAATTACCATGTGAAGGTTATTTAATCCTGGGATATAAAGTACTTACAATAGTAAGTCACCATTGGGGTAATTGTTTCTGATGTGAGACTGCCTTTGTGGTTTACCAGGAAAAATACGAACTGGCTTGAGAATTTAATGCCATTCTGGCAGTTTGTCACAATAGCTCAGTGGTTAGAGCGTCCGCCCGGCAAGCGGAAGATCTGTGGTTCAAATCCCAGTTGTGGCATTGAATTTTTAAGTTCCAGTTCTACCTCTTAAACTTTGCCCACACACGGCTTGTGTGTTTAAAAACACCAACAGTAAGTTTGTTGGCATAAATAAATAATAATTACCATGTGAAGGTTATTTAATCCTGGGATATAAAGTACTTACAATAGTAAGTCACCATTGGGGTAATTGTTTCTGATGTGAGACTGGCTTTGTGGTTTACCAGGAAAAATACGAACTGGCTTGAGAATTTAATGCCATTCTGGCAGTTTGTCACAATAGCTCAGTGGTTAGAGCGTCCGCCCGGCAAGCGGAAGATCTGTGGTTCAAATCGCAGTTGTGGCATTGAATTTTTAAGTTCCAGTTCTACCTCTTAAACTTTGCCCACACACGGCTTGTGTGTTTAAAAACACCAACAGTAAGTTTGTTGGCATAAATAAATAATAATTACCATGTGAAGGTTATTTAATCCTGGGATATAAAGTACTTACAATAGTAAGTCACCATTGGGGTAATTGTTTCTGATGTGAGACTGCCTTTGTGGTTTACCAGGAAAAATACGAACTGGCTTGAGAATTTAATGCCATTGTGGCAGTTTGTCACAATAGCTCAGTGGTTAGAGCGTCCACCTGGCAAGCGGAAGGTCTGTGGTTCAAATCCCAGTTGTGGCATTGAATTTTTAAGTTCCAGTTCTACCTCATAATGCTATAATATTCTCGCCTATGTCCATATTTGTGAATGCTTCATGGATAAATTCTATTATGGCACTAATAGTCGAGTATCCCTTTCTAAATCCATGTAGGTAATAGGCCTATAGTTCGACTCATCCATTTTATTACCACCTTTATATACAGGATGCACAATACCAATCTTAAGTTTTTCTTCATTAATCAAATAATTTATTAAGCACACCAGTATGTCCATTAGAGCATGCTTGCATTTTTTGAGCATAACAGGTGAAAAGCCATCCCAACCGCTGGATCTCTTGCTCTTAAAACCATTTATTACTATATTTAATTCCTGATCATTTGTTTCATTTACATACATGGATTTGGATATATTTTTATTGCTGATTCCCATTTTATTTTGGACAGAAGAATTTCCAATATTAAAAAATAATAATTGAATATGTTACTAATATGTACCGGGTTTGTTGTTATTTCTCCATTTCTGTTTAGGTAAATATTATTTTGCTCTTTTACTTCTGGATTTGTTTGCTCATCTATAATTTTCCACATTATTAACAAGTAATTGTGGTCATGATACATTCAAACATTCCATGTTATATTACTTAAACTTTTAAAGAAACACAACAAATTAACATTGGCTTCACTCCAAATGTATGCCATTCATCTGTTTGAAAACAAAATGTTTAACTGCATGTATGGGGTTTGAACCCATTACAAACAGATTGATATCTGAGCATGCTAATGGCTGTATTGCTTACTACAGCTACTGCTGTTTGTTTCCGATATGTATCAGTGGCATATATTGTGGGCTATCAATGCTATCTCCAAAGCCCATATCTAAAGTAAACTAAAAATTAATAAGTAATATTAATAACAATAGCAATTAGTCAGTTTCCCTTATGAATAAATAGCGCATAGGCTAGAATATGTCTCATTCTCTACTACTGAACAGAGAACAGGGCTTTGGATGCTTGCTGCCACAGTCTTCATTATGATTATGACGAGGGCAAGGAGGGGTGAGGTGGAAAAATGCAGGAATAAGCATGCCAAGGCTTCGGCATCCCATGTTGCTATACTCACATGAATGTCTCCAAAATGTGCCATATGAACAAGACTGGCTACTTAGCAATAACACGTGGAGTTAAATGCAATAAGAGTGTGTTTTTAAATACACAATTATTTCATAATGTACAGTGTACCAGTGTTAATTCTTCCAAATGGATGAACAATGATACCGAAATTTAGATTTCCGATCGAATGGGCTTTTGAAAAAGACACGTTTTAATTTAAGTGCCGGATGTGAGATTTGCGATAAGCGTTAAGTAATAACATACATAGATAATAGAGCAGGAAGTGTTGTAAGGTGGGCAAGATATGAGTAAATAATAGTCGTTAAATTTGTAGGATAAACACATTATTGGTTTGAAATTAACGAGTCATGACGTCATACTACATAGTTTAAATACACGTTTGAAAGTCAAGTCCACCAACCTTAAAAGTCGCGCGATATATTTAATAAAATATAAAGTAAACATCGTTTAATCCTAAAAAGGTAATTATTTATTCGAAATTCATAAAAGAACATGTTATAATAGAAAGGGACATTTCTAAATTGCGGGAAAAGGAAATAGCATTTTGGATACGAGGCTTTCTTGGATGACGTCATGACATTCAAAATTGGAGAACGGTTTCTTAGCGTGGGTAAGAGAGAAAGCGTCTGGTCACTCCCCAGACCAGCACCGCACGTTGTGGAGTGCAGACGTGAGTGCGATTCTTCTGCGTGTAGCAGATCGGCATAGCTCCCGCATGTATCTAAGATGCAATAAATAGTATGCAAAGGTTTCTTGGGTTGTCTATCACACACCTACGCAGACCCGAGATAAAATAAAGAGATCTCAAGCTGAGCTAGCGGGAAAGAACCAAATCAACGGGCGACAACGAGAACCGAACAACGACTTCAGCTTCAAATGGCGATCCAACAACGAGGACACAACGACATCACGCCTCAACAATGTGTAATAAAACAATTAAAGAAATGCACATTTTCCCAGTTGAAATATGGAGATAAGTTAGTGATAGTAAAACAGGGAAGGCCTACTCCAACTCTTCTGCACTTGCAGTGTGAGCAGAAGGAAGAAATAAGAATTCTTAGAAACGGTATTTTAATATAAATCTGACTGATTCATGCAAATTAAAAATTTAAATAAACCTTATTGCTGGCCATGCTTGTTTGCAACTGAGAAAATGTCCTGGAATATGATGGGTTTTGCAATTTTCGTGTATTTAAACACAGCTTTGGATGACCATAAGAGATCAACAACGCATATAAAACCTTTCACAGCATCAGAAACATTTTGCACTCAACGATGGACCTTCATTGAACTATCAGAAAAAAAATTGCATAGCGAAAGGTTAAAGAAAATAAAAATGTATTGAATAGATTGATTGATTGATACAGTGGTACTTCTCGCAAAACAAGAATGTTCTTTCAGAGGCCATGATGAAAGTGAGAAGTCATTAAATAAACGCAATTACATAGAACTGCTACAATGATGTGACACTGTCTCAGCATTTAAAGAGAGCTACTGTTTTCAAAAGCACCCCGGCTCTCATACTGAATGACTTAATTGATGCTGTGGCCAGTATTGTTAAAGATAAGGTTAAATCAGATATTGATAGGGCTACTTTTATTGAACTTATGTTTGATGAAAAAACTGATGTCACAAATAAAAGTCAATTATGTACTATTATACAATATGTTGACAATGAAAGCTATTGCAAAGAATGATTTCTACATTTCACTAATGTTGTTGTTGTTAGCTAATGCTGGATTTCTGACAATGAAGTCATTAATCCTCTTGCTCTCCAATATTTTTCACTGATGGATGGGGCACTAGAAGTGGCCGGGCATTATTGAAGGTGGTCTCGATCCATTTCCTCTTGCAGATCACATAGAGGACAGAGTGGTGAAGAATATATCCCAATTCTGTTTAAATGTTTTGCCAGACAATCATGTTCTGTAATCAACCTGAAGGTTGCAACTGCTGTTTTTCGAGGATACTCAGGAATCACTGTTTGAATGTTTGGTAGTTCCCATCTTTTATTCTTTGATTTTTCATAGTAATATTTTTCAATAATTTTTTTGAATTCAGAGTTGACTAATCTTTTAGCTGCATAAAATGGTAGATTAACTATAGATTTTTGTACACCGCTGGTACCCTTTTTTGCAAGAAAATCAGCTTTCTCATTACCACTCAGTCCACAGTGAGCCGGTATCCATTGGAAGACTAGGTGTTTTTGAAGTGCTGTTAGATGGCTAAGCATCTTCCAACATTCTATAATAGTTTGGTTTTTTGGTGACAACTTGGAAGTAAGTGCTATAATTGCTGCCCTGGAATCTGAGAGAATAACTGCTTGCTGAAAATGTGAAATTCTGTACAAAAGATTTTGTAGGGCCATTCGAATTGCTTCAAATTCTCCATAAAAGTTAGTAGTTCCATAACTTAAAGATTTGTAATAGGAAATTTCACTAATGTAAGTTCTGACCAAATAGCCAGTGGTTTATTTGAATATGTAAAAATGGCTATAGATGACTTAGGATGTTAAGCCGGACGCATTTCTGGACCTCAGACATTAATTAAAACCAAGTATCCTGCTGCTAACTTCATGCACTATTATAGTCATAGACTTAATCATATACTTTTCCAATCTGTGAATTTTATTAGGGAAACCAAATAATTCTTTGTTTCTGTTAATGGTTTATCTGCTTTTTTCTCACATTCCACTTTATGTGCAAATGCTCTCAAAACTTTTGCTGAAAAGAAAATGCCATGTGTCGCACCTACATGATGGAATTTTGCCTAAGCAGAGCTTATGATTATAGAAGTCATCTTATCAATTTCTTTACTTCAATGAAAGAGGAACCTAGAGACTGGTCTAGTGAAGAAGTCAACATGGCTTCAGGCTTTGTGTGATTTCTTTCAAGGACTCAAACTGATCTTTTCTTGATTCTGTTCAGTAAAAGTTTTGCATTTTAAAATATTCTCTTTCTAAATTTTACAGAACAAGAGCATGGACATCTGATACTGCATGACAAAAGCATGCCAATTTATTACCACACTGCAAAATATTAAAAACACAGGATTTTAAGAAATATGGTCAGAAACTATGAGTGTTACTGATGAAGAAGATGAAAAAAGGCCTAGAAAGAGAAATTGTTATGAAGATGAAACCCATTCTTCATACCTGAAGACTTTCTGTGAAGTCCTGGACACATTAATAACTCAAACTAAATTAAGATTCAAATCACAAACAGTTGAAATTCTGGCCTTACTGGATTCTAAACATGTTGCGAGTTACAATAAAAGTTTTCCAACAAATGAATTATGTGATCCCAGAGGACCATATGTTTTCTATTTTGATGTATTGGCATGGCAAAATGAACTGAAAGTGTTATGTCCACTTCAAAAATTTTCTAACAAGTCCATTCAAACCATTGCAGATTACATGATGTCAGATGGACTTGTTGTGTATAGCATAGTTTATGAGCTATGTATACTGAATTGTAATGAAAATTGAGTCAGTGTTGAAACACTTAACATCACTTACATATATTTAATCTTGACTGGTTTCAAAAGCTTAACTTGTTCCCATCATCAGAATTGCCTGACTGGTTCTTATAAATGTTGTTTGATGTGTGGTTGGTTGGGCTGACATCTTGCAGTGGGCTGATGAACTTCCATAAAGGGTTTGGTGGCGGCAAATCAAAGTTCTTTATGCAGAGTTTGTTTTTTATGATACAAAGTTTCTCCCTGGTATCCAACTCTGCAGTGTGTTTTGTGGCTTTTAAACGTTTTATGTTGTAACATTATGCCAAATGTTTGTTGATTGCATTCATATAAAACCCAATGTATACATTACTTCTTACTTGGTTTCCAGTATGGGCAGTATCTTGTTAGCTTTCTTAAGAAATTAAAAAGTTAAAAATTATGCCGACATTTCGCCACAAACTATGATCAGCTTCTTCAACGGGCAACTGCAAAACTCATCCAGTTAGTCACTGCCTCCTTTGACTGGTCTCGCTGTCCCGCCCTACTTGCAATGCTATTGGTTCCTTCTCTTCCAATAGGAACTTGTCCTGTTAATAGGGTCTTCCATATCATGTTGAGTGGTTTGCTCATGTCATGTTTCAGACTGCTCTTTTCTTTCTCTGACAATTTCTCTCAAAGAATAGTGAGGGAAAGCATAGAAATATTTAAAGAAAATAACTCTATGTTGCATTACCAGTAATAACTTTCTCCATAAGTTTTGGGTAATTTTGAAGCTGTTCTTTAATATCTGTGCAATCACACAGGTTTCCTTTGGGTCATTTGAAAGAAAGCGGGGCACTTTACAGTAATTCTCCTCAAATCCTAATTGTCTTTTAAAATGCTCTCAACACTTCCAAAGGAGAGTCCTAATGAATCGGAAGGTTCTCTTAATGTAATACACTTACCTTTTAATACCATTTTCTTCACCTGATTGATATTTTTGTCAGTTATGCTAGAAGATGGTTGCCCCAAAGATCTGCATCCATAACTGAAGTTAAGGTGAATGGGTGAATAAGTGGAGTTTGGTAATGTTGCTGAATACAGGCTTTTTGATGCACAATGTCACTAAACCATGCCAACTTCGTAGTGCAATGATTAGCATGTCTGCCTCGTGTTCAAGAGGTCGCAAGTTTGAATCTCGCTTAGGGCAAGTTATCTGGGTAAGGTTTTTTCCAAGGTTTTCCCTTATGTTGAGAAGACGAATGTTGGGTAACTTATAGCTGCATGGACCTCGGGCTCATTTGAGCATCATTTTCACCTGTTGCATTCATTCACTCTCCGATATGACATTATGTTGGAGGACTTTAATTTAAACAAACAAAAAATTGACACTAAGAAATACACTACTGGACAAAAGAGGTTGGCAACTACGAATCAGAGAGGAACATGGGTAATGGAACAGAAGTGCGATCAAAAAGAGAAACAATGGAATAGAAGCGCAAACTAAATAGTGGAATAATGTAAATAAAGGAGACGTAATAATAGCAGAAAGTGTTATGAAGTGAAGATTTCTTTTTTCCTCATTTCCCTTTAGCTGTTATTGTTAATGGAAATCTGAATTTTAAATAATCTTGAAATTACCAGTAATTTGCAAGTTAATTCCAGTAAAATGCAATGCTTGAAGCTTTCCATTTGTCAATCATCTATCACTCTTACTCTCATAAATCTTTGTATTTGTTTCATAAATGTACATTATGAAATATATCTATATTGTATGGCTATCTACTGTATGTCATGCACAATTGTATGATTAATTAATGACATGATTAATATAAATAATATGATTAATGGGTTTAAAGTAAGAAAAAATATGACAACTATAAATTCAGTAATACCCTTAATGCATCTACAAGTTTGGGAAAGACTGGAGAGGTTACTAGGCATGGATTCTAATGGATTCCAAATATTTCCATGTATATTTTAATAAATTCTTGGTGGTTAAACTTAGAAGATGCTATGTGCAATCTCAAATTAAAATCCTTCTAAAGGTGTTACACCTTTAGAGATCTTAGCCCCATAAATGTATAGCTATGTGCACAGTAATTTAGGTACCTCATATCATAACTGGAATCAACTCTGATACCCTTAGCCTTCCATGTAATATCCATAGGCTGGTCTCCATCAGCTTCACATCGCAGATGCACAGTTTCACCTTTTCTCGCCATTTCTTGACGTGTTCTCACTTTAAAGCGAGGGCCAGCTGAAAATAAAGGTGGAAGAGTTTAATTTAAGAAAAAATACAGCACTTGAAACACACTGATTTAATAAGAACTATGAAATAATGTTTTACTCTATCTCATAAATACATTACACAATGAATGAACAAATAAATAAACAAATGAAGTCCTTCAATGAATTACAGTTTATATGCAGTGATCATTTGCTGATTGAATGTATTTCCTTCGTGCTTTAACAGTTGTATTATCTGACAGTTCCATACTTACATTTTAAAGACCAAATGGATGAAAATGTTACGTTTCAGATTTTATCACACAATGAGAGTAGTAAAGTTAAATTTGTGTTGGAAGAATGTTGTATTAAGTTTGGGACCTACAATGGAAGAAGATATTAGGATAATTTTCTAATACTTTCACCCATTTGCCAGTAATCCTAAAAGATGCAAAAGAAGAAGTAACTTACAAAATCAAATGGGGAATACAAAATCAGCATTGTTTTTGAGGTTGATATTATTAAAAATAAAGGCATAGTAAGGATTTGTATGGTATTTGAATAAGCTAGTAACAGTGATGTAAATTTAAATTCATGGAAAAATTGAGTCAGAATGGAATACTTAAATCTTCTAATTTTTTTCTGTCATGACTAGTTCCAAGAACTACTTGCCTTCATCATCACATAGCTCTTGAAACTAGTCAAGACAAAAGAAAATGTAAGTGATATAAGTGTTTCAACTCTGACACAATTCTCCATAAAATTAAAAGCATGCTAAGAATTTTAACTCTTTCATTGAGTTAAACAATAAGTAATATTGTGCTACTCTAATGGTGGTTAGTATGAGGTGTGTCAAACCTGGATGAGAAGATGGTATTCACTGTTGCAAAAAACAATGTTGTCACAAACTTTTGCACTCCAAGTGTGGACTTCTTAGAAGACCAATATCATGGGAAAAGTAACAGTATGAGAGAGAAAACAGGGGAGATGTTGCAACACTGTATTTCACTCCATGTGGAGTTAACAACTGTCTGTCATTTGTGGTTCCTTTGATTTCACTGGCTGAAATGACATGCTTATTGGTGCAATGTGAAACATCAGCAACTTCTAAGAACAAACAATGCATATGGTGTGTGTTACCTGAGACGCTTCTGATGATCAATGGTAAAGTGCATGTTAATTATAAGAGAGGCACAATAATTACTTAGAAGACTGTGGTTTTAGAATTTAAGGGAGTCAAACACTATAATCTTAAAGATGCTGATGCAAATATAATGAATCCTGACTCATGCAATCACTTATGGCGTTTCTTTTCATTAATATAATACCTATTGTCGGAAGAGATATTCTATCATACTCAGCTTATGCCTTAATTATTGTCCACAGCAAGTTATGTTAATTTTGGAATAGAAAATATCCAAAATGCCAATTTCAATTAATTGGATAGGCCTACATGGCTGAAATCTGTATTGCTAAAACTATGTGTTAATTTCAGGGCTTTTGGTCATATTGTTATTTTTAGCTAACATACTCTACGATGGACATTATTAAAAGGATAACATGTCTTATTCATGTTCTCTCTGATGATGCATGCCATAGTGTATGATGAAATGCCAAGTCAAGATAACATGTTAGGTACCAAAAGAGCATGGCCAGAAAACCTGAAATTTAATGCTGTTTCTGAGGGAAGTGAAAGAATGAGACTGTTAGGCATACCATATACTGTCACACGTATGACCTTGCTGAGTCCAGGCCCAATTCCATTGCCAGCTTGACATAGATAGAGCCCTTCATGTTCTTGTGAAGCACGTGATATAATGAGGGAGCCATTTTCTAGACTATGAATGCGTTGATTGCCATAGCTCAACTCACGATAATCTCCAGGTTCACTTCCTGCAACACAAGGAAATAAAGCTAATAGGTATTGAAGCATATTGTTTTTAAACTTGAATGTACTCAGAAGCACTGTTATAACACATAAAAAACCTTTAGGCCAAACATTTATGAAAGTGAGAATTAGTGTTCCTAATATCCAGTTCATCTTTTTATACAGGTAATTCTTTTCTGATAGTATACTGAATTTACATGCTCTTGGTTTTGTTGTTAAAGCAAGTAAACCAAATTCTTTCAAGTGATGAAAGCTATTTCTGTAGAAATTTTCTTCTGTATCAGTAAATTTTCCCAGGGCACTGGAATTAACATATTTCTTTTGTTGAAACAAAAAGTATCTTAATGACCTTACAGTTCTTTAGTGAATATTGTTATCCTCTGTGTCTTAGCAGTAAGAAGCTAGCCTCTGGCTCCTGGGGCCATGGGTTCAAATGTGGCAGAGAGCGATGGGCTCTTTTGGACCTAAAAATCCATAGTATGACTCTCTTTGTAGGGAAGTAAAGCTGGTGGTCCTGTGTTGTAGATTTATGGCACATAAAAGAACCTCAAGTTTGGTAAAGAGGACTCTGAGTAAATTACATTTTTTACTGTGAATGTTGGAACAGTTTCATTAGTGGTAATCACTGTACTCCCTGTGGTTAACGTAGTATTGCTAACACACAGAAATTGACAAAACAACTCATTATATACAAAGAAGAAGGTTTAGAATATTCTAATTAATGTTTAATTAAAATAACTCAGCAAGGAGGGCCTGTGAGCTTGTTAATACTTCAGCAGTGAAAGGGTTAAGTGGTCTTTTATGCCCTATATAGGGTCTCAAGCAAGACATACATTATGTCATTCCTTTTGCTTAACAGTTGAACTCTGCATTTGAACTAAATAAATAAACAAACAAACAAACAAACAAATAGAAATACTATTATACGGCAGTGGTATTATTTATGGATGCTTTTAATAAAATGTAAACTATAATTACTACAATTAACAGATTATGCTTTTATTTTGTCTGATGTTTCTATATCATATTTATTGCCTTTCAGAAAAGTAAATGAATCCTCCTATATGTTATATTCATATGGAAGTATTAAAAATATGTGACACCATTCAATAACTTCAATAATTATACCTAAATGCAGCATTGTAGTCAGATTACTGTTATTTTCAACCAATGGAACTCTTGTGTATACTTGTTGTATTCTCTAAACACATCTGTCAAGACTGATCATCAATTATTGTTGTACTGCAGTTAGGAGCTGACATTTCTAGAGCCAGTAAGTTGAGAAGTGATACTGTATTGGAAATAATGGCTCCTTCCTAATCAATACAACATAACAATTACTCACCAAATAAAGAGAGTATGATAACACTCTGTCAAGAAGGTGGTTCATATGATATGATTTTACATTCAATGTACATGTTTACATTTTGCATGCAATATGAATATTTCAAAGTATTGTACAGTGAAATAGAATCCCATCTATGTTTACTGCATATAGTCACTTACTTATACTGTTTCAACAAAAGACGTGACAAATTCATAAGTTCTTTGAATCCTGTTTATTCCTCTATGAGTCTATGACAAGGTTTGGAGGGCAGACTTAGCACCTTGACCTAATATGCAAAGAAGTTACAACCAAATTTTGTTGGTTAAGTTGATGTTCATACTTATTAAGGGGAGATGTGGATGAAATTTATATTTTGTATAATATTTTAGGTAGAAGCTTCATTTTTGGCACACATATTTTTCATAGAATGCTAGTAAAGTTATTAAAGTTTCATCTTGCTGGGATTAGCAGTTTTTGTGTTACAAACATATGATTTTTTGAAATTTTTACCAAGAAGTTTTCAGAAAATCCTGCAATACCATACAGCTGTACATACAACTCTTAAGTACCTATACAGATTTTTAATAAGTGTCCTGAGATAAATAAACAGAAACACATGTGTTAACATTTTAAACATTTTGAAAAATGTAACAGATATTTTTTTGTTTTAGGAACCAGATAAGATATAAAAAATCTAATATTACTGTCACTAATTCCAATAAAAATTGCAACTTCAGTAAGTGCAATTTGTAGGAGGAGACTGCTTCAAAAATAGAACTGCTCAAAGCATGATTTAAAGTCTGTATTGAGTTAACTCAAACAGGGTGTTCTTTTACAGTGACAGCATTTTTTAAGGTTCCAAATACTTCAGGGTCTTGAAAATCCAGAAGTGGATAAAATAGGATCAACAAATTTGTTTTTGACAAGAAACTGAAAAAGTTAATTTTTGACAAAAATTGGAAATTTTCACCCCTATTCCCTGTTAAATGTTCACTTAAGAGCATTTCATGTGCAGTAGAGTCCTGATAACTTGACTCAATAACATGACATTCCATATAACTCGACAACCTTTCGTATTTTAATTTTTTAAATTTTGTATCGTAAAAACTGATAGTAATAATTTCTATTATCTACTATACGGCATGAATAGTATAGGTAAATTTCAATTAGTATAGATATATGCAGAGCATTGTTGCTTTACCCAATACAAAGGTATATTTTAGATGTGATGAATTGCACCGTGATTTATGATCAAGTTCACTTTTGTATTTATAAGACCATCGGGGTGTCAGGTTATCTTTCCAACTTCCATGTAGTACATAAACATTGAAGTCTGTGCGTGATTAAGTACAATGCCAACTTACATTATCAGCAATGTCTTGTTTATTTCAAGGAAGGAAACAGAGATGTTACTGCTAGAGATGTTGCCCATCAATTTACATGATGTCAGTTGCGTAGATCCTAGCAAGATCATTCACCATATCTAAAAATACCCCTGTACATGGTAAGCTAAACTTTCAGTTACATATTTATGGTTACAGTGCAGCAACCAAGATTTCAGATTTACTGTTACGTTGAGCTGTTTGTGGCAGAGAAAATGTCGAATGAGAAGAGATGACAAGTTAAAATGACAATGGAAATTATGTGTTAAAGAGACTGGATAAAGGGAAACATATTAATATGTAATAAATTTTAGAATACATTATACTTTTTTTCTATATTGTACTAGAATAGGTGTTTATGTTACAGTATTATGATACAAGTTGTGAATAACAGGCCCCTTATTCTGTAAAACTTGACATTTTGGTAACTCAACAGCCTCTCGGTTCACATTAGATCGAGTTATCGGGATTTCACTGTGTTTCCTGTAAGTATATAACTGATTTTCTTACTTATAAATGTTTTAAACAACTAAAGCATTTTCCCTTTGTTTGCTGAAATGCCTGGTTTGCAGTATAATGCTCTGATGATTTAGGGTAAGTGGAGCACAACAATTAAGTTTAGGCTTACCCACTGCTTTCTTCCACGTCACAACTGGCCTTGGGAAACCATCCACTTGACAGTGCAGAGTAACTGGATTGCCTTGAACTACACTGTAATCTGTGGGCTCCACTAACCATCTTGGAGGTACTGTAAACATCCGCATAAATTTCTTAAACAAAATTATAAAGTAATAACTGCAATTTTAAGCTTTTGTAAATAAGTGTAGTTCTGTTGCATAATTCCAAGTTGTAACAGAATATAAAAATTTATTGCTTTGTTTCCTTCTATGTTTTATCCTCCCCAGAGGATTAACATGTACTCAAATGAGCCTAGGATTTCAAGCCAGTCCCCCCCTGTCTTTTTAGAATAAGGGAAAACCATACCCAGGAAATGTGTTCTTACTGATATTCAAACTTAGACTCTGCAGATACACATTGTCTGTGTTTTAGGAGATAGCAGGACTATCCATTAAAACACATTGCTTCCAAAAAATCTGTTAATTTTTATCTGGATTGCTGCTTGAAACACTTGTTCTTCAGAAATATTTCAAGGAAGTAAGTTTAAAAAAGTTAGATAGGGTATAATTTAAAGCAAACACCGCCAATAATATGTACACCACAAAACTATTTGAATACTGGTTGTATTGAACTTTGAAATAACAATTCACAAGGAAACCTGCGTGCTAAAGGAGACCGTATTCCCAAGCTTTATTAAACTACTTTTGCAAGTAATTTTACATGTAGACCAGCAGTTAGTAATAAAATTACTGTTTTAAATAAAAGATCTATACATACTTAACTACTACATATATGTAATAGTTATGATTAACACAGGTAACTTAACCTACTGCATAAAGCATAAAATTAATGTTAATGAACAAACATATGTTATGAATTGGTATAGATATTTAAATATATGATGTGTAGAATTTATGCTTTGCTTGTGAATATGTGCTGTTTATCATGGTTGTAAAAAGGGATAATGAACACAAATTATATGTCACATTCAAATATCTGTAAAAGCTGCATTTCTAAAACTGACTTTTATTTGTACCACTGAGATGACTGCAGGTACCAAGAGAGAAAATTAAGATAAGGCTGAAAATTAGAAACAAAACTAGAAAAAACCAGAAACCAGTTGATTTAAAGGAGCGGTGAATTACCGCAAAAAAATGGAGAACAAAAATTTAAGCATTTTAGAACTATGTACTGACAAGGATAACTAATGGGCCAATAATTTATTTATTTTTACTTATTTGTTTGTCTAATGGCAAAGTAATTGAGCATAAAAATCATTTACAAATATGACACACCATTTCTCTAGCTTTCCAGTATGTTGATACTTCAGAAGATCCAAATATAGCTGGGCATTGTAGCAGGTGATCCCTATCCATGAGTTCTTTAGATTACAGAACATGCAGCTAGGACTAGGTACAAGTGCAAAACAGTTGAGGTGTTTTCCTAACATGTTATGTCCAGTGAGAAGATGAAACTCAGCAACAGCTTCTTTTCTTGGTCTGTCTGATATTGTTTGTAATGTTGAATTCCAAGATTTTGTGAGGATTATAGAATCTAGTTCTGCATTAAATTGTTGATTTAAGAGGCTTTAGGTAAAATGTTGGCAGAGTGGTATGATGATTTTGTATTTGGTTAGGTGTAAGCATTGCACCTTTCTTAGCTGGTACATCGGCCTGTACATTTCCATGCAGTTGGTAATGTTCAGGTATCCACTGTAGGGCAGTTTTCTTATTATAGCATTTTAGTTTGTTTAAAGCTATTCTACAGTCCTGGATTTCTGTATACTGAGGGAACTCTAATGATCCAATTGCTTCTATGGCAGATTTTGAGTCACTCAGAATGACAACATTGGTGAACTTCGCAAGATGTAAAAGTAGTTGCTGTATAGTTGTTGTTGTGGCCTCGATTTCACCATCAAATGCAGCTTTGTAGTATTCTACAGGTTTGCAAAAGGAGAAAATAGAGCTGTATACTCCTGCATCTGCATTTAAGTATTCCTGTAATTTGAAGCCATGTGTATGTACACATAGTCAGCTATTTTCAGGGTAGTTACTATTGATAGTTTCCAATACTAATCTCTTGAGAGTAACTTTGACTACTTCTTTTTTCTTCACTTGCTGGTATAGCTCTGTTGAGAAATCATATTGTTCTTCTTCCATTGGCTTCTGGGGTTTCATCAAAAGCTGTTGTTTGTTCAAAGGTATTGGGTATTGTTCCTTCAATTTGAAAACTGTCTGAAGGAATCCATGTTGAGTTTTCAACTTTCTTTCTGAATTTGTGTATGTGCATCAGTAGTAGTCATCTGATTTCTGATTAGTTTTTCGTATAGTATAATTGATTTCTCTTCAACTTTGTACAATGGTTTAAAACCTGTAAGTGCATCTATAGGAGTAGTTTTAATTGTCCCAGTTATCAGTCTGTATTTTCTCAAGTTTTCTTAAAGTTATATCCAAAGCACAGATAAGTGGTTCAGAGCAGTATAACAGTTCAGGGAGTATGTACATCTGATATGTGGTGGTTAGTGTTGTGTTTGTTTGTTTGTAGGTTTAACGCCCGCTTTTACTACTACGGCACCGCAGGCAGTGACACTGATAATACATGGAATGAAGATGGAGCACCGGTGGAATGAGATGGCGGGGGAAACCGGAGTACCCGGAGAAAACCCGCCCTGACGTCGCTTCGTCCATCACGAATACCACATGCGGGTCCCTGGGATCGAACCCGGACTGCCTAGGTGGTAGGCGAGCGCGCTAACCGCTCGGCCACGGCGCCGCCTAGTGTTGTGTGGGCACATCCCCACTTACACTATGATTTTTTCAACCTGAACCTGCTTAGCTGTAGCCTGTATGTGCAGTAGTTGGACTAGTCCACTATCTTCTGGCAGAGGTTCTGGGTCAGTAGTAGCCAAGTAGTGTGTGTGTTCACAATGCGGGCAACAAATGCAGTTAAGGAGAACACTGCCAGCCTTTCTCCCTCCACTGCATTTTTGCAGAGTCAGGTCTAAATAATCAAGCTGTACTTCCTGCAAGACGTTTCAAGATCCATATATGCTTTGCAGTATTGGAGCTGATGTTCTCTATGTGCTGTTTCTATGATAATTTATTACCAAAAGTAACTCCTAAATATGTGAAGAGGTCAGTTTGTGGGATGACTTCTGTTTTGTATTTAAGGATAGGTTCTATTCTTCTGTGTGCTGGACAGAATGATCAGAATTGAGTTTTAGAATATTCACAAACATTGTTTATATTACACCACAATTCCAGTCATTGGAGTGTGTTGTTGAGAGTTAGGGGTGCAAAGTAGATCTACCTCCCCATGGTGCACCCTGAAAATGCTTTGTGGCTAAATGATCTACAATATTGGCAATAGTGATATATCTAAACATCAAAGTTTATAAGCTTTTGCATCTTAAAGTTTAGCCTTAAATCAAAGCTTTTAGACTTGTATTATTATAAAATATTGCAGTAGATTTTGAAAGTGACCACTGGTTTACTTGCATAATATTGTGTGGTGCTGTTAAATGGAAATGTGCAATGTTTAGAAAATATCATAAGTACTCATGTTTATTAGTATATTTTCACATCACATGTCTTCCTGTTTAGTATTCAAATTTATGATATTCATAACAGACCATTGAGATAATTTTTAATTAAAAGAGATTGTTAACAAAACGAATACATTTAAGAAAATAAACCAAACCTATCCAGCTTTTATTACTGAGTATACCATAAAACCAAAAGGTTGTATATGCTGGTGCTTATGTTCTGTTTATGTCTAATAATTTCACTCAAAGATGCTAATATGATAAATAAAATAGAATATACCAAAGATATAACATTATCATTATAAAATTCAAAAATACATTTTAATAATTTTAATATTTGTTGTTAGGAATTTTTGGAATCCATTCCATGGTTTTATATAGAGGTAAGAAATATTATTTTCTGATTTTAGAATGCCAGTTTAAAAGTGACATGCATAATACAGCATCATATTCACTTTCAGAATAAGAAATGAAAGTACTAGTCTATAAATATTAAGAACGAGCATATTTAGATCATAAAGTAACTGGTTTCATCAAAAAACTTTTCATTTATACACTGAAAATACATAAATCTAACACTGAATATTACCTTTTATAACATATTGTCCTTTCAAATATGTTTCTTCGTTCATTATTATTTGACAAAATATTGTTTAAACTTTCAGTATAAGAGTAGATAACAGAATAATACTGTAAATATCAGCATGTCATATCTTATCAATGGTTTTTAAACACTTACCAACACAGAAAATACAGTGCATACTTATGTGATTTTAACACTAACTTAAAATCTTCATTACAGTAAAAGAGCATGCTGAGAAAAGAGTGAAAGTGCTTGTCCTTTGTGGTGCATACATGCAAGTGATACTTAGCAAATGTCTTACTTCATGTCACACAATGCATATTATATTGCATGTTTGTGAAAATTTAAGACATTAGACTTTTCAAAAATTCCTCCCAGACGCTGGAGAAATGTTTAAAATGTCGAGCATGTCCAGCAACTAATCTAGCTGCACTGTCCTATAGATGCATGACAGCTTACGCAATTTGACACAACAGAGCTTCTAAGTTTAAATGTAAAAAATGGCTCACTCTCACTTTGGTGAAGCATCTAATGCTGAAATAATTCCAATAGGAAAACCTCAGAGCACAGAATACAACAGGAGGTATGTTTGGAATCAGTTTGAAAAATGTTGTATTAAACAAAAATATAAATTAACAGCTGATACTCCAACTACTGACATTGTCAACATCTTAAAAGACTGGAGCATCAATATGAGAAAAATATGTGAACAATTGAAAATTTTAAGTAATATATGTAAGTATTGTAATATATACAAGCATATATATTTATTTATTGTCAGTAATACAAACCATCTGAATAACATTTCATAGGGTATGTCATCCTTTAATTTGTGAAATAGTCTTAATAAATGCAACTCATGATAGTCAAAGTCTAGATAAATTGACAATCACTAGTGGCATTACTTATGATAATCATAGTCATAATCATCACCATCACTCTCAACATCATCATTTCCATGGTGTTTGCATTTCTGCTGAATGGAAGCTTTATAAAATAAGACATTTACTAAGCAATATATGAACAATTTCAAACACACAGTTATCATGCAGTTATGCTAGTGAGTTCTGGAACACTTTGAAACAAAATGTAAAAGCATTACCCATTACAGAGAGTTGTGCTGTGTACTCAGCTGTTCCTGCTCGGTTGTCCACCACACATGTGTAGTTACCACTATGACTAGATGTTACGGTATTTATTGACAGTATGCTAGAAAATGGTGCATAGTCGCTAATGTTGGCACTATCATGTCCCAAGGGCTGGGAATCTTTACGCCATGTGATGTTAAAAGGTCGATCTCCTTGGCTTGCAGTACACATAATCTGCGTTCTCATTCCCTCCGTCACACCATCCTCAAAATAAAATGGGGAGATCCGTGGAGGGACTGAAATATGTCAAATCAACAGAAAACCCCACACTGCATCAAAACCCAAGACAGACTGCATGGATGTCCACAGAGTGAAGTACTTACCCTTTGTCAAGCTTCTTTTAAAGCTATACCATATTTTGTATGAACTAATACTAAGAAATTATTGTATAAATTAATAAACCTTATATTTACTCATGTAAATTTTTGGTAATGAGGATTGCTCCTTCAGTAACCTTTACATCAAGCCAAAGATGAGTTACTGTTGGATGCTGTGGCCATGTAACTATTAGCTTT
Organism: Tenodera sinensis; assembly: GCA_030765045.1. Lineage (NCBI taxonomy): Eukaryota > Metazoa > Arthropoda > Insecta > Mantodea > Mantidae > Tenodera > Tenodera sinensis. The sequence goes on from CM060964.1 coordinate 34,982,863, forward strand.
TAAACTACCTGCAAATTATGAAACTGATATTTATTCTGTGGATCGCTGTTTAGTACATGTTTGCTGCTGGAGTAGTAACATTTCATTTTATTTTGATTCTTCTAAGTACATTTAAAGGACATGTCAACATAACCTATTTACATATATACATGATACACAAATGAAGTTTTACACAGCTTTTCCATATTCAAATTCCTCTATACTATAAAATGCATTTTCAGTTAAGTACTTCTTATGGGTTTCATCATTGCTTTTTTGGTTCATGTTCTTTATTACATTTGCTAGTTTATTGAATAAGTCCCTTTCTATTGCATAATTATTCAATGTTTCCCTTTGTGTTGTTCTGAAGTAATCATTATTGTTTCTTAAACTATAAATAGGTATCTTGGAATTTGTTTGATATCTTTCATGTATAAAAGTCTTTATACTTCCATTTATAGATGCATGGGGCCATGAGTGTCGGCAGACTTTTTTCCAGGGGGGGGGGGGGGGCCACATGTTGGAAATTTGCAATCATATAATATTAAATCATTATTTTACTGTCAAAATTTATAATATTTGTTGCAGATAACCGTATTAATTTGTGCTAAATAAAAATGGTTCTTTACATCAAAATTAAAATAATAGTTTAATAGTCAGTAACTGGCTGCACATTAAGTTCACCAACTTCCAAGGGGGGACCGCGGTCCCCCCTTGCCCCCGTTTCACGACGCCCATGCATGGAGCAGTTAAAAAGCTTGTAGTTTCAGAAAAAAGGTACTATGTGTTCCATTTATAGACACATGGAGCAGTTAAAAAGCTTGTAGTTTCAGAAAAAAGGTACTATGTGTTTACTACACTACAATTAAAAAATTTTCAAGAACGGAAAGGGTGTTTCTGTATTTTGACCCCCAAACACAAATATGTTATTTGTTTTTTTTTTTTAGCACCCTCAGGATTAAAAATATCTCATTATATAAGAATGGTTATAAACAGCAATTAAGTAGATTTCTTAAGAATCACCCAATAAACTTTTGCTGTATCTGTGTGGAGTACAATATTAAATCATACAGATCATATATGACACCCATAGTGAAGAAAATGTATGATCTTTATTTTGAGTGCAAGTTAGATAATTAGGACCAAAAACGGGCACCGCATATTGTCTGTGTGAACTGTTCGTCTTGTCTTTATGTTTGAAAGGTAAAGTTGTAGCGTCTTTTGCTATTCCGATGATATGGAGGGAACCAACCAATCACATAGACGATTGCTATTTTTGCAGGGAAGAAGCACAAGGGCAGAAACGAGATCAAGTATCCCTGTATCAAGTCAGCTATTTGACCCGTACTGCACAGTTTCTTCTTAACTTTCCCCTTCCTCCTGACACATGGTCATTCAAAGATGAAACCCAGGTAAATTTAGTACAGACACAGAGAATACAAGCTCTGATTTTGATTACAGAGAAATGATGCCACATCTTCTCACACAAAATGATTTGAATGACCTTGTTAGGGACCTGAATCTCTCTAAGGCACAAGCTGAACTTTTGTGTACGTGTCTGAAACAGTGGAATTTACTAGACAAAGTTGCTAGAGTTTCTTGCTTTTGACACCATCAGGCTGCCTTTGCATTCTTCTTTGTCATGGAACACTCACTTTATCACTGCAAGGCTGTGAATGGTCTATTTAATGCTGTGGGAATGAAATATTTACCAGTGGATTGGCGACTATTCATTGATGGCTTCAAAATTAGTCTCAAAGTGGTATTCTTTCCCAACAGCAATATATATCCTCTTGTACCTATAGCTTAGGCCACTAAAATGAAAGTAACATACAGCAGCATGGAACTTTCATTGAGTAAAAGTGGCAAATCTGTGCTGACTTCCAAGTGATTGGAATACCTACAGGATTACAATCTGGGTATGTAAAGCATTGCTGTTTTCTTTGTGAATGGGATAGCCGTGATCCGAAGAGTCACTACAACAGAAGGATTTGAGCTGCCCATACACAAACAAAACCTGGTTGCAAGCACGTGGCAAATGTTCCATTTGTGAAATTGAAACAAACTTTACATAAAATGTGGACTAATGAAGTCATTTGTTGTTGCAATGGGCAAAGCTTTGAGCTCTCTTGAACTGGACTGCTGTAATTCTTTCAGAAAGCTGTTCTGATTTGTTTGGAAACAAGATAGCAGACAATAGTGATGTGTTAATCAACAAACTACTACAGTATTACCATAATCTTGCTTGTAATATGTCATCAAAAATGTACATTCTTCACTCATACTTAAATTCATTTCCTGCTGGTGCTCTTGGACAAGTCTCAGATGAACATGGTGAAAGATTTCATCAGACCATATCTATAGTAGAGCAATACTATCAGGGTCAATGTGCAACAAGCATGGTGACTGACTCCTGTTTGATACTACTGCAGGATAGTAGTGGCACACATAAAAGGCACAGCAAATGTCCAAAACTGATTTAGGTATGTATGAAAACATATTTCATTAGCACTTCATGATCTTTGTGTTGATATATAGGTATTCATCTTTCTTTCTTTCTTCTTTACCTGATTACCCTCCCCTTATGTAGGACTTACACCCCCAGAACTTACAAGCCAGTGCCTAGGGTCAGATGCCTATAGGAGACTGCAGGAACCTATGGATTGGACAGCGTAAAGACCTAGAAGCGGATGGTCAGCCAAGCACCAGGTATGATGGTGAGAAAGAGGATGATATGAAATGCAGACAAAATTGATGATTGGAAAGGTGATAATGGAGCAACTGGTGGAATGAGTGGTGGAGAACCCACAGAAAACCTGCCCTGACACTGCTTTGTCCACCACAAATGCCACATGCAGGTCCCTGGGATCAAACCCAGGCTGCCTAGGTGGTAGGCGACCTATATTAGCATTTACACACCAAATCATACTGTTTAAGCATTACAAAACCTGAATAGAGTTAGATAGTGTCTAGTACCATTTACACAAAAACTGTGGGTGCTGTGGAAAAACCAGTGCCAGAATTGTGTTCAGCAGGTCAAGATACATAAGGACAACCCATTTTGGTGCTTGAAAATTTTACAAGCTTGAGTTTTATCAATCAGTGTTATTTATTTTGCCTATTATTCTGATGGATTTTTTTCTGTTCTGCAATTTGAAATATTTTTCTGCTTATCTATGTGTAATGTTCCCCAATAGCATAATACCATACCATGTGTGTGAATATATAAATGTGTTATGAACCTGTGTCATGGTTTTGTTACCAATTGTCCTTCTGATCTATCTCATTTTGTATTTGTATGTGCCTCTATTTGTCTTTTCCCAAAGTGTGTGTCATGGGATTTTGAGTTTAAATCTTTATCAATTATCATTCTAGGGAAGTTTATACCTAGCATTTATTTTGCTTGTACCTTCTATTGTTGATTTTATGTTATTTGAATTGTAGTTTGTTAGATCAAAATTAGTGCATGCTGTCATTTTTACATTTATTACCACAACAAGGTTGGATTAGTATTCCTTGTAGGAGTAAACAATTATTTAATTTTGGAGCTGTGTGTTGGAAATGCCGTAGTGACAATTCTAAAAGGAATAGGCTTGTGTCATGTGCAGTACAATTGCCGACCATATGAACAATATCTAATACTTAATGACAGCATGTATCAGACTCCACTATGTAACATGCTTATGTGCATTACACTAATGCACTTATCTGTATGACAAGGTTCCAGGGCTCCCATACTAGCCTGCCAGCATCAGCGATGGTATTGCTTCATTTGCTTAGTATGAGCGCACTCATGCTGCAACATTTCCATAGCATTTGTTCTTGTTGTATAAGATGATGTTAGTACTTTATAAGATGTACACCATACAGTAAGGCTTCACCATGCCCATTGCAGCCAGTCAGTTTCTGTGTTGCTTGTTGCACTTTCCAACATGTTATTAGTACATAGTACATGAATGTCGGCAGACTTTTTCCCAGTGGGGGCCACATTTTGGAAATTTGCAATCATATAATATTAAATCATTATTTTACTGTCAAAAAATTTATAGTATTTGTTGCAGATAACCGTATTAATTTGTGTTAAATAAAACTGCTCTTTACATCAAAATTAAAATAATAGTTTAATAGTCAGTAACTGACTGCACATTAAGTTCACCAACTTCTAAGGGGGGCCCGTGGCCCCCCTTGCCCCCGTTTCGCGATGCCCATGACATAGTATATGGCAGTATGAACACCAGATGTTTTTAGCTAACATATTTATATCCATGGCATGAGTGCACTCTCATACAGCATTCCTATAACAGCCAGCCAGTTCTTTTTATTGCTACTTGCTGTATTTTCTGATTGCATGCTTTCATTTCACCCATATATCAACTTTTTGAAACCTGTAAACTCAAATTGCATGCACACAGGTGAATATATATCACATAATTTTGATCCTATTTAGTGAATAAATAAAGTATTATTCACAGGAAATGGCTTCAAAGGGTCTGATCCAAACATTAATACAGCATCACCTGATTTTTTTACATACCTATAAGGACACCTGAAGGGAGTAAATTTGGATCCCTAGCAATAAAATACAGTATTTTTAATATTATAACCACTTTATTCTAAGAGAGTTATCAAGAAGATTCATTTGTTATGTAGGCAAGTACTTCATCTTCTTGTAAATGATGCCTAATATCATACATAATTTTTTATCTTGTAAATTCTTCCTTTTCTAATCCAACTTCCTACTTACAACTGTTGACCAAGAAATGAAGTGCCCAGTGAAAAACACAAACATTGTTGTTTTAATCATAAATTTATTTGTCATTAATTGTCAAATATGGAAAAAGCATAGTTTTGCATAGAGGTCAATATGACCCATCCAGGCATTTAAGGTAAATGACTCATAGGTCACAAGCGAATATGGGAAGCAATGCATTTTTGGCAAATTCATAGCACATAGAATGATTCAAAATCACAAGAGGAAATTGTGTTCAACTAGCTTTCCTATGAAAAATAGAATACATATTCTACTTAGGGGTCAAATTGACTGCTCCTGGCATTTTAGTGCTAAGAAAAGGGGGGAAAAAGTTAATAATGATAAAGGAAGTTGAAGTTAAATTTTCTATATTTTAGCATTTATTGATAAAACTCAATTCGCATAAGGAACATTTTTCAGTGTTACATTTCTAGACAAACATTACTATTATTCAAAAAGTGTTATTCATTACACTACAGGAAGCTAAGCAAAGAGTTTTAAGTGCACACTTTTCCTACTATCTACAGGTAAGGTTTCTGTCATGGATAACCTAACTTTTTACATGTATTGCTTTATTTTAAACTAATAGTGAGTGTAGTGCAAACTTACAAAACAGCAGGTAATATTGGTATTAATTATGTATACCTTTTGTATCAATCCAATAGGAAACGGCAATATTAGACAGACAAGGGATGATGTGTCATCGGCTTTGCCCTTTGCTTGTGCAATTATCTGAATCGGGTACCATAGTAAATGCAGAAAAAAATTATAACGCTTCAACCATTGGGAGCAAACTTGCAACATTGTAGGGATGTAACGCTAAAAAGAAAGAAATGATAGTAAGTCATAAAAATCACCTGGGAAGTGTACATCTGACCTCTCTGATATCACTGCAATAGCTTTATGTATAAACTTCTCTTTGAAGAAAGAGTTAAGCTATGAACACTACAAATATAACATTTTTCTAATGTGAGCAAACCACTATTTCAAATTCGATTAAAGGTAGGTTAAATATACAGGCGTAGGCACTACAAATGATTCATTCGTTTTCAAAACGCTATATTTTCCAATTACGCTTAAAACAATGGTTGATACTTCAAAATAAACGGAAACACCAAATTTGCGTTCGTTACACCAGATGGCAGCACAAGTGTAATGCCTTCACAAAATGGCGACAAAACAACTAACGAGTTTTTGTTCTATTGGAATGTGCGAGGTGTACGTCTATTATAGCTGTGCAATGTGCATTCAGAAGCAACTATCAAGAAGAACCGCCGTGTAAACAAACCATTTTTCGGTGGTATCGGCAATTTAGGAACAGTGGTTGCCATGCCAGATGAAACCTTGGAGAGAGTTAGGGAAACATTCGTCAGTTGTCCACAGAAATCAACAACTCGTGGAAGCCGTGAACTTGCAACACCACAACAAATTGCGGAAGATTTTGCGACGACGGTTACGTTGCAATCCCTATCGTATACAGCTCCTGCAACATTTGAAGGCGGAATATTACGGGGCCGGTGCCTGCAATTTTGCACTGCAATGATGGATGAAGGTTTCGCTGCCAATTGATATTTAGTGACGAATGCACGTTCCATTTATCTGGGATTATCAATCGTCATAATGTCAGGATTTGGGAGACTCAAAATCCTCATGAACTTGTAACAATTGAAAGAGATTCTTCAAAGCTATATGTGTACTGTGCGATGTCACACAGAAAGATGCATTGGCCACCTTTATTTTGTAAGAACACTTACGGGTACCTAAATATGTTGCATTTGTGGTTTCTTCCACAACTGAATAATGATTCTGACAATTCTGTATTCCAACAAGACGGGGCACCTCCTCATTGGAAGCTTGATGTTCGTGACCATCTGAACCATGAACTTCTGCATCTTTGGATTGGGCGTGCTGGTGCAGATGATCAGGTCTTTTTCCTTGGCCCCCGAGGTCACCTGACCTATCACTGTGTGATTTCTACCTCTGCGGGTACTTTAAGAACCGCGTCTAGGTATCTCCACTACCAAGAACATTCGTATAACTGAAAGAACGCATCACACTGCAGTAATGACCATTAACGAGATGATGCTTCAGAATGTTCGGAACGAACTGGATTACGGCCTGGACGTATGTCGTGTCACCTAAGGGGCACATATAGAGTGTGAGAGTAAACTTGGTGGGTTTATAGACACTTTGATGTATCGACCACTGGTTTAAGCGTAATAGTTTGGAAAATGCAGCGTTTTGTAAACGAATTAATCATTTGTAGTTATTTTTTGTAGTGTCTCCCGTCCGCTTTTACTACATACAGCACTGCAGGTAGTAAATAATCATTTCTAATAACCCTATATTAAAAATCAGATTATTTTTGCAGAGTTTCTAACCTCTAAATTTTAAGCCACAGCAGGTGACAGTGGTTTCAAAGCTCTGTTTCTGCTCATATAGCACATTTACCACCCTCCATTGCTAACCTATAAATTTAATCCTTAGATCATTTTCGCTACCTTAAGCTGTATAGGATCTGTTGAGTTTCTACATCTAAATCCTAAGCCACAACAGGTGACAGTGGTTTCAAAGCTTTATTTCTGCTCACATAGCATCTTCAGCATCCTCCATTGCTGACCTCTAAATTTAATCCTTAGGAATTTCGAGTTTTCTCACAAGGTAAAACTAGTAACATAACATTATTTGTTATTTTGGGCCATAATGTAGTAAAAATGTATTTCAAAAATTACATGAGTAAATATGACTTGAACTAATATTTACAGAGCTAAATATTTTAATTATTTTGTTAATGCTTCCTTTTAATTCTTCAGACCTTTTTCAATAAAAGTAGACCAATTAATTGTTTTATTGACAATCAATGTGGATATTCCATAACTCATAACTAGTTTCCATATAATATTAAGAAGGTATTAGCTATGTTTACTCGCAATATACATTTGAGCCATTTGAAATTAGTACCATTTTCTCGCTTACTTAACAAGGATTTGGAGAGCCTTTTGTGCTTTATTATCAGTTTTTGGTAAATATTCTGGTCCAGTCAATATTTGTAAGTGCAGAAGAAAGAACACCACAGCTGTATTCTAATTTTGTCAAAGATTTTATCTAAGTATTGCTCTTCATACTTATAGTTGAGAATGGCATCCAAAAGAAGGACCATTACAGAAGATAAGTTACAGATTAAAATAGAAGAGAATATCAAAAGAATGAACTGTTTGTTAAGCTACATAAATGATAGTTTCCGTAAAGTTAATGAGTAATTAAATAATACCTATGGAGTATCTTTGTCATGTATTATTAACATGTAGTCAGCTGCAGAACTGCAAAATGCCTCTTTGTAAAAACTAGTTTTCAGCAGTTTCTATGGAATTCCTGAATAACTCTTAAAAATTTAAAAAGGAAGAATGATTACACCTCTAAGAAAATATAATTATTATTGGTTATAATCTTTGGTGTGGTAGAATTTTAAATTGTTATATATGCCATTATTTTAGTGAGCTAAAAGGGAAATCAAATGTTTTTCAAAACGACTACATTTAATAAAGCTGAGAAATATGTTTTTCTATGACAGAGTTGAGGCAAGCAGCATGCAGAAGTTTAGGATCACATATTTCAGTTTTCATTAGTGTAACCTTGATAATAAACTCTTTCAAAATGAGCGAGGTTTAAATCCTAGCTGCATAAAATGTTGATCATATGTCCTTTAACTAGAAATCAATGTATCATGTCATTAGAAAGTTCTATGCTTTCTTGAACTATTACAGGTATTTTTAATGTAAGGTCTGTTTTGCAATAAAGTATGAACGACTAAATGTTCTTTGATAATTTATTTTAACCAATTCTTCAAATCTTACACTACTTTTCTACCTGTTATAAGCTTTTTAAAACTTGGTCACAGACTTCTACTGCCGGTCCATTTATGAAATATATAGATGTTTCCAGAGTTAAAACTTCCTGTACCTTATGAATCTTATGGGATATCTGTGTATTTGTAAAAAAGCTTCTTGAAGGTCAGCAATACTGAGCCACCTCTTTTGGCAAACATCAGATTAACATAATGTAAAAGCTTAAGCTTTCACGCCGGTGTTGATCCAGTAGAAGGAATTTTTTGGCTTAATTGTCTGTGGACCAGTAGATGATGAAATACCTGATATTTCGCCTATCTCTCCATTGGGCATCCTCAGAAGTAATCGACTCATGGCTGGAATAGCTGCTGGACCACAGCCAATCAGTCTGGAAAATTCTTTCTACTGGATCAGATAAACAATTGTTTTCTGAATTGTAATGAAGATTGGATTGGAATACAACCAGTTTTAATCCCCCCTGAAACTAACAATTCAAGCATTACATTCTCTTCTGACAATGTTATGTTATCATACATTTCAGAAATGATACACAATGGTTGTGTGAGCTGACAGTAAACTTCTATGAGGTCTACTAAAATGTAATCTACACTATAATCAAAATCTAAGTGATCGTGAAAACTGTGTAGAAAGAAAGCTTAAGATATTCAGAATGAAATAAAAAGTTAATTATCCAAAATATTTTGTAGTTCTTATTTTATTGCATAGTGCACCCTACCTTAAAAGCACCTTTCATATTAAGTGATGACTTTTGGCTTTGTTTTGCCTGATTTATAACTGCATGCAGTTTTACACATATTTATTTCTATTAGCTATAACACAAGACTTTTAATATGTTTTCAGTTTTATTATTAATATTATTATTATTGCTATGTTGAGAGAGTTTTATACTGCTTCCATATATTTTACTTGAATAAATAATTTACGAGCTATATTGCTATAAGTGTTGTGTAATGTACCACCTGATGATGGCCTGTTTTCTTTACTGACAAAAGAAAACAGACATGTTGTGCTGTGTGTTGCCAGCCAGTTGAGTGAGTAATGACTTGTCTGCAACTGTTCCAAGTATAAGCAAGGAATTATCTTACCCTTGTGTGGTCAACACTTGAGAGGCGGGCAGACTGAGAAAAACTGTATATGAGGGATAGTTAAGCATTCATTCATACCTCACACATGCATGCACATCAGTGAAGTAATTGTGTTTGTTGTTACTGTACCATTACTTTATATTTTTAAATTTTCATGAAATAAAGATCTTCATATAGTACTAGTCAGCCATGATAGGAGTGCATTTGGAGGAGGGCATCACTGTTTTGCTGACAATGGATAATGTCATCAAGGTTTGCAATCCAAGAGGGGTGAGGGACTACGCTACAGCTGCACAATGAAAACAATACTACCTCAGCTTCATTAGTGAATGTAGCTTGGAACTGCAGATGTTTTCTTTACCTAATACACTTCTGATGCCCTGGCCACTCGTTCTGTAAATATTTAGTTCCTCTTCCCAGTGAACACACTCATATCGTGGCCAACTATTATATTGTATAGCATTTCATCTGAATACAGATGGGTATAAATGTGTAATTTTATTAAGAAGTGTTAAATATTTACTGCACTGTAAGATGTGCATATACACATCCAACCTTCATTCATCCATTTAGAAAGAGGCACACCACTGTTCAAGGACAAGCAGAAGAGAAATGGGTTTAGAATGTGGATTTGACAATTGTAATGCAGGCAAGAAAATATAGCATCCACAATTTAGGTGGATGGACTGACTAGAGCAAAAAGATGGGGATGAGGCTGCATGGATGTGTGGATATGTGTTACCGTTCACTTGGAGTTGTGCTGTGTGTGTGACGGTGGCTGCGGCGTTGCTCACCCGGCAAGTGTAATTGCCACTGTGTGCCCTCATGATGCTGCCTATGCTTAGCGTGCTCGTGAAGTCATCATACTGTCTGGTGGTAATGTCCGTACTGGTTGTGGTGAGGCTTGTGCTACTTGTGGATGTTGTAGATGTGCTTGTTGTTGAACTGAGACTGCTGTGGTCGTCTTTGAGCCATACGAAGCTGAGGGGCAAGTCCCCAGTCACCACCACACACTGTATACTTGTACGGTCTCCTACGTTTAAATCACGAGCAAAACTGAAAGGCGTGATTTTGGGAGGCACTGAAAGACAGAATTAAAAAATATTGAGATATCATTGTTAAGACATTGTTTTTTCATCAGAAATCTTCACAGCTACCTGAAGGGATGACTAACATATCTTCAACAAGAATCAACAACAGAAACTGTAAAAACAATTCACGAGTGTTCTAGTAATATTACTCTTAAAATTTGTTGGGAGGAAATAGATTAGGCAGGAGTAACTGTAGGTCATTTGATGAAATTAGCTGTAAATTAAAATTTGTAAAAATATTACTTCTGTCCTGTTGTTTTCCCTCTTTTGTAAGTGAGAAACTGGTATATTATTTTAAGAACAATGCATTTAAAGAAATAATTTACTGTAATACTATACACTTAAAATTAGCAAACATTGATGGTCATTATTGCTAAAGAAGTGCTAATGCAACAAAATCATCACCTTCAGTGTAACACTAAATTTTGAATAATGTCCAAAGTGTAAATGTTCTTAATTTATGTGTGATATTATGATTAATATATCATAGTATAAAGGAAAGAGTTTACCTAACCTTTCTGTCTTCTCCTGTTCCTTCTTCTTTGTTTTTAATAATTTTCAGTTTCTGTCTCTCTCTTTGTCATGGCAAATTGTGTTCCATTTTCGAAGTACTTTCATCTTTAAATATTTCAATAGGCTCTCCACATAGTTCATTAATTGAAAAAGTAGTTAAATTACATTTCATTCATGTTTACAAAGGTATGGCAACAAAGATAAAAATCAGTGGGTGTGTAGATTAACTAGAGTATTAACTATAGAAATATCAATGTTTATATCTAGTGATATGTTGGATCTTAACAAATATACTTTTATACAGCAGAAATTTTAATTAAATTTGCTCAAACTAGTTCTACTGTTTCATATTCAATCATGCATAGCAGTATTTTAAGGTACTTTTCATAGTAATTATAAACATTGATGGATTTGTGCCAATGTATTATATTTTGCTCTTGGCGAAGAGTATACATTGTGGGGAGAAAAAAAAAAAATCAACACACACTTTGTGGACTTTTCATTAGAGTAGCATAAGTATTTGAAAGCTCAAGTCACTAACAAGAAATATCTTGAAATGGTTAATTCCACAAAAAATATTTATTTGACATACACTGAATGATTTAGCCAGATGTATATTCTTGTGCAGTAAGACTTTGTCTATCTCTTATGGTTTACCATTATGCGAAAGTTATTCTGAACAGGACTTCAGAGGCTATTCCCTGAAAATTTAAAATATACATTTCATTATGATAATATCTTAAACATATGGAGTTTTAATTCAAAACCATTATAGGCATTTTTAAGGAAAGAACAATTTTCTGGAAAGTTTCCCATGCAAAGGGTACTTTTGGGATCAGAGAAATTTCTTAAAAATCTTCATGAAGCATCCTACTTACAGACACACAAAGAAAATACGTACAGGCGCACACAAACACACACACGCAACACACATACGAGCGCTCGCAGCCTTTTCTGCAGAAGGTTTTCATTGGGTTCTGCGCTTCAAAGCGCACACTTCCATTAAAATCTAGGCTCGAATTTTTGAGTGGAATACAGTATATGTACATCATTTTAAAAGTAGACTGACAGCACTACTAAGAACACCTCAATACTCTCGGCGTCTCTCCAACCGCCACTTTCTTCATTGGCTAAGCTATCCGTTTCCATCCAGTAGGGATAGATTCATATCTAGAGTTGCCGTCAGGAACGAAGGTGGTTGCGCAATAGACAAATATCCAATGACGCCACAGTCACGTGTTTTCTAGCCAAACAGACGTAGTCTGTTTCAGAGCGCGTGTGTGAGAGTATTTGTGAAGTTTTACAGTGAAATTAAGTAATTCCGAGCAATAAGTCCACTCCGCTGTGTGACAGTAAGTTCATTAACAGTTCCGAAAATAGCAGAAGAAAAAAAAGTTGCGTTATTCACAGTCAAGCCAGGTAAATGGTATATAATGCATACAAATACTTCTCAAGAAAGATGGGAAACAGTTGCAACGCAGCACTTCCCCTCTTTCCCCTACATGCGCGTTATCTGTCACTTACCGCCATCGTTCCTGACAGCTTCTCTTAACTTTGGTCAATCAGAGACGTCAGAAAATCTTCCTCACGTGGAGTAATCACGTGCTAGGAGTTGGTTCCGCTTTTCTGCTGTGACCAACAGATGTGATGCCAGTCTAATTTTAAAGTGGGCTATACCTCCTCTACTTACTATAGGTAAGTGGTAAAGAGTAACTATAGAGAACTCAGCTTATCGGCAGTTCCCAAGAGTTCAACACGGCCGATATTACACTAAATTGCAGATGAGAGTACCCCAAAAAGCAGTACTGCCAACGTACATAATAGAAGCATTTCCAACCTCAAATATCACAGGGTTAAAGTAACATCCTTTCAAACAATAATAATACTTGAACATCGTTACCACACAACACACGAACCTACTCACCTTCGGCAAATCTTGTTTTGCAATAACACTTTTGGATACAATCACTTCCAAACCCTAAATATCGTAATATATACACAACAGTAATTATAACTGCATATACTGCTCTAAAACAATTCAAGAGAAAATCACACAAACACGAGCCGTACAATGGCATCCACAGATTAATTCATTAATACGGCGTCTAAACAGAATCTTGTTTTAAAATCTATCGGTTGGCCTCCCTGCAAAGCGTTAGAAACAATGGCTTCTATGGCAACATAACTGATGGAATAACACCAACTGTGGCCGTAGCGTTACCATGGTTATATTTTACGAACAGTTGGTGGTACTAATGCAACATAACAGATGGAATATCACCAAATATAACCACACCGCGCCATAATGGGGGAAAAATGTCACAGTTGATTTTTGGGGTATCCCAATAAGCTGTTATAGCAGTAGTATGGTGGTCTTTAACTCGGGTGTGACGCCATTGGAGTGGAACCATCATTTGGGACATTGATAGCGTCCCTTTTTTTAAAATTATTTTGTTAAACGACGCTGTCAATTGCCAGGGTCACATCAGCGTCGCCGGTGTGCCGGAATTTCGTCCCACAGGAGTTCTTTTACATGCCAGTAAATCTACTGATGGAGCTGTCGTTTATAAGCACACTTAAAAACCATCGGTCTGGGCCGGGTTTGAATCCGCGACCTTGGGATCAGCAGGCCAGCGTCTAACCAACCGAGCCACCCAAAGCGACTTGATAACGTCCCGCCAAATGTACGACGCTTTTGATATGGTCTGCAAAATGTCCGTATCTGATGACTTCTAGCGCCGGCTGCTACGGTGGCGAACTATGTGATCTTTTTCTCAGGTTTATGCGCGGGAGGGGGTGAGAATGAACAATACCATTACGCTGGTTGATAAATTTAGTAGAGGCTAATTAATGAATTGTTTGTAGCGAGATGCCGAGTGATTGAGGAAACAGAACTAAATTGTTTTCTGGATCTTAACACTATTGAAGTATTACATCTGCTAACTTCTCACGTATCAATCATCTTACGGTTAAAAATAACTGCTTCCGTAGTAACAGTGAAAGGGGTAAGTTGCCATGTGTCGGTAAAATGTTAAGCGGTAACCACCAAATATGTATAACTCGAACGCGGTCTTTAGGTGCTATGGGCTGCCTATAATATCGATAATGGTAAATCGCTTGTTAAGGCGGTAAGATACCAAAGAAAAGACTAGAATTTTAGAAATACACGCGCTTTTGTCAACATAAGCACGTCTACTTAATGATCATCCCACCAAAGTCCCTAATTGTCAAACCTGAAGCTTCATATTCACATCTGTTACACCATTTTACTCTGTGGCTTGCGAGTATCCCGTTCTAATTTTCAGAACTGTAATACGTGCGTTTTGTTGCAATTCTGTGACTTCTGAACATACTGACTTCTAGGTAACTGAACCTTGAACTAATGTATTTCTGGTGGACTGAGCTCTAAGGAACAGCTAATTGCCTTATCTACAGTGAGTTATAATGAGAGGGCGGAAGATTGTGCAATAAGCCACAAGTTTAGTGCACATGGGTTTTATTGTTGCTACTCGCACATATACATAGCTCCAGACGTCTACTGATGCGCGTGCGTATACGACAGCTGTGCGATACCGGTTACGTCATTCACTCTCCGTGTCCAACTAACTTGTATCACATATAACCGCACTCCGCGCTCTAGTTAAGACTAATTGTCTTTCCTCAATAGTTAACTTTCCTTGCTAATCACTACTTGTTCACTTATGAAATTGCAAATAATTTTTCATAAAATATGAATAGATTTTAACACATGAGAATTATTTGTCATTATTTAGCTACCTTCCTATCACTTCGTTATAAAATTATTAATCTTGTAAGTCAATAATTCTGGTATCATATTAATTTGTGTAAGGATGGGATCCTTTGTAAGATTGGGATACTCAACTGTTCTGTTCAATGTTCCGGAAGTACTGTCTGCCCACCAGAAGAAAGCGAACTGGAGGAATGTGCTGCGTAAATATTTGCTACCATCCTTATGATGTTTACGCAAACTAGTGATTCACATATTAGTGTTGTTAACTAGTGTTAGCCAAAAGTCGCTAAATCTTAAATTAAAAGTTTCTAGAAAGCCGCTAAATCAAATAAAATATTATAATTGATTAAAAGGTATTTGTATGACATTTAATAATCTTGAAAGAAAAATTTGCTTCCGTAATCAGATGAAAAACATGTCATCTTGGCGCTGTTCATCAAGCATCTTCGCAGCAGATGACCTTGGAGGTTGCACTGGGCCTTGTGTATGCTTATATTGTACGGCCATGGAGAAATGATTGAACGCAAACAGTGTCCGACAGACGACAACATATGGAATTACAACAGTCGCTGTTGAAATCTCCCACAGGGCACTTGGACCTCACCGCCACTGAAAATGCCTGCCGCAGTCGCAGACGAAACGTCTGGGAAGAAGGAGCCCAGTAGACCACGGCCCACAAGCTGTGACATCGGCCGTGAAGCCTTAGAATTCTGATGAAGACAAAGCGTGGTTTTATTTAAATGGCCATATATGGACACAATACACGTATATGACAAATACCAACAGCAAGAACAGGACAAACTTGAAGAACATTTACAACACTTTGAAAACATTTAAATTCACATAACACATAAAAAAACACACACATACACCTAACATACAAACATTTTCACAAATTTAAAATAATAACAGATGAAGTGCAGCAGCAAGAATAAAAAATGAGACCCAAAGTGCAAAATCAATGATCTTCTTGGGTAGAGGCCTGCCTGTGGAGCGATGGATGTGAAACATGGGGAACTGAAACACTAACACAAAATTACAACACACAACACTACACAACGTCAACAAAAACACAAAAATAAGAACAATAAATTCGCACTAATGCCGTAAAGATCCCTCACACAACAAATAAAAACTCTTAAACTAGGCTGAAGAGGGATCTCCCTAAACAGCCCAGGCATGTTATAAACATACCCAAATAACATTTTTCATTTAATTTAATTTCATTTCACAAAACAACTGATACTGGAGTGCAGAAAAACCAAATCTTGTACACCAAATGCCACTGCATGACCAAATAATTGGTGTATGGTGTGCTGTGAATGATACAGAATTATAGGGCCTATACTCTTTCAAGAAACAGCTAATGGGCAGAGATACAGGAAGAACATTATCACAGCATTCCTGGAAGAATTGTGACACGTTGAATACTTTCAACAAGATTCGGTTACAGCACATACAGTTGTTCTCTCGTTGCAATTAATTGAAGAAGTTTTTGAAGATAGAGTCATCAGTAAAGGAATATGGCCAGGGCAAACCCCAGATCTTGCCGTATGTGATTTTCATTTATGGGGGAACTTAAAGAATAAAGTGTATCGGAACTACGTTGAAATAACTGAAATACAATATACGAAGAGAAATTGCAGCTATTTCAGAATATGAATTAATGCAAGTAAATGCTAATTTTCTTAAAAGGGGCGACTGATGTGTGGCGGCACATAGACATCATTTCCAGCACCTCCTGTGACAAAGGTATATGGTTATTTTAATTATCATTTGTTTGCTAAACATATGAGCTTGAATTTAAAGGTCTGTGAATCGTCGATTCCGCCGGCAAGCAGCTGCCCGCCCGCCGCTAGAACCCTCCGTCGGCAGCGCGGATCACGGTCGAAAACATGGCACTGTATTTGTAGTATCCAGAACTCCACTGTGCTGGAAATGTTTTGGCGTTTTGTAACATTTAAATTACACTCTGATTCTCTATTTCATTTGTTTGAGAAGGAATTCAACTGCAAGACTATTCAAAGAAAATAATATTTACAGTGCATTTATTTTATTTGATATGTAAAAACCCAATTATTCCTCAGCTATCAAATAAGACATCCCAAAAATTTGAATCCTCAAGCATGTCTCTAAATGTCTTAGAAAATTCACTGGTCGCTATCTTTGAAATTCTATAACAACGTGACTTCAAAAGACTCCAGATCTAGCGACAAGTCGCAAGAGTTGGCAATACTTTCACATACACACATTTTGCAGTAAACAAACCAAGTGTGAGGGCAGATTAACGGTTTAAGTCCCTCTTTTACCTTAGACCCCGGTCACCTTCCTCTGGTCGGCAGACTGCGTTGTCAACCAGTGCAGTTCTCCAGATCGGAAGAAATGTGACAATGTTGAGAATTACGGTTTCCGTTTTGCCCCTGCACGCGTTTTCCACTCTGCTCTAGAGCATTTTAATTTAGAATTGGAAGTTATGTCGAAATTAATAAAAAAATGAAAAACAGTCATTTCGTGAAACAAACTAAACTTCGCGGCACAATGCCCTTGCAGAGCCAGGGCCTATCACCCAACCGCCGCAAAACAGCGTCATGAGTAGGGTGCAGTAGTGGAGGGTGGAACGTGGTTAGCGCAGCGATTTCCTCCCGTTCGATGAATGCGCTCTTCGCAAACGGAAAATGGAATAGTGAGTAGAATACCAGGAACGGGACGATCGGCCTGCAGAATGACATGAGCGTGAGGTAGAAGATGATGTGAAACGAAAGTGAAATTGATGAAAAGAAAGGTGATGACGGAGCAGTTGGTGAAATGAACAAAGCCCACATGTGGTTCCCAGAGATGTAACATTTGTGGTGAATGATATATTGTGTAAAGAACATCACTAAAACAGTTAAAGATTCACACATTAGTAATGTTCTAGACTAGGCCTGAGGAACAGTATTCCCAAGATGGCAAGCCATTCCCATACTTCCCTCCTTACGTGGCCACCAAAGCGGAATGCCGGTTGCACCTAATGCGTGTGTATGTCTGTGTGCTTGTGTTTTTTGGTAGTATTTAACGCCCGCTTTTACTAAATGTGGCAACGCAGGCGGTGATACTGATAATACATGGAATGAAGATGGAGTACTGGTGGATTGAGAAGGCGGAGAACCCGGAGGAAAGCTGCCTTTGCGCTGCTTTGTCTACCACAAATCCCACATGCTGTCGCCTGGGATTGAACCCGGCCGCTTTGATGAGAAACGAATGGTCTAACCACTCGGCCACTGCGCCGCCTATGCGGGCTAGTAGCTACTGCAGCTGAGGAGAGGGACTGCTCTGTTCACACCTTCGGAGTACTTTTCCCCAAGTTTGTTCTACACAAAATGAACAAGCTTTAGTCTGTTAGGTGGGAAGTGTCTATACGTACTTCAAGGACATATGGTCGTCAGTGCGGGCTTCAACTGTAGGAAAAGGTACTATTTTGGCTTTGCCCGGTGTTTCCAACTTGGCTTTCCCTTCTACACACATTTAAATACTCCGTGTAAACCGATGGACAGCCGGTTCAATGTTGTTACGATGCATTCACTTCAAAACTGGGTACATGTTATTCAAATACAGCTTGTGAGAACACGAGAAAGGCAACTACTTTTGTCTTTGCTTTGCACGAAGGCGCACGTAGATTCTTGTTTATTTTTTGCCGTGAATGTTCAGCTGCTTGGAAAAAGAAGGAGGAAAGAGTGTCACACCGAGGAGGGACTATCTCACCATTCGAATAATATGAGCGTATCTCTAACGAAAACTGCTGCGGAAATCGAGGGACGTCTGCCCCGCACCATCTCCTATCAATTCGCAGAATAGTTTCTTTTATTCATGAAAGGGAGGAAAATAAATGCTGTCCGTGCATGTATTATTCAAGAGATCTGAGCTGTAAAATTGCAAGAGGCAGATGCCTCTTTTCCCCCAGCTGGCTTATAGGGTTACTGCATTTAACTTGGTGCTTGTCGTCAGATGTCGAGCAAGTGGAAGGGAAGAAACAGAGCATTCTGCTACTCCACGTGCGTTCGACAAGGCACTGAAACCTAATATAAGATACATGGAAGTGTAACGGAAAAGGAAACTGTGGAGAGCAAATCAACAGTCTGGCCAGTTGAGTAATTTTATTTACTTTTCCTCCCCCTTATATAGCATACGAGCTGAAAATTCGATAGCGAGATTTCACTGCAAATAACCCAGCGAGATGGCTCCAGAGGCTCGCATTCCTGAGGTGACGGGTTCGATTTCCCTCTGGCCGGCCACTATGACCATGGGTCTTTTCGCGGTTTCCCTGAGTCAGTAGGCGAGTGCTGGGGTAGTTCCCCTTCTCCACGATTTCTTGTCTATAACCGTCATTTTATATTATCTGTTTCAGATTGTAGGACCAAAGGACGGCGTTCAGTATGTTGCGGCTTAGCGGTAGATATGCGCTTTTGATAAGTTTCTCCCTGGCGTTGATGGACCCACTTTCTGGGGAAATCTCTGGGCCTTAGTGACCCCCTGAGTGCTAGGAATTTGTTGATGGGGCTGGTCGGCTAGGTCTTAGAAACATCGAGATTGATTCTTATGTCTTTCGATGATACTGGGCGAAGATCTTCGGGTGATTCCCTTCACCTTAACTGCGCTTTGATTTAGAGAGAAACTAGTGATTATTCATTTACTAAAAACTGCACTGACGCTTTTACAATAGATACTCAGACCGAAATCCCAATTATTGGTCACAATTAAAGTGAAGTTTGTGATAGAGGTGACGCAATTAAAGCTTGACAACGAGAGCTGCACGAAACTTCGGTAGGACTAGTCGGGTTATCTCACTCGATTAAAGGCCACAGGCCATTCCCACTCCCCGCATTGTACTTGCCGGTCCCACTGTCTACTCTTTGTCCATTCAGTCACTGCGATTTCAATTCTCGAGACGTTGTTAGATACTGGAGCCCAAAATAGGGATACTGTCGCCCTGCAACAAGCGTAACCGTACGGTAAGATACGTTTAGTAAAATAGTCTTTTGCGCAATTTGCAGATTGGCTATTTTTAGTTGTGCCAACTCTACTTGCAGGTTCAATCAAGTTTAAGGGCACCTATTGATACTTTGAAATCTTCGCCTTGAAGAACACATAACATTATACATTCATAACATATTGTTTCAAATATACATTGCAGATGATTTTACATTTTATTGTGCCTTCTTTGCCTTTTGAACACAGTAAATTTACTCTTTTGGGACACTCTTTACAAGATTCCTACACTCTTATATGGTAATGTTATTCCAAGATTCGGATAATGCCCCTCGAAGTTTCGGCCTAGGGGCAGATACTCCTCTAACTTCCGATCTCATATGGATGTAAGTGCCTTAGCTCTATGCTCCCAGGGCGATGCAACCCTTGGCCTACCACTTCGCTCCAGGTCTGAAAATTTGCCGTTTTCCTATATTTTTTATTCTTTTTTTGTCTATGCCACACACTTTTTGTAATCCCCAGTTGAATTGCAATATCTCTGTATAGCTTGCCGCACTTATACGAGTATAAACCAATTGCTAGCCATTTAATATCCTTCTTCACGTTTTCTAGCCATTCTTACTGAACAATTTCTTTTCGCACCAGAACAAAATGGAAGCCACAGCGCTACTGAAGGCCCTGGCATCATAAAAACATCAATAAAGCAGCATTCAGTGCTACTATTTGCAGTATAAACAATACGCTATAAACAGACACCACTCCGACTTCCCTGGCTGATTCATCATAGGACTGAATCCATTGCCAAATAGTGCTAGTTTAGACTTTGTTTTCCAATTGGTTTTAAGTTATAAACATCATGTAAATTGTTGCTAAACAGTGTAGCATAACAATGTCACATTTATAAATATTCCTCACATATGTGCCTTTCCCTTCAGAGAAAAATAAAATTGACATCCCATGTATTTTCATGGTCACATCTCCAAAAAGGATTAACAATGAAAGCTTTTTCAGTTTTTCTAAAAAAAAAAAAAAAAAAAAAAAAAAAAAAAAAAAAAAAAAAAAAAAAACATCACTTCTTAAAAAATAATGATGTCTACATAATTTGTTTTTAAAATGTACCACTTAATGATGCGGCTGCACAAAATAGTTGAAGGACAGTATATTTCGGTGAAACATGCAGGTGTGAAACTTTTGGTAGGAACTGTACGTTAAGGACTGTCTTGTAATATATGTTGAAAATCCAACTATTTGAGTGTAATGTGAAGGTAAGCACAAAACTTCCCTCCTTTGTTCTAACTTTTGCGAACTTTTAAAATGAATAATTTAAATGAAAAAAAAAAAAAAAATAGCAAACTATATATACCGCAAGGGTTTCAACTAAGCAGAAGGATTTGGAAGAATTTCATAGTTTGAACAGTTGAACAATCTCTCTGAGTGATTAATATAATTTATGGCACAGTATTTCTTGTTTGCTTCATTAAATTATGGGTTTATATCTATATTTAACCAAGTTGTGTATCCATACATTCTGGGTCGGTCTGGGTGGCTCAGTTGGTTAGACGCTGGCCCACTGATCCCAAGGTCGCGGGTTCAAATCCGGCCCAGACCAATGGTATTTAAGTATGCTTAAAAACGACAGCTCCATGTCAGTACATTTACTGGCATGTAAAAGAAGTCCTGCGGGACGAAATTCCAGCACACCGGCGAAGCTAATGTGATCTTGGCAATTGACAGCGTCTTTCGAGAGCTAATTAAAATATATTTTCTGTACATCTGCTAAAAGATAGGCAAAAGCTTACTCAGAAAAACTGTGGGATTCCATTTCTGAAATATTTTGTATTACGCAAATTATTCTTTACGGTCTGCAAATAGTAGCTATATTTTTAAAATCCTAAATGGCTAATAATTTTTTATTCTAACGCGCTCATGGATACTTTAATATGGATTTTTTAACAGGCAAGCAGTTACGGTATATTTTTTCGAGCGAAATGGCTCCGCTGTATAGTGCATTTAGAATTAGATTGAAATCGCAATACTGAAGTATTCACAGCAATAAGGAGAAAGCAACTTCTAGCATGTCATTTACTCCTAGTGGAAAACCTATTCTGATGCCTCTGATTGGTTAAGGTTAGCGATGGATCGATTCCTACTGGATAGAAGCGGGACAACAACGAACTCAACTCCAGCCAATGAAGGAGTGGCGAGACACGGTGAGTGTTGCGATGCCAGTATATGGACCATATATTCCTATCATCAGGGTTCGTTTTGCTCTAGGGAAGGAAACCGCTTATTAACAATTGTCTGAAGAGGAGCTGAGCTATATTCCGATCATGGAATTAATTAGTAACCCTCAACTGGATGTTTAAGCAGCGATTCATAAAGGAAAGAATTTGGTGGTAGGAAAACTAATTGCAGCTACCTAAGCTGTACAAGAGCCATTCGTCAAGCTGAGTTTATAACGGGTGATCCAAAAGATTCAGAACCGGCTGCGTTGTGTTTTGGCTGTCTGCTTCCTCGGCGCTCGTCACCGACTGCCGTTATTAAAGGAGACGCTGAAACTGACCACCGTCGTTGTTCATACATTTTTGGCACCTCTTTAGGAAACTATCCATCACTCGCCATAGTTTACGTTGAGAAATGGTGGCAATTTCCTGGCGGATATTTTATTTTAATTCTTCCAGGATATGTGGGTTTATCTTGTACACTTTATGCTTTAAGTTATCCCGGAGATAGAAACCACAGATAATCTGGAAATCGTTCTGCAAATTGCACTTTCACTTGGCGAGCTGACTGAGTTAACACATACGAATCATAAATAAATACACCTTGTGTACAAGAAAAAGTGAGCCATAATACACTTTGTGACTAAGTACAGGATAAAATAATAAAGCACACTGGTAATAACTGAACCACACAATAGTGTGTCAGCTCAATACTGCACTTTCAGAGCAGAGAAAAATAAGTCAACCACATGACCTTGTGTACAGCAGCTGCGTTATCGTGTTTCCGGATGCGCGGTGGAAAAACACTGCACAGCGGTTCGGATATTTTTGGGTCTCACTGTACATAGCACATCAAGCACGTCAATAGTGATTATGTCCACCTCAAGTGTATTCTGTGAGCGAGAACTCTAACCTGAGCTTTAATTATTACCTGTCAATCTGTTGAAGTAAAGCATAATCGAGGTAAACCTTCAGAAGTGGCGAAAGGCGAATGTTTCACGATGATGAAGGAAAGAAAGAAATTCTTTAGCGTAACCGTTATACTACCACAGTATCATATCACTGCTGAAGGAAACTATTAATTACTTAATAGTTCTAGCGTTTCCGGTGTAGAGCGGAGGCTTGCTTTTTCTAACGTTTGGCCCTTCTACGATGTGGCTTCATCAGGGCTTCATCAGACAAAAACCAAGCCTCTTAACTTGGTCCACACAGAAGCACCACACCTAGTCAACTACCATGTCATGAGCTGCACTAAGTTCTCTGTATGTTTAAGGGTACACCTAGATGAAACTTATAAATTCCACACTCATTAACATATATTTTTGATACTTACAGCGCAAGTAACACACCAAATCAGTAGCACATATACAAATCTGATTAAGATTGCGTATCGGGGTCAACACTCAGTAATTGACACCAATTCTCATTTAAGATATGGTAGTTTTAATTATACACCTATGGAGTTACAGATGTAAATGCTTCAAATAAAACTGAATAAGTGAAGTCGCTTAAAAGAGAGGGTGCTTAGCCCCAAGAATTTTAACGAGGCAACATCACCTTCTTAAATCACCACTTATTTATTCAGGATAATGTTTCACCTACCCAGGATTCGCTAACAAGTATTTCTGACTGAACAGTGTTTTACCCACATACGCAATAATTAACCAAATTTTAATTTCAAGATCTCCAGTAGCTTTATATAATAATAATGATGATGGTGATGATAATGATGATGATACATAATATGGGTACGCGCTAAGGTCAGGACCAGTTTTCTATATTCATTATTTTAATGGTAAACAAAGATCACCCATACGATGAAAAAAATTATAAGTTTGGTAATATAAGTTCTATTTCTGCTCTAACAAATTTTAAAAAATGTAATCATTTTTTATTGGTTTTAATTTTTGTGAAAAATTTCAAGTTTATGAAAAAATATCTGCACTGATTTCAGTGTGTTAAAGAGACGATATTCTAATGCATATTCCTCCAGTATAATCGATAAAATATTACACCGAAGGTTTTATAGTCATAGTCTTTGACGTTTCCCTATAAATGTTGAAGAAAATTGAACAAAAACTGCATCGTTTGGAACATTCTGAACGAGTAAAATATATAAAAATAGAAAACAAGGAAAAAGGGCTTTGAAATTCCTAAACTGTTATCTGGCCTTGTGGGCAAGCACATTTAAAAACCCGTGTAATATTATTTCTGATCCAGTAATCAGCAGGAATAAAGACCAGTTAATAAAAGACCTATACAAATGGATCTTTGAAGGGTTTTGCTGAATTCGTTGAAATTTCTCGTACTTGTTTTTCACCTATACCAACCTCTTCTACTAGCAAACGTTTGACATTAAATATCATCACTACTATGGTTAAATGCCTGGGGTAGGTTGCCATTTTTTTAGCGCACTTCCGAGTGACGTGCAATCTTTGTACCATACACTAAGTTGTATGGAGAAAAAAAGCCCAGATTTGCTGATACAGTTCGGTTCATCCTGTTAACATGGAAATAATCATTATTGAGCTATTCTGTTCCTACTGCGGGCATCGACAAAAATGAACTTCTTCAGGGGTGAAAAGATTCCAAAGTGTTTAAAACATGTGTACTTACCTAGGACTCTGATATCCACTGAACGTTGAGCCGTATAGTTCTGTTTATTACGAGCCATGCAGCTGTAGGTTCCTTGATCAGAAGCTCGCTGGACGTTCTCAATGGTTAAGGTACCATTGGTCACACGTTGCCGAATATTGGTCGGCAGTCGAACACCCTCTGTAAAGTAACATTCTTATTGTTTCCAAAACACTCTCAACAACTTTAATTCACTAAGCACAAAATTACTTCGTATGAACCAACACAGGTATGCACAATAGCAGGGTGGTGTTTACTTTCGTCATACTCTCTTAAGGAAATGAAACGTTCAAGTGTTAGAAACGGCAGTAGTACGTACCCTGCAGTAGTGCAGAACAGCGATGTTCAACCGCTGCGAAAGAGGGGAGGTTGGAGTTACCTCCTTCCACATTATGCGGACTGAGCCACTCTTTAACACCAGGCATCGGCAAACATGTACTCAATGAGGCCTCGCAACTATGACGTGTCAGGGGCAGCGCTTACTCTGTCTCTGTCTCCCCCTCCCTCGCAGCCTTAACTGGTTGTGCATACACACCAATCACGGGCGGACTGTCCTGTCGTATTTACCTGCACTTCTAAACATGTCTGTCAAAGTGTAACTAGATAAACTTCTTTATTTATAACTTTGAAGGATATTAGTTTATTTAACTTAAAGTCTTAGTATATTCATAGAATAAGAGTGCATCTAATTATTCCTGGTCTATTAAATTTGATATCTACAATAGCACTTTGATGATTTCTTCTCTCATCGTGTAAGGAACGTAAGGTGTTTGTTGTGCTCTAAAGTTCAAAAAGGCACTCATCAATGGAACATCAAGCGACATTACGATACATGTCATAAGATCACCATACAATTATAGACAAGCATGTATTCATAAATTTACACCACGATTTAAAGTAGCATAACACTGACGTAGTGTCCTTTATTCATTTTTTTTTCAGGCCTAGATC
The DNA here is from genome assembly GCA_030765045.1 of Tenodera sinensis. NCBI lineage: Eukaryota > Metazoa > Arthropoda > Insecta > Mantodea > Mantidae > Tenodera > Tenodera sinensis. Next base: position 35,008,670 of record CM060964.1, read on the forward strand.
GGACTAACCAACTGCAACAGCTCAAAGAACAATATTCAGATAATACACCTAATATTAATTCAAATATTATAACTGATAGACAACTTCACGCCAGCTGTGCTGTTGCTTTGGAGATTGCTCAGTCACTGAGATGTTTTAGTGATGGAGATTTCATAAAAAATGTGAGAGTAAAGTTGCCAACATAATTTTCCCGGAATAATATGATATTTTAGTAATATTGCATTATCACCACGAACCATACTGAGAAGGATACATAAAATAGCAGAAATAACCGAAAAAAGACTACAAACCGAGGTCCATGGATTTATAGCCGTTTCTCTCGCGTTGGATGAAAGCACTGACAACGTTGACACAGCACAATTGGTAATTTTCACTCGTGGAGTTACTAACAACCCCTCGATACAAGAATATATGCTTGAAGTCATTCCACTTAGGGGACATACAACAGGGACAAAATTATTTCAAGCATTTAAGAAATGTGTAAAAGAAAAGAAACTGAATAAAAAAAATCTTGTATCGCGATTAACAGATGTTAATTTGCGTGCTATACTGAGAGTGGCTACTTGTGATATATCACTAGATTTTCATGGTAGGTACATTGCAAATAGAAGTGAACTGAAATATATTGCTCAAATATCTAGGCGTACCTAAAGTATCGTAGACCAAAATAGCTGGATTCAAGTATGTGTATTATTCCTTATTGAACTCTGTAGCGAGCGAGTCCAGTACTGACTCTGAACGAAGGTCAATGTCATCCCCTGTTCTACATTACGTCATGTGTATTGCGGGTTGCATGTTGAGACGTCATACCGATACCTCATTGAGTACATGTTTGCCGATGCCTGTTTAACACTCAGACGTGCCTTGTGTTGCAGTGGTGGTTTGGTTTTATTTACGTTGCGTTTGATTTACGAAAGCACTTTCAAATCTTATGCGATAAAACTCGTTCATTAGTGACTTCTGTGGTACTGCTTACGTTTAAGAAGTCTATCAATATTTGGCAATAAAGTCCAAGTGCATAGCCTTAGAGGTGATCGTCGCGTAACCTATTGCGATACAGACTTTTATTATAGTTCAACTTGGAGGAACTCTGTTCGTATATATGTAGAGTTATACTCACTCTTATGCCTACACATTATTCTTGTAAGTGCGTATTTCTCTGTCTACTACAGTTTAAACGACTTCAGCATTTTCAGAAACTATTTTATTGCTAATTGTCTTGTAGGTACAAGGGGAACGTGGGAATACAGTAGGCTTTAAGTGACAGTAAAATATTTTAAGAGCAGGTTGCTATGCAGTACCTTTGAAATTCCGTTCTCTTTGCAAGGCCAAGAGATAAAGACGAATAATACATTCCTATTTGAGAAAGGTATAAGTATTGGAACATTCAAACAAATAATAAAGAATATCTCGGAAATGGTTCACTCAAAAGAAATCGAAATATGGCATAAATTGTGTGTTTAACCACATCCACATTTTTTATTTACTAAGACTTTGTCTGTATCTTACTGTTTACCATTTATTCAACAGTCATCCAGAATGAAGGGGTCTTCTGAGGTCATTCTCAGAAAATTCAAGGTATAACTTAGAAACTGCCATGGAATCACCTGATTATGTCCGTCACTGCAACCTCACTGTCTGGTCGTGGTTTTACACGCCACAGGTTCACCCTCCGAGTGAAAGAGGTGGGGTTGTAGCGTCTGATTAATTAAGGGTCTCCAAAGACACAGGGTTAGACATCGCTGGTGTAGAGAAATTTGTCTTTTCGGGCTTGATTTTTGGTTAGGTTAGGTGAGTGAATTTTATAATCAATGATTTTTTTATTTGTGAACTTGTTGAATTTTTTAGCAGTAAACATTTCGTGCGAGACTCTCACTTATACCTTCCTAGTTGACCAAAATACTTTAAATCTCACTGTTCCTGCTGGTGCGGGTGATGCGATTGGTTTTAAATTCGGATTATTACAAAACAAATGCGACGGTATTCTAGTGCTTCAGACAGCCTTGACCAGATAGTCTATTAGGGCATGCATTACAACTTATACTAGAACTCATAAATAGCCTTTATTTCCAACATGTGTTTGTTGATCTGTGTATATTCTCTTGGGAATATGCTTGAAGACTGTATGAATACGGAATAAAGGTGTTGTACGATTTTAAAAATAATCTGATGTGTTGCACTCACATGACTTTCTCTACTCTTGTGCTAACCAGTCTTACAAACTCTTATTCTTCTATATTCTTCGTGTTAGTTGAGGTAAACATTTGCAGAAATTATCATATTGCTTATTTTCTTGCACGTGCAACGGGAATATGGGAATACAGTAGGATTTGAGTGATAGTCAAATCTTTTAAGGCTTTCAAATTCCGTTCTCTTTGCACGGCTAACATACAAAAAATGAACAGCGATGTTCCATTTGACAGAAGTATAATTTCTACAAAACTTACACAAATAACAAGGAATATCTTCGAAATGGTTAACTCTACAAAAAAATTTATTTGTACATAAATTGTGTGCTTTAGTGAGATCTACATTTTCTGTATAGTAAGATTTGGTCTATCTCTTATGGTTTACAAGTTATGAAAAAGACATCCAGAGTAAATAGAACTTCGTGGGCTATGGCCAGAAAATTAAAGATATACATTTCATTTGTCATAAAAATATCTCAATCACATGTCATTTTAATCAAAATCGTTAGAGAAATTTTCAAGAAAATAAAAATTTTCGAAAATTTTCGAAAATTTTTCCATGTGATGGATAGTTTAGGGTGGAGAAATTTTCTTCAAAATCTTCGTGTCGGATCCTTGAAAGACATTAAACTTAAATACCAACTTTGGTTTTTAACCGACCTTTTGTTTTAGAGTTATGCTGTCTACAGGCTGACAGACACACATGGACCTTTTTCTAAAAAATGCTTTTTTTTTGGATTCAGGGGGCCTCAAAACATATATTTCCGGTGAAATCTCGACATTGAACTTCTAGATGTAATACAATACTTCCTCTACTTTACTACACGTAGTAGAGAAAGTAATAATATCGGCAGCAGAAATAAGAGTAATAGGCAATTTCTTAAGGAATAACCACAAATATGTAAAACTGGTCCAAAGCAATCAAGTGTGATAGACATGTTTCGGGGCATGTAGAACTTTTGAAGTTTTCTGTTTAACCAAGTTAGGAGCTTACCTTTTTCCCATATGACTGTGTCGATAGGGTAGCCGGCCACGGGGCACTTCACTACTAGCTGTTGTCCTGCTACGGCTGGAATAGGTGGCATAGGACGGATAAATGGTAGACCTGAAAAAATAGCATGTATTTATTAACCTGAAATGAGACAGCCACACTGCAGCCTCTGTCGTCGTTGTCAATGCTGCTATAAACTTTTTGTTGAGTTTTATCATCTACTCATTATTTGTTGTGTTATGAAGCTTGAAAAGTGCTGCAAAGATTAAACGAAAAAAGGTTTATTCTTTAATAGAATTATTAGAAGAAGATGAAGTTCAAGCTGTGCATTTAAGGGACACTGGGAATGAAATTTTGGTCAAAATTGTCAAAAAGTCGAAAATTGTTTTTTTTTTTTTTTTTTTTTTTTTTTAAACCTTAAAATGTTCCTGGAACACCTGTGCATTTGGATCAGCTAACATTTTTCATATCCCCACTCCATGTGGTCATTACGGCCCTTTCAAATAGCGCTCTTCCCTTAACGTACACAGGATGCTCCTATATAAAACCCTGTTTTTCTCAAAACTACATTTCTGCACATTCCAAAAGAAGGTCGCGCCTGAGTTTTGCTTCAAATTCAATGAAAATCTCCAAAAGTATTCATAAATAGCAGCTAAACAAAACTATGATTCAATATTGATGTTATCATTAACATGAATTCCAAAAACATTTTTTTTGTATGAAAAAAAAATCAATAATTATTAAGATTAAATTTTCTTTGTTATTAAAAAAATATGTACAGCATACTCAGCAAACGTATTTTTTTTTAAAATTTATTTATTATTTGAAGTCGCTTCAACATAAAAGTCATATCGCGACTAAACATTGAGGAAAAAAAAAAAGGAGGAAACAAATCATGAAATTTACATTGAATTTAAACATTAACTTTGCATGCTTTGATGAACTTGATGATTTTCTTGTGATATTGTTGATCACCCAAAGCTAGCTGAAGGTTCTCAGGAACTCCATACTCAAGTCGCTGGTGAGTGTATCTTGGGCAAACAGTGAGCAGATGCTGAACGGTAAGAGTAGAATCACACAGAGTACATTTAGGAGGAAGTTCCAACATATTTGAAATATCTCTCCATACAATTGTTACCCATGTTTTAGAGTATCAGTTCTGCCAATATAAATGAATTTTGAGAAGTCAATAGACGCGAGCTTTATTTTGAAAATGTGCCTATTAAATTTATAAAATAATGTATATATCCTAAACGAATTATTCAATTTTAATGAAATTTGGTGTACCTCCTATTCTCATATAAATACAAACACAGTAAAAATTTCAGAAAAATCTATCAAAAAATGTGGAACTTTCAAATTTCACTCCCAGTGTCCCTTAATATGGGAAATTTAATATTTACTTACCAACATAAACCACTGCGCACTTAATACTTATTGTATGCAAAATATGTTTAATATAAACAAAACAGTTAATAGCAGCGTAGAAATTATTACTACCGCGCAGGTGGAACGAAGCCACCACTGTGCTTGTATCAAAGAACCTTCGTCACTTGGCAAGAGAATGTGGGATGAGTGAGGCAAGTTCAAACGCTACCTCTCCTCTCGTGCCCATGCCTGATTTAATAGTTAGACCTCATAGTGTTGGAGGTGGAAGGTGAGTGCCACTTTTTAATTTTGGAACACCTACGCTATAGTCGATTATGCATAATTATAGCTCTGGATAAAATATAATTAACAAATAAATAACTTCATTAACAACTCATTTAATATTTTGTGGTTCTGGTTTACATTTTATACCGCTGGAAAATAACAGACATATATCTTATTCAGTCTTTTGAGGCAGTGGGAGGGGCAGGTAGGCAGTAACTTGCTCGTGCCGCAGGTCGCTTACGCGTGCTGGCACACTGCGATAGCACAATGTACTGTTGGACCATTTGCGCCCCTTTCATACTTTTGTTGCATTGTTTTTATGTTTATCATTTATTTATTAATACCCTTAGTTGGTATTGCTTATTCTCACCCTGGGACGATAAATACATTTAATATAAAAAGCTAGAGTGCAAGATCATATTTACTTGGACTACGTTACTTTTATTCCTTTATTAATTATATATATATACCGACACATTTGGTCCAACATAGACCCTCACAGAAAGAATGAAAGAAGGAAATACAAGCAGAAAAACGAAACATTATTTAAATTGACATAGATAATACGTACATTGACATTTACTCAATTTTAGTATAATATAAGTTCTTCTTCTTCGTACTCCGAAGACGACGAAGAAGCCATGAATTTTATAAAATTCACGAACGGTTTTGTTTTCATCGCATGTCGTCTTTGTTGGGGTTGTATAGTTCAGAACATCTAGTTTAATGGTTCTTATTGCTGTACATCTGGGAACGCCAGTGGCAGCCACAGTATGTGCAATCGGCGAGTCGCACTTGCCGTTCCCTCCTTTAAAATAATTGTACACATTTTGAATGTGTGCGGTCTGCTTATATAGTGGTTTTCCATGCCCTATAGGCGAGGAATTTGCTTTATAAGTAGCAGGTACACTACCTGTTTCCCACGGCCGTCACGTATTTGTACAGGTTTAAGAGTTTTGTGCAATCTTTGTTGTCCTCCACTACTCGTGTCTGAATGACTGCATAAACCTTGCTACTCTGCCTCGGTTGTTTTGGTTTCTATACACGCGCCGGTCACGCGATATCTTTATCTCCCCCTTCCACTGTCTCAAAAGACTCTGAACAAAGTATACAAGTATTAACAATAACACAGATTGAAAATTATCAAACATGCATTAATAGCCTATTTCCTTACTCCTTTAAATGGATAGCTTAGTGTGAGACTCGCTCAAAGTGACGCTATTTGAGGGAATAAAGCAAACACACAAGACTTACCGTAGACGTTGAGGCGCGCAGCATGGTTAGTACGACCGGCTCTGTTCTCAGCTACACATTCGTATTCTCCACCATCATCTGGCTTCACCGACGAGATGTTTACATGACTGATTACATCTCCGAACACTGTCACATACTGTCCGATCATTAACCTGTGTGAGGGAAACATTACCTTTATAGTACGTGCGGCAGGTGCTTTTAGCAACAAATTCATCTACGGCAGGTAAACTATCTTTTTCCCTAAGATGGGTGTTCACGGGAGCATTCAATGTGCTTTCTGTTTCTTTATTTTAATTCAGTTTTAGTTTGCCTTAAGAGAAAAGTATGACCAGAATGCTTTTCCGCAGCTTTAATTTGGTATATATTTTATCCCTATAGACATAATGCTTATATTCTGAACATACTGTAACAAAGTGACAAAAATCAGTCTCTCACTTTTCTATTACTTTATTGTCTTCTAAAATTTTACCACAAATACAGTGTTTTTTTTCCTCGTTGTTAACACAGTCTACAGTCTTACTGGCTATCAAAACTCACACATTTTTACTTCTCATAGTCTTCCTCAGTCCACTTAGTGTCTTTCTTCTCTTCCTCTGCGGGCCCTAATGACCTAGTTGTCGACGGGCCCTTAAACACAACTCACTCACTCACTTCTCTTCCTCTGTCTCTCATACTCTAAATAAATAATGACATTGCTTGCGACTCTTGTTGAATCTTCTTACGACGACCGACGTATCTTTTGCGTCCACACACACACTCACAGCTGTCTCATACTCATTGACACACTGACCGACTCATGTCCATAATTCAACTCACCACTCTGCTCTTCTCTGGCCTGCTTATATATTGGAGACGACGTCACAGGGACCTTTCTCGAGTCCCACAGACACGCACCGGAAATGACGCAGCTAGAAGTCTCGCGAAGCTTCTCAAAACCCCTTTTGTTTCTGCCGCCTGGATTGTTGACAGACACGTACAGCATTGAACGTCTTCGCCCGCTCGCCGGCACGGCCTGTGGTGTGAAGTAGCTTGGGAGTCGAGTCCTTCCTTTGTTGAACACCGAGCCCGACGTCACAATACTTTTAAAATTATTCTGTATCTGCCATTTTGTGCTCCGAAATCTGCACCATTCCACACAGAAAATCATAACTCCAAACCACTTTGGAGCAGAGTGGCAAGCTTTAGGGCATCTTTCAGGAAAAGTTTTTCTCTGCTAATTGTTACTACTCTTAAGTATGAAGTGATTAATTGTGATAAAAATTAATATATCCATTTATATAGCCCATTAAAATCTTTTGTACACTGCATGTTCTGTGTTCTACGCATATGGTAGAAAAGCCAAAGGAATCAGCAGAAACCACTACATTTTGAATTTTCACATATACATTGCCTTAAACTTTGTACACATATCAGTTTATTTGCTATCATCATCTGTGAAAAAAAGAAAAAAAAAAAAAAACAAACTACATTTAGAAAATCTGTTTTTCACTTCGCTCCCCACTCTGCATTTCTACATCCACTATTGTGTGGTGCACTCTTTGTGTCATTCTGAATTCACAGAAAGCTAATAAAGATCGTGTAACACTTTGATGTGCAGTAACTGGTAAACAAGATAAGTAAAACCTTATAAAATGCTATATAAGAAAGCAGATAATTTGGGGAACATAGCGGCAGATGTCGTCAGGAATTAGGAAACCAAACAGCAGATAGTGACTACGAAGGACGACAGCAGTCCTTCGTTAGGAGCGAAAGTGTTAAACCATGCCTGCACATTCTGAAAGCTTCTGTGTGCTGTACACAGATGTTACATGGTTCCATTAAGCTATGCTCTACTGAGCTCGGCGAGTGTGGCCATGTATTCAACCTGCTGGAGGTTCAAGGAACAGTGCCAAGGAATATCCTCACTCCTGCACACATTCGCCTTCACATCATGCGGAAATTCAAGTATTGTGTAGATTATATAATTGCCGTCCATGCTATATAATCAAAAGATATTACAAAAATTCAGGAAATAATAAAAATGGAAGAACGGTTTGGAATAAAAGTGTAAAAACCAGAATCCAGAAAGGACGAAAATTATCTCCTCGTCGGAAATCCTCATAGAGTGGAAGAAACTAAACATCACATCAGATTTCAAATATTTAGGCATTACGCTACAAACAAACGCTAAATGTTTCTCAAAACATGTTACAGAAAAGGCAACACGAGCAGTAGTGACTGTACATGAAACAAGCTAGGTATATCAGACCCCTAAGCAATATCATTATTCAGAGCTACAATAGTGCCAACACTGGCGCATGGCATTGAAATCATCTGGCTACATTTCATGGTAAAGTATATATATATATATATATATATATATATATACTGTTGCTAGTTTATATGTATATATGTATATGTATACACACACATACACACACACACATACTATAGGAACTTTCACGTTATGAAGGCACAACGGGCTCTTATGGACCATGCTATTCTTATGGAAGATTCACGTGCGCTGTTGCCAAATGTGCGTGTTTTCAAATGCGACTAAGATAAAGTATGAACATGCATTTCGGTGTGAAATGTGTCGAAGAATACTATGGCATGCACGATAAACCTTTTATATAATTATATAGTTTTTAAAATAATCAAATCTAAAATTTTGTGGAAAGCAGATTTTTTAACATCTTTCTCGCTCCGAACGTCAAAACATGGTTTCAAATCGAAATAATTGCAATGAAAAAATCTGGATTATTCGCTTGCTTTTGTAGGCCACGTTGGTATTTAGATTATATCAATATGTCTAAACATATTTTTCTAAATAAATAAAGTTTAAAACAAAGTGTTAAGATTCTTCATTTATACAGTGGAAAATATCGTCGCTGGCTAATTCTCGTTCTGTAAGTCCACGTAAAAACTTCCAGCGATAAAGTTGTCAAGGAAATAGGGAAATTATTTTTTATACACATATAGAACGTCTCCAGTACCGAAGTATCCATGAATCACCATTTAAAGGCAAATGTTTGCGGCGCGCCGGACGAAAGCCGGTCCTCGTGTCTTGGAGATGATGAAAACCAGATGTGGTATGACAGTTGAAGGGCCGATAAGGCATTGTACTTCAGCGCAGGTTTTCAATAGGTTTTGGGAATCTGAGGCGTGAGCGAGTTTTACAAGCTCTCTGGTAATTATGTGCATTGCAGTTAAGTGATCAGTGCGGAATGGATCGCAGAAAAAAGGCGAAATTATTAAAAGTGGCGACCGGAAAACAATTCTTAGAGTGTATGATTATTGAAAGAAAAAGAACCCCGGATACAGTGACTCGTTTATTGTTAGTGAGCTTCATAAGGTGACTGGTGTAAGTAGGCCTACATTTTTTATATTAAGAAAAGAATGTAAAGAGGGTCCCATCACTACACCGCGGCTTACATGCAAAACCAGCAGAAGATAAAATATGATCATTTTGAACGCAAATATGGCACAAATTTCCTGAATTTCTATTTCAAAGTACTCCCCCCTACAATTCTGACCGTGTTGGAAAAAGTCAATGAGGATGAGGACCTGCCAAATTTTAAATATTCAACCTTTTATAGCTTAGGGAGGAAATGGGATTTCATTTTGAAAACAGAGGAAATAAATCGTTTATGGTTGAGACAAATTATATTATAGTGCGGCGACATTCCTGTTTACGGAAAATAAAATAATTCAGCAAAGAGGTAAGGAAAATCGTGTACCTTGATGAAAGTTGGGTATCAAAAGTTTGGAAGGATAGGAAGCGCTTTTTGCCGGGTTATCCACTGGTCTTAAATCACCTACTGCTCGCTGACCACGATTTGTAATATTGCATGTGGATGGTACGATTTGTACAGGGTGCAAAACTTGTTTTCTTGTAAAAAGGTTCTGCTGATTATCATGATGAAATGGACAGCGATAGACTTGAACAGTAATTCAGGAATCAACTAGCAAAACCCCGGTAATCGCTGCGGCGCAACATACATGGCAACGCCGCGCTGATTCTCCATAAGAGCCATTGTGCCTTCATAACGTGAAAACTCCTATAGAAAGGGTGAAAACGGTATGTGTGTATGTACTGGGTGTCCCAAAAACACTGACAGCGCTTAGTATGTTGTGCGGGATGGCAAACTGATCGGTTTTCAAGTAGAAACCCCAGTCCGGAAATGCACTATTTGGACGCTGGAGAGCATCAAAGTTTGAGAAGGAAAGGTTGCTATAATTTGTTAACATTCGTTTTGGTATCTTAATACGAAAGGTATGCAACCTTTATGTAGACATCTGTGTGCTGGTATGAACGGCCTCGGAGTACAAGAAGCAGCATTTTGAACAGTAAGTGGTGTGAACGTGTAAGAGAGAAATACGCCAAGAAACCGAGGGCAGGGTATGCACACTGTTCAAGTGCTTCCGTCTGGTTCACTACGAGGAAAACACGTGTTGTAGAGAGAACGCTTCATTTCCTGGAAACCTACTGCTTCGATTGCTTGTAATCAAGAAACTCAAAATGCAGAAATAAATAATGGGAGCGATTTTTCTGTAATTTTAATTATTAGCAGTAGGTGAATTATAAAATCCTATGAAAATTTTAAAAATTGCGAAAAAAAAAATATTTTTTCAAGGTTAATAATTGTTTAAGAGGTTGAATCAGAAACTCAAAAATTCAATGCCATACCCGGGATTTGAACCACGGATCTTCCGCGTATCGAGCGGCTGCTCTAACCATTAAGGTACCATGGCCAACTTGCCAGTACGGCATTAAATTCCCCAGCTGATTCGTACTGGCAAGTTGGCCATGATAGCTTAATGGTTAGTGCAGACGCTCGATAAGCGGAAGATCCGTGGTTCAAATCCCGGCTATGGCATTGCATTTTTGAGTTTCTGATTCAACCTCTTAAACATTGCCCACACATAAATAAATAATAATTAATAATTGTTATTTAATAAACCAAAACATTACAAAATTTTTCTTCCCAACATTATTTTGAGAGTAATTATCTATAACAGAACAATGTTTAAAATTCTCAAGATTTTTAAACCTCCATTGTAGGGAGCATTTCAGGTACGGTGCTGAAAATAGCTAAACAAAAATTAATAAATAAAGTAAAATAAAATAAATTTAAAAGTGTTAAATATATTGCAATTAAAATGTGTATGTACATTATTCCTTACATGTATTATGTCTGTTCTAAATTTGAACAAAACCGGCTAATAATTGTAGAATTTAGCAATTTCAGCTATGCGTACCCTTAACACGAGTTCAAAGTATGTACCCAAGTCCACACACGGCGCTACGCCACTGCTTATGTGAATACATATTTGTGCTATCACATCAATGGAAACATACCTTTCGCTGTGTGGAAGTGGAAAACCATCCAAGGTCCAGGAGATGCGAGGTGTTGGGTTTCCTGATGCACTGCATTTCAGAGACACTGAAGAGCCAGGCTGCAGGGTTTGTTCAATGAATTTGTAGGCAAGCTGTGGGTAGACCTCTGTAAAATCATATTACATAATTACTGTAAAACTTGTTTACAAGTGAAAGCAGGTTCATAGATGTATCAGATACATTAATGCAAATGTATACACAAGTATAAAACAAAAACAAGGGAAACAGGGTAGTAAATTTAAAAAAGCGCTAGACGTGTAAAAGAAAGAAAAAAATGCATAGTTCAAACGAAGAGTGAATACATTTGAGCCTGCTAAACCTTTTTACAGCTAGAGTACTGGCAAAGTAACTCTATAAATATTCATATGATCACTTCGCCCTACAAGCAACAGCAGAAACATTTCATAGATTAGTACAAAACAAATCCTTTATAACAAACTGTGACGGTTTCCAATGCTTATACATCAAATGCAAGTGACCAAATATATGTATATTCCTTTTACTGTCTCATGAGCTATTGTTCTTCGTGGTGTTGGATGAACCAATACAGGCGCAAACAGTTATAATTTTGAGAAGGGGAAAGCTCTACAAAGCCTTATCGGGACTAATTTTCTTTTGGGGATGGAAGCGACAAATCTCATTTTTGTAAATCATGCACGCAATAGCCATGCGTAGGACAGGACTGGAAAAGGCAGAGAGAGACAGAGAGAGAGAGAGAGAGAGAGAGAGAGAGAGAGAGAGAGAGAGAGAGAGAGGCAGACAGACAAAGCGTGAAAAATTCAATGCCATGATTGGGATTTGAACCGCGGATCTACCGGTTACCGTCCGGCTGCTCTAACCATTAACCTATCATGCAACACGACATTAAATTTGAATTTTTCAGTTTCACTCTACCCTTTCCAATCCTGTGCTACACACGGCTATTGTGTGGAAGAACATTAATTACATTGATTGACTGGTAATTGTTTACAAAATCGGCCGCTGGAGAAAATGAATGAAACATAGTGCAATGGATACAGCTTTTATTGCTGATTACGATTTTGAAAGTTTTATTTGGCGCTCAAGCTTCGGTTTTGATTGATGAGCAAATTTCGTACGTGCGATGCAGCGGTTTTATTTTGCGTATGTGGCAGATATTTATCAAATAAATGTTTATAAACGAGTAGAGTATATGCCAGAATGATTGATTAATGTATTTACGTTGAAATTTTTATTGCTGATTACGATTTTGAAAGTTTTATTTGGCGGTCAAATTTCGTTTTCGTTTTGCCTGTGTTAGGTTAGGTTTAATGTGTGTGTATGAGTGTGGTAACAGGGTCCTGTGTAATCGAAATTTTGCCCCTGTTAAGTTAGATTAGGTTTAGTGTGTGTATATGAGTGGGGTAACATGGTCCCGTGGTGTCAAAATTTTGCCCGTGTTAGGTTAGGTTAGTGTACGTATATGAGTGTGGTGACAGCGTCCTGTGTAATGGAAATATATACAACTTGGGCAGTGTTTATGCAACCATTTCAACGTAAATGCATTAATCAATCATTCTAGCATATATTATACTTGTTTATACACATTTATTTGCTAAATATCCGCCGCATAAGCGAAATAAAACAGCTGCATTGCACGTACGAAATTTGCTCATATATAAAAAACGAAGCTTGAGCGCCGAATAAAACTTTCAAAATCGTAATCAACAATAAAAACTGCATCCATTGCATTATGTTTTATTCGTTTTCTGGAGCGGCCGATTTTGTAAACATTTACCGATTGACTTTATAGTTGGTTAAACTAGAAGTCCGGGACTTAATGTACTTACAATATTTAAGTCGCATCTTCTTGTGTGGTTTACCGGGAAAAACCGAGTGAATTGGAGAATTTAATGTCACGTTGGCATGTTGGCCGTGGTAGCTCAGTGGTTAGAGCAGCCGGACGGTAACCGATAAATCTCTGGTTCAAATCCCGGTCGTGGCATTGAATCCTTCAGTCTTTCTCTAACCATATTTTATTTACTTTTTATTTATAGTATTATATGGTATTTTCCTTTATGCTATATATCATTTTAAATATTTTTTATTTTTCTCCTTATTTTATAACTTATATATAAAATTATATTAAATTGTATTTGTATATTTATTTTTATAATTTTATCTGTAAAGTATGTTGTACGTATGAATGTGTAGAATAAATAAATGTTATAAATCTGTTATATTAGCACTGGTTTAAGTAATTAGGTGTCAGGATTATTATACCGATTTTTATTTTATTTATTTTATCTCTCTCTACCATTTCCTCTTCATTTCTGTCCCAAAAGATTACTTAATTATACGGGGAACATATCAGCAGAGCTGTTGAATGAATGATCAGGGAAAGGAGAGCCCAAGTAGCACTTCGACCCCCGCGGATCTTTTGTGCCCACTACCCCTAGGCGGAACGGATGAGGTGAAAGAACCGCAGTAGGATATAGGCCACAGATAATGGCACTGGTCCCTAAGGATTCCAAGCTTGAAGCCCCGATAACACTGGTGGGCTTCCTTCTGGAAGAACCGGGAAGAAATCAAGCTACCCTAGGCGGCTCAGAGAAGGCTACCATCCAACTGTCCAACCCTGACCGACAATGCACAGCACCTAATCTTACCTGAACTATGAAAAGGAAAGCGAAATGCTTGGAAATGAGGGAAAGGAAATTTGTTGTAGAACAGAGACCATCCCAAAATTTGGCTTCCGACAAGGAAAATCCATGGTCAGAGTGGGCGGCCTCAGGAGTCGAACCCAGGACCTTCCTAATGCGGACCCCGCACGTTATTCCAAGGGCATCTCACTTGGTTCGTTATAGATTCAATATAGCAAACATTCAGTTTTGGACCAACGTTTTGTTATATTTAAACACCATGCATTAATTTGAATATTCTATAGGTATGATTGTCCCCTGCACGTGCTATTCTATGGATTTTTAATTATGCATTTTGATTCAACATTATCGTTCTGAGTTCGTCTTCCAATTTTGCTATTTAACTTAAATGTAATAGTGAATTTATGAACACTTCTATCAGCTTAGCTAATAAATTGATTTCCTCTTATTTTGCAGTACATAAAGTAAAAAGGTACAAACTTTAATTTTGTACGTTGAACGAGAAAGAGGGTTTTAAATGTGCCAAGTTTAGAGGCCAGTGTCGAAATTCACTTGGAGTGAAGGCAGCAAAATTTCGGTGACCTGAAATAAATTATGCAACAAATGAAGACGAGAGGGAGCTAGCTACATTATGCAAAGGTCGTCCATTTCTCAGGTGTGGCCGTCATGTAGATGGGGATGCCGCTTAAAAATGGAGTTTACACGAAACGTTATAAACAGCATGTTCATGCAGAGTTTGCAGGAGTATGTACAAACCCTGCTCTTTCTGTTCATTTTATTTTATTTATACAAGCTGTTAGGGATATAAGGGATGGCTAAGGCGGTAACGTCTGTGGCCCACATTCGGGTGGTCGCGGGTTCGATCCCCGTGGCTGACCTTCGGAGATTTCCCCAGGTCACCAGGCGAATGCTGGGAAGGATTTCCATAACCTCCGAATTATCTGTCCCTCCATTTAGTTACTTTAGTCACTTCATTTCACCCTTAATTTCGTTAGGTTTCTTTCAGGGTTGGGAGCGTCGGCGAGCGTCGCAGCAACAGCACGGCAGGGGGAACAAATGCACTCTGGAAATCTCGTTTCCGGATTGGGAGACGAGTCTATTGGTTTCCGGCCCCCATGGGGTATTATAAGGAAAAAAAAATATTTTGTTATTTAACGACGCTGTCAACTGCCAGGATCACATCAGCGTCACCGGTGTGCCGGAATTTCGTCCCGCAGGAGTTCTTTTACATGCCAGTAAATCTACTGACATGGAGCTGTCGTTTTTAAGCACACTAAAAAACCATCGGCCTGGGCCGGGTTTGAACCCACGACCTTGGGAACAGTAGGCCAGCGTCTAACCAACTGAGCCACCCAGACCGACGGGTAGTATAAGGCCTAGCGGGGAGGGGAGTCAGTTTCCAAGTCCCGCGACCCCCTTGAGAGCGCATGGGTGGGAGAGGAACCGGGCTGAGCCAGTCTCCACTGGGGTCCTTCTAAATGGAAAAATGTAGGGACCCTGCCCTCTACTCTGCCGTGGCAACCTTCTGGCCACCCTTTGGATCCATTCGCCTCATCCATCCTCCTGGGGGTGCCTCGTCACGGGAAATAGGCACAAAAGTTCGCCTTTCGGTCGAGGTGCTAAGTCCACTCCTCAAGCTGTCATTGAATCATGCTGCCATTAAGTCACTGAGGGGAGTGTAATGAACAATATTTCATCAATATTTGCTTCATTGGAGGGGACTTATAATCTTTCTTGTTAAGGCTAGTATGTTTTCAGGTTGGTTGGTACTTCTAAGTAGGCGTGGTACAGAAGGCATGACGCAGGGCGGGTAGGGATCCCATTAACGAATATTGTACTGGAACTGAGTTTGAATGGTTTCTGCAAGGCCAATGATCTCACTCTACCTAGGCTACCACGCATTGAGTGGAGTAAAACGTGTAGCCTATACAATAGGTGTTGTTCATATTTATGACCACGCAAAAACATCAGGTAGTAAATTATGTGATAGCTTTGTGGGGATACTATTAGAAGAGAAAGAGAACTAACACATCAAAGTGTATCTGTATTAAGTTAACAATTATCAAAATATCTGCACTTATACTCCCAACACCCTGTATAATACATTAAATGTGGTAACACATTACCCCTTCTCCTCGCGGTACCAGGTTCGCGAATCCGAGGTGCCTATAGATCCCTTATCAAGCTGCCACATTTTCATCACTATTCCCAAATCATCTTATCATTCATTATTGGTAGGAACCACGAAGTTTACAGATTACAGGACTACCCTCTGCATCTTTTGTTAGAATCTGTTAGCGACACTATAATTATAAAACTTGGTTAAGAATTAGGAACTTTCCTGAAAGAAAGAAAATGTGGCTTAAGCCTTTTGCAGGACTATCAAATATTCTTATTAAATCATCGAATTAATTTGATTTGCACATATTACTGTACTTCGTATTTATATTTGGTTAGAGCGCTCGCCTACCACCTAGGCGGCCCGGTTTGATCCCAGGGACCCACATGTGGTATTCGTGATGGACGAAGCGGTGTCAGGGCTGGTTTTCTCCGAGTTCTCCACTCATTCCACCAATTGCTTCATTATCACGTTTCCAATCATCGATTTCGCCTGCATTTCATATCATCCTCTTCCTCACTATCATACCTGGTGCTTGGCTGGCCACCAGCTTCCAGGAGTTCACTGTGTCCGGTCCATAGGTTCCTGTGCTCCCCGACAGGCATCTGGCCCTAGGCACAGGCTTGTAAGCCGTAGGGGATGACATAAGGAGAGGGTAATCAGGTAAAGCAGAAAGAAGAAATATCTTGTTAGTCAGATGCTTTCGATTTTGGAAAACATTCACTACAACAGACTGTGATAAATTAGACAGGAGTTTTTCCGTTGCAGTCAAAGATATTCGTCCTTTCAACCTACTTTTCTTAATTGGTGTGTTTCATACATAAAACAATTCCAGGTTTAGAAAAGTGTTGCTATTACAGGACTTCATTGCAAACATTTCTGTAACTAAATAATTCATGCTGGTCGCATCTACCAAACAGTTGCACACGACTGCTTTTTAGGTAGCTCTCTACTATGCAAACAATAAATATTGAATTTCGTAAAATGAACCAGTTTTACTGGATAACAAAGTGCACATGTATTTTTGTTGCTGTATAGATGAATTCTACTACAGGTGCAGTTTTTGGAAAATGTATCCCTTGCATGTTGTAATGAAATGGAAGTAAATGAACTTACCACCTAGGCGAAGTTCGGCGGCACCCTGCGCTATTTCTATTTGGTTCTTCACAAAGCACTGGTACATTCCACGATCCTCTTTAGCGACACCAGTGATATGCATACGATCGTCCGAAGTTAGCCGAATTCTTGAGCCAGTACGTAGTGGTTGACCATCTTTCAACCAGGATATTGTTGCTCTTGGAAACCCAGCAATGTTACAATGAAACGTTGCCGATTTTCCCAGGTCCACAGTTTGTCGACTTGGGTATACGTGGACCTGAAGTGGTGCGCTGACACTCAGTTGAACCTCCAGTGTTTCACTGCCCTGTTGGTTACTGGCGTTGCACAGATATGTACCTGCATCTGACTCACGCACTGCAGAGATTACCAGAGTACCATCTCTCACCATGATCCTTTCTGAGCTTGAGCCACTCATTCCGTTGTCCAATAACGTTTCTTGACCATTTGGCTGCTGGTAGACCCATCTAAAATGATAAATAAGAAAATAATTTCCATTAGCTGCAATTCATATGCATCAAATACATAGAATATTCAGTGAAACATTCTGTTGCTATTTGTACAAGATGCGGATAAGAAGGAATGGATAAATGAGCCATTACAAGTTCCACATTGTTTTCAAGATTGATAGGCTGTAACATTACTTGTAGTATCGGTGTGATAATCTGCTCTATGGTTATCACCAGACATCGGAATTTCTAAGCACTAAAGCCAGAACAGAAGGAAATAGGTTGAGCTGCGCTGGACTATAAGGGACGTCGTAGACAACAAACCAGCCCATCCTTCGTGCATTCTTTTGGAATTTGCAGACAGCACTCGGATTGGTACCCACCTGCGTGTCTCCGTCCTCTGACCTCTCTTATTTTGCATATTTTGTGGAGTGTAGGTAGCTTGAAGCTAACTACTTAAGAATTCCTGTGCGTGATTATCACTTATTAGTAGTGCCACTTCAGGACGAAAAACATGGTTTACGCTGTTGGACTTGCTAAAATCAAGCTTTAAATTTCGTTTTCTTTTCTTAATTCATATTTTACAGAATTTCCCCTTTCCAATGATAATCAATACATATCGTTATTGATTTGTAAATATACTATTTATTTGTTTATGCTAGAATCCACAGAGGCGTGTACATAATAGTTTGGCAGTTTAGAAGACCATTTTCCAACTTTTTGCGTTTTTTTTTACAAGGATTTGTTTTCTCAACTTCTAATGGTTAGGAGTGTTTCAAACTGGATATTTTGCGTATTTAACATGTATTTTGTTACGTTCCATCTTATGGAAGTTAGGCTTTAAATATACCAAAAAATTAGTAAAATATGGGGAAACCCATTTAATTATATGAATAATTAGTCATTTTGAAATTCTCCATGCCAAAATAAACACGAAGCCTGAGTACAAATGCCATTTTTTTTTCAAAACTGTATTTCTATCCTTATCTGAAGAAAACTTAAACTAAATAATCCTCCCTTTCTTATTCATTTTACATATGGATTAGTCAGAGTGTCGTGTCGCGAATATTGATAAGACCATTCTGTATTTTAGAATTTTCCTTCCGCTTTCGTATGTTATATTTTGTGTCCTTATCGTTATTATGGTATGCCGAATTCTATACAGATAAACATTGTTAGTTCGAGAATATATATTTTGGGTGTTCACACAATTTTAGATTCAGATGGCCCTGAAAATGTGAAATAGCATATGCTGCGTAATAGTTATGACTATGACCAAACTGAGAGAATTTCAGCCACTGTAGACATTATGACTGTGACATTGCATTTTTCATTCTCATTCTACCTTTCTAACCTTGTCCTGCACACAACTAGAGTAAAATAAAAATTAATTTCCCTCGATTGATCTTAAGTTGGTTAAACTATGAAGCCCGGGACTTACTAGGGTATGCTATCTCATAGGATTTGAGATCTCCTTGTGTTTTACCGGGGAAAATGCGAGTGAGTTGGGGAATTTAATGTTGTGTCGGCTATTACCATAGCAGCTCAATGGTTTGGGCAACCAGACGGAGACCGGAAGATCCGTGTTTCAAGTTCCGGCTATGGCACTGAACTTTTCAATGTCATTCTACTTTTCCAAACTATCCCTTGTTTGCTAAGGGTGAACAAGGGTATATAATGATATATATGATCAATGGTTTACTGTACAAAAAATTTCTTTTGACATAGATTGTGTGTTTTAGCAAGACCTACATTTTTTGTTCAGTAAGATTTGGTCTATCTCTTACGGTTTAGGAGTTATTCAAAAGTTATCCAGAGCAAACAGGACTACATGGACTACAGCCAGGAAATTAAAAATGTACATTTCATTTGTCACAAAAATATCTTAAACATATGTCATTTTAATCACAATCATTTTAGCCATTTTCAAGAAAAGCAAAATTTTCCATGTAAAGAGAAGTTTAGGGTGGGGCTATTTTCTTCAAAATCATTGTGTAGCATCCTAGAAAGACATTACACTTAAATACCATCTTTGGTTTTTAACCGACTTTCTGTTTTTGAGCTATGCTGTCCACAGACTCACACACACACGCACGTACGCACGCACGCACGCATCCTTTTCTAAAAGTGCTTTTTTGGATTCAGGGGCCTTAAAACATACATTTCCGGTGAAATCTCTACATCGAGTTTTTATATGGTGGAATACAAGACTTCCTGTACGTAGTATCCTGTACTTATATCCCTAACAGCCTTTATAATACCTTTGTCCAGTTTTCACTGCCATTTCACTAAGTTCTTACTATCATTTCACTTTCTCTGCAACGTAGCGGCGTAATGAAATAATGCAGGACACAGCCTCTGGGGAGTCGAAGACAAGAGCTCTTTTTATCCCCTGCAGTAGCAGCACTCACAGTACGTCATAGCAGTTGTGACAAACTCACTCGTAGAGTACCACATTTTGTGGCACCAGAAAAACACTATCTCATTTACCAACTCATTGACTCGGTCGCGAACAGAGTGGAAGGAGGTCATTACATTCCTACTATATGCTTTATAGAATCATTACAGACAAAAAAGTCGAATGGCATTTTGTTCTTTGATTAGCCGATTTCGAAAAAATAAATGGCTTTTGATCCAAATTGGATGCATAATTGCACAAGAATGTACGAGGATAACAGTTTATTACTTGTAAGATGCGTAGAGTAACTTGTTTCTGACATAGCTTCGGTAGTAATTATGGGACATCACACAGCGTTTCGAAATAATTAATCAAAGACGTGAAGGAATACTCCAAGCAGCTCTTTCAGATGCGAAGTAACTCGACAACGTTGTGCTGAGATTGGTCAGGGAATTGACCTGGTTTGTGGATGTAAACAGATCGGGCGCTTTCGCTTTCGTGTAATGTTTTGGGAGCTGACGCTTGTGATTGGCCTACACTCGCACAGTAAACACGGAAGGACAAGGCAGGATATGAGTTTGTTTTGAAGATGCAACGTTACGCTTTTTATGTACTGAGCTAGGGAAGGTAAACAGCCACACAATCTGCAATGTTGCCAGGTTGTTTTCGATAAAATTAAGATATTTTCGTAGGAAATGGTCAGAGACAAAAATGTAAGATGCAAAATGTGTTCCAAATACCAAGATCTACCACTGATTTAAATTAATGCAATGACTTCCCTTGCACCCGGTATTTGTAGGCCTTGAAAGTATATGTACATAATTAGTATTTGCATTGTTTCGTTTGGTACTGAAGATTACTTTTAGCAAAAATCTTTAAAATGTTTGCTGTAGTACAGGAAATAAATTATTTGTCATAAAGACGGCGTTAAACTATAATTATGGCAACACCAAAAATAAACTTTGAGAACAGGAGAAAAAATGGAAATTTGGCTTACAAAAAAGTGCACGCTTTACAACCACTCACGTAGTATTTCCACCGTAAATTTATTCAAAAGATGCTAAAAAGTATATTTCTTTAAGAAAAAGAAGTACTCCCTAAATTCCTAAACCTGCAGCGCTTTAAATATGATGTAAAGTAGTACATTTACAATCCATATTTACATAAAGTGTTGATCGGTCCATTATAAAGGAACTAATTTCGAAGTCATTGAAATTTGTTGAATAGTTAGCATACTTCAGTGTTTTTCCCTTGATCTCGGTGTCATTAAAGAATCTTTGAATGATTGAGTTGCAAATGAGAGTTGAACAGACAGGAAAGTGAGTTACATGGAAGTGACTTTGTAAGATGGAGTATGATTTACTTGCTTACCTGTAAGTAGGCCGTGGGTTAGCATAGGCAACACATGGTATGACGACTGTGTCCTCGATCTTGGCTGTTACAGTTAAAAGACGCTCGTTCAACACTGGTGGGACTGGTCCTCGTATATCTGCAAAAACACAAATCACTGGTTTTATAGCTACCAATATGCAGTTAATACCCACATCCACAATATCGTATTGAACGATCTGCCACGGCTACGGAACAGGGCGCTAAGAAAGTGGTCTGGGATAGATACAGAGCAGTGAAAGAGGTTTTCCATTCCTGCACAATAGAGGTGTTCATATTCTGGGGGCGGTTATAAGCATCTAATACGCTAGACTCATTAATACAAGTTGACGTTTTAGTTTTGTGGCGTTACCATATAGACGTTAAGTGTAAACTAGGCACAGCCGATGGGGGTGCACTTGGGTGAGCATCTCTTCAAACAGCGATGTCGAGCACCATCCAAGAGTGTTTGCTCAAGCCATAGCTGTCTCACAATATAGAAAAGAACATTCTGTGCAATTACCACATGAAGAAAAAGAACAAAACGTATACTACAGCGAATTCAAGTACTGATTTTTTTCATCAAAAAATAAGATACGTATCGCACAAATAAGGATGAAGAGTAAAGCTTATTTTAGTTTCCTATGAAGGAAAAGCACTTATATGGACTAACAATATTATTTTCATTTATATACTTTGAAAGAGATTCTATTTTGAGGAAGATAACTTGGAATTGAATACAAATACAACAGTGAAATGAAAGGAGGGATTTTACACACAACGTAAGATTATGATATATGTAGGAAAGAAGTGCTGGAAACTAGCAGAGCATTTAAAGGTTCTGTTAAAACGGAACATGCGAGCTTCTCTTGTGAGAACAGAAAGAAAGTCACCAAGCTTCATGGGGCTGATTTGATTTTCCAGATCACGACATGGAAAATGTCGGAACCTCCCGCGCTCTGTTGGAATTGCTCCACTCTAATGACACATGGAACATACGAGAGTTTCATCTGCTTAATGTCTTTCTCTGTAGCTTTAAACTACCCTTCTGGAGGTTAAAGTTTGCGAGCTGACAAACTTAGACATTATCTGTTGATTTTCAGATTTTATTACCAAAGGACATTGAAGACTGTTTCTGTCGAACGCTGTGGTTTTGCTGGTGGTTTATCCGAGGTTACACGTTCAAACCTAGTTGTGAAGATTGTTTTATAGCTCTTTACATTTCAAATTTCAGTGACTTGATTCTATGCTAACGGCGGCGCCGTCCCAAGCAGTTAGACCGCCCGTCTATCACCTACGCGGCCCGGATTCGATCCCAAGGACCTGGATGCGGTATTCATGGTAAACGAAGCGATATCTGGACGGGTTTTCTCCGGGTTCTCCGGTTTCGCCTGCCACTTATTTCACCAACTGCTTCTTTATCACCTTTGCAATAATTTTTGCCTGCATTTCATATCATCCTCTTCCCCACTAACATACCTGGTGCTTGACTGACAACCCGCTTCCAGGTCTTCACGTTATCCAGTACATAGGTTCGTCTGCTCCTCAACAGGGCCATAGGCACTGGCTTGTAAGTCCTACGGGTGTGAGTCTTACATAAGGGGAGGGCAATTGGGCACATAAATAAATAAAGAAAGAAAGGAAAGAAGGAAAGGAGAGAAGGAGAAAGAGAGAAAGGCAGGAAGGAGGGAGGGAGGGCGGGAGGGAGGGAGGAAGGGAGGAAGGAAGGAAGTAAACAAGGAAGGAAGAAAGAAAGAAAGAAAGATCCTATGATCTTATTATACTGCAAACAGATCTAGCCGATAATTAGATGCGTAGACCTTGGTTGTACCGAAATCAAGGGCTCTTACAAATCATTTTACTTTAAACGAGTTTCATAACTGAGATTCCACTGTGAAATGTCTCAAGGAGACATTTTCAGTCTAGTGGGATGGGAGATGAAAAAGAAAAAGCCTGATTGCCCATATTTTGTTTTATACAGGTTGTTAGATGATATTTTGATAAATGGTACTTCACTTTGTGTCCATTTCTATATGTTACTTGCTTTTCCTCTTCGTCTTACACTTTTTCCACAAAGCAACCAAATATTTTGTACCTGATGTGCTCCACATGGTCCTAACTGCGCCGCTAAGTGAATAACGCATACCCCTTTTGCTTCCACTTGTTTACACCTCAATGCGTCCTGCTGGCCTTGGTAGTGTGGGGTCCTTGGCCTTGCAGAAAGCATTCGAACTCAGTTCCATTACATTCATTATTCGAAGCCTGCCCACTGTGCGTTACGTCTCTTGGGGGAAAATAAACACGTATGGCTCCAGTGTGCCGTGTTTACTGGAGGTACTAACCAACCTGAAAACATACTATTTTTAATAAGCAAAATTATAAATCCGCAAATAAAATAAATATTGATTCATTGGACAGTCCTCAATTTCCAATACATATATCTGCACTATGCCTCTAACAATCTGTATACTTACCGATAAGCCTACACGAGTGCAATAAAGTACACTACAATAACTATCCAGGTACAAATTAACAACACAGTCGACTTTTTAAATTCTATTCTCAATATAATAAATCACTTCAATTTTTTCTTCCAACTAAACGTGCTATAGAAACAGGTACTGCTAATGGTATCAATGCGGAAGGGTTGTAATGAGGTGAAGAATCCACCTGCTTTCCGGAGACCAATGGTAGAAAGGAAGAATAATTTGCAAGGTTGCCAGATCACAAAAGATTTCTTAAAATATGCTGGATCTTGAAAAATCTTATTGCAAACTGAGGCTGAAAATGACGCTAATATACAGGGTGTTAATGAACTACACTGAACTATTTTTAGAGGATATGGAGATGTCTTAAACAAGTAGTTTGAGATAGGAGACTTATGACCTAATCGTTCAAATTTCGAAGTTACGGCTATAAATGTCTAATTGTCTAATTTCAACCATTCAAGAGGGCAACACACAAATAGGAAGAGCCGTCTTGGAGCGTGCCTCTCTGGCACAATGATTATGACATTAGCGTTCGAGCATAAGGTCCTCATCGTGTTCGCGCCTCGTTCGCTTCTTTCATTGTTTCTATTTATTTTATTTATCCTGAATAGAGCATATTAATGCTGTTTTCATCCATATTTTAAATTATGTTTCAATGTATGCAATTTGTTCCAACATGCCAGTACAATACAATTCCAGCTAACAAAAGGTTGATACCTGCTTAATATGTTAATATGCTGCACTCCAGAATGGAAAGTACTTTAAAGGGGCACAGAAAAAGTAAAAGCATAACAAATCTCAGAATTTGTGTGTTTTATAGGAACTGCTCGAAACTGTGGCCTGAATTTTAATGGCAAAATTGACAGCGTCGAAGGAAGGATTATCGTACTCTGTTCAAGATTTCTGCTGTGAGCCGAATAAGGAAATTTTCTTCATATGGAATAAAATATAAAGCAAAATTAGCATGTGCATGACAGGAAACGAACCCACGATCTTCGTAACTACAGCCTTTGACGTTACAAGTTGAGCTGCAAAAACAATCAACGAAACGTCTCCGGAGTAGGCTTCACAACGCAAGAAGGCAGCTACCTTGTTCAGTGTCGCACTGTCAGGTAATTAGTCCGAGATTGGAGAGACCTTTGTGGCATTAAATCTTGAGAAAGCTGATAAAGGGCCGCTGAACATTGATATCTCTATACTCGGGTGGCCGTTTTAAAGACATTCTAAAGCAATTTTTCACCAGGCTTTGCTTTAACACCGACTTGTGAACATCTGATATTAATATGTTTAACACAATATAGCTGCGTTATGTTTAGTCGCGGACCATACATTGCCTATCTCAAATTATTTATGTCAGTCACATCTACAATCTCTCGAGTTATTTCGGTGTAGTTCATTAACACCCGGTATAGGAGGCAGACACATATACATTTGTTGTCTTGAGCAAGGCTGAGAGTACGTCTGCAACACAGAAAGCATGACGTTATGTGAATGTGACTGGAATTGAAGAAACGTAGGAGGGACACCTCGACCCACCGCGACCCGACACCGATGTCGTTATAACGAAGTTCAATTGTACTCAAAGGACGAGAAATTAGCCCTTTAATTGGCAAGGTATTTTGCTACATATGCCGTTCTTCCTCTAATTCCGAAAGCGGTTTTCATATCCTTTACGGAGGTACATTTGTTGAAGCGATTGGATTAGCCGTGATGGTTAAGGCGATGCACAGTGGACTGGCCATCCATTCAAAGGCAAACTTCGCGAGTTCGAATCCCAGCAACTGCTGTCAAATGTGCCTGTGGTAAACGAAGGGGAGGGCCCAAGTAAAATAATCGGTGTAACGGCACGCTTGGAAGCTGATAGGATTACATTTGACTACAGTTGCATGGATTATGCTTCTTTTTCTTTTAAAAACAACGATACAGTAGGAGATAACTGCAAATACTTGAATTCTATTAATTTAGGTTAGCAAAAATGGAATTACAAAGAAATAGTCAATAAGGTATCTCAGAACTTAACAAATTTGTATGTATCTTATAAGATACACTGCCAATTAAAGGGTTAAAAATATTCTGGGTAGCTGGAGATTTATGAATGCAGTATTTAAAGAGTAAGGTGCTTTACTTATGTGTTTCGTTGGGGATGTCTTCATGTTGATGTGCAGGCAGGAGAGGGAGGAAACTATGGCTTACTAGAACTATCAAATTTTGACGAGCTGCAAACACACGTGACATTTACCATTAAGGAGACAGTTGAATAGTGGCCTAACAGTTTGGTAGCCACGTCGGTTGAATCAATGACTTAAGAATCATTCTGCAACAAACTTGACAGTTTGCCAGCGTATGTAGATAATGGCAAACGGATTAGACGCTTGCATGGAGTTCCGCGGTACTGAAGCAAGGGGATATTCCTGTTTTGGACAGATGAAGTGAAGGAAACACACGAGGCTGTGGACTGCAGGAATACAGGTTCTAGAGATGCAGAAAGGTTCCCAATGATTCCAAGCTTTAAGACCCGAATACACCATTGGGCTGCTCAGAAGAGGCTTCCCTCTGGCGAGGTCGGGAAGAACTTGAGTCACTTTAGGAGGCTGGAATATCCAATAAGTGAGTGAGTGGGGTTTAACGACCCGTCGACAACGAGGTCATTTGGGCCCATAGTTAAACAATAAAGTCTAAAACACTCTGAGTTAAAATCAGAATTAAAAGAGATGGGTAAAATACTAAACAATTAAAATTGTAAAATGTAAGGATAGAAAGCTTAAAATACCATGAAACTTCTAAAATCCAGTGAGTGAGTATGGTTTAAGGGCCCGTCGACAGCTAGGTTATTAGGGCTCGGAGTCTAAAAGATAAAACCGGGAAACTCACCATAAGTTAAAACGTTAAAACGGGAGAGTTAAAAAACAGATATAGTGTAAAACAGTCAAAACGTAAAAACTCACCTAAAAGGTAAGAAGTTAAAACAGGTAAAAAGTGGTCTAAGAGGTAAGCCGTTAAAACGAAATAAAGCATCCGAAAAGTCCAAAATAAAACCAGGAATTAAAATACTAACTAAACTTGCTTATCGAAGCCAATACTGACGACAAACCTCAGCATTCTATGCACAGCTACTGGGTCGTCGCCTGATGGACTTCAGAGTGGAACCCAGACTAAAGAACTGGCACTCACGAGCGAATTGCGGACAATCACAGAGGAAACATCCAATATGGAAGTATCTGCATCATCTGTCGGACACAGACTGATACAACACAGCCTCGAAGCTACCTGAAACATGAAAGGGGAACGAAATGAGGGGACAGGGAGTTCATGGTAGAAGAGGAACCGTTCTATTTTTCCCATAGTAAGCCACGGAAACCATAGAAACCCATGGTTAGAGTTGGTGGCCCGACGGGAATTGAACTTGGGACCTCCCGAATGGGAGCCTCAAACGGTTCCGCGGAGCTATCTCACTTGGTATGTAAAGTCACCCACTTTTCTACTTAAAGTTCCCTAAGTAATGATGAATAATTATCTTCTTGGCAAATTGAGTTACAATTTATGATAGCAAAGAACTAAGCCTAAGAGTAAATTATTTTATTGAGTCTGTGCTCCAGAATACAAAAATGTCCCTTTATGTGATACAACACTGATAAGTTGTAGGGTATGATGTTTTTGTTTTGCAAGTCAAGCAGAGGAAGCATGTGTTTTGCAAACGCATAGCTGTGCTTTGCAATGAAGTAGTAGGAAAATGATTAAGGAAATGCACTCGTTGCGTTTGCCAATGGGTATATACCGTCGTGTAACGACAAGTTTGAACACGGCTTAGGATGAGATTACCATCTTCCCTTCCCCTCGCTGTAGGCAACTTGCCAAGTCGCTGCTTCCTGGGACGCGAGGGAGATAAACGTTATAGACCAATTTAAGATGAAGTGGTTCGAAGGAATAAATTGTAGCGTGCCTGCTGACGTGAAAGAGGAGAGATGTCAAAACCGGTGAATTGAAATCTCTCTCATACAAATTCGATATATATCGACTGCCTCACACGCAAGGCGCTACAACTCCTTCAGCTGCATGCTCTCTTCTTCAAGTTCTACGCGCTTTTGTCTTTTGCATTCACCAGTAAATAGCACATTTGGAAGCCCGCTTCTGTGGCGTGGTGGTAGCGTATCTGCCTCACGTCCAAGAGATCGCGGGTTCGAATCTCGTTTAGAGTGAGTTATCCGGATAGGGTTCTTCCAAGGTTTTCCCTTATCCTGAGAAGACGAATGTCGGATAACTTAAGGCTCTATCAACCTCGGGCTCATTTGAGCATCATTTCATCCATTTCTTCACTCATCGTCCGATATGACACTACGCTTGAGGATGTTAATACAAAAAAGTACGCTCGGAGCTCAGACTTCGAAACTATACCGTGAAAATAATTGCAAAGCATAATTTTTTACTGCAATTGTCTATACCAGAGTTGCGGTATCATTTATAACCAGAGCTATATTTTTAGTACAGTACCAAATCGGGGTGATGTAGTGTATAACACGTGGTATCATTGAAGTTGAAGTGCTGACATGAAGGTTTGTAAGAAATGTGACTGTTTTTTGTTTTGGTGCTACTCCACAAAAGCCCCATTCCTTGTGGAGCAGAACCATGTTGAACTGTACAAAGGAGAGGTTTTGAAGACTTAGTGGAAAGTACAATAACCCATGGTGCTGAAGTGTGGACCTTTGGGGCTAATAATAGTGGCACATTTAAATTCCAGCGAAATTATCGCTTTTTTGCCACACAATCCTCATCAGGTAGAAGGTGAGACATATTCAGCAGATGAGATGTCTTAAAAACAATTACTATTACTAGCTTTAAATTCTGCTAAGTTGTCATACCCTTGCACGTTGCAAGTAATTATGCACAACCATGGTCATTGTGGTAGTAAAGGTTGCATGTATTATACTGGGTTTACTGCAGTATTTTACGATGCGTTTTGGTGTTATATGGCACGTTTTAATATCTTTAGTTTGAGGTCCTAAAATGCTTGAAATAAAATACTGTCGTTGATACTGCAACAGATTGTAGATCACAAACACTTAGCTTTCAGGGCAGTAAAATTGATCTCTTTCATCCATTCTTTATTCAAAATATTTATTTTTTGTTTCAAACTTTCTAATTGACAAAAGTTGTGTGACAAACATTTTAATTTGCATGTTTCGGCTTTCAAAGACGACCTTAATCCAACGAAAAAAAGAAACCATCTCATGGGATCTAATCCTTAAGCTGAACTGGCGTTTCACCTGTTTCTCCGTCAGGCATCTTCAGGAGCATTGACTCAACGCTGGTTACAGCAAGACCAGACGGACGACAGGATGTAACTGCTTTAATGTGTTTTCAAACTAACAGTGCACTGGTCTTTCGTGTAATGCTACGTAACATTGGTTGCTATGTCTGCATAATTTAATGACCCAGAGGTTTTCTGTTTTTCTTCCGTCTCAATAGCAGCACTCTATGGAAGCAAATTCCAACAAAAACAAATGAAAAAATGTTTATTAACTACATTAAGTGTGGTTTTTGCTAGGACAAAGGAATCTCTGATTTTCAATCTTTGTTGCCAAATTAAACACTACGTCGTCTACCAAATACCATATACCAAGTCGCAAATGTGTCGGAAATTCTTCTCTGCAAGTGTTCTACCGCTCACTAGTAAATTTATTTACATGAGATTGTGGCATTTAAACATACTTAAATGCCAGCCTCTCGGAATGGGGTCAAACCCGCAACCTAGAGCACAGGAAGCCAGCGCTCAAGCAATTTCACCAGTATTCCAGTCCTCGGTTTTCGAGGGACTTAGTTGGGAATTCATTTACAGTCAATTAATTCGTCGTCTCTCTAGACACGAGACATTATAAGGTACGTTGAACCCTCTCCCTCTCTTCCAAAAGGAGAATACATTTCCCGTCTTATTTTTAGAGCTGTGGCCATTTCAAGAAATGCACAATGGAGCAGCCGTCACAACACGAGATGATTTTGCAAGGATGACAGTACCTACATCCAATTTCCCTTGTGCCTTGTGTGGATATTTAGATCATAGTACTCCTGCTTTAGGTACCTAAGTTTCTAAAATGCAGCTGCACATGCAACTATTTTCCACAGCTTTGGCTTTTTCTTTCTTCTTCTCTGCTTGGGCCTCGTTGCTTCCTTTCCTATGCATTCGATAATCCTTTTCTTTCATGTTTCAATTTACATACGTGATACGCTGATTAAATTCGACTCTCTTTGGAATGGAAATGTCTACTCTGCCCTTTCAAACATTTTCGTGGATATCTGCCTGAGCTGGCAATAGTACAAAACACATGAGATTTCCTAGTTTATATGTTGGGGCTTATCATCGAAGAAGGATTTACGGCATCATGTTTGAGTGTTTTCAGTACATCGAACATAAGGAGACATGTATACATCTGCCAGGCCTGGGGAAAAGCACTCCGAAGGTGTGAATATGGTAGTCCCTTCCCTCATTGCCCACAGTGCATTGCTACCAGCACAGGGAAATACACATGCACTTAGGTAAAGCCGGCTATCCGCTTTGATAATCATGAAGTGAGGGAAAATACCGGAATGGCTTCACACTTTGGGGGTACTGTCTCCCAAGCCTGAAATATACCTTATAAAAATTTACTTTCGAACTATATGACAATATTCGTGTGCTTTTCTTAGCATGTTCCAAATTGGTTAGGATAAATACAAAAAACCGAGCACATGGGATTTTCTCGAGTGCCTTGTCTTTCTTCGGGTCTGTGTGCAGTATAAGGGTGACTTTGGAATGCTACATGTTCGTGAATGATGCACGTTGGTAATTTGCATGTTATCTCGGTTTTCTAGCCATTTCTAAATGACCACATGTCGATATATCGCTCTACATTTTATACAGTTATTTTGTGTTTGTTGTCTTATTTATTTAATTTTGTCGGAAACCTCGATTGTCTCCTCCGCAACCATCAGCTGCTGAAAATCAACAAACTGTGACATATTTATTCATCTATTCTCCAAAAAACCACATCACTGGTATCACGTAATCAAAACAGTTCTGCAAAGTGAAAATAAAACTAAATATGAACGAAATATGTACGGATAAACTTTGTGCTTATCTGCAATCGCAGATTAGTTGTTTCTGTTACAGATTTTCTTTATTTATGGACGCTCTTTAACGAACCAGAGGATGTTACATACGTGGGAAAAATATCTGGAACGGGAAATTCGTGTAAGTCCTATAGGGCACAACGGCCTGTTTACACCATCCGCGATACAGTTGTGTAGCGGTACCAACAAGTTGTTACAAATTTCAAATCTTAATATTACTAATCCAAATTATCAGTCAATGCGCGTGTAGGATTTAGACGAATTTGGCGTTCAGACATCACTCATCTTTTTGATCCACGGGGCTATCTCTAGACTACAGAGGACGAGATTGGTAGTGCTTGCCAACGAATTCAGCCTACACTAGACTAATTGACGACGATCCACAAAAAGGAAACTAAAACCCAACGGGGATAAAACCAAAACGGTGGTGGGTTGCTGAAAGACTTTTGCGGCTGAGGAACCTTCTCTGTGCTCAGAATCAACATACTCCTTTTACCACAACGGCTCGCTATCCGGACGTTTTATTGGACAGACATCTACCTAGCTGCAGCTACAGATTCTAACGACCTGTGGCATCATATCCCATTTTCAAAACCTTAGTTTCTTTAAAAATCAAACTTCTTTAGTGCTTAGCTTCATTCGACCTCATATTAATTGCCCATGTGAAACTGGAGCATAACGCATCCCTATCATCCTACAAAATTTAGTGGGATCCAATAATTTACTTATGGCAAAGTCCTATTTCAGTTAATGCGCAATGCAACGAAAACCTTGGTATTCTGATGTACATAGCTTATCTCTGATTCCTTCGACATAGATTCACCTCAAGATGCAATTCTACCCCATTCCATTGACACGAGAACTACTGTCTGTCTAGATGGCTCAGTTGGTTAGACGCTGGCCTGCCGAACCCAAGGTCGCGGGTTCAAATCCGGCCCAGACCGATGGTTTTTAAGTGTGTTTAAAAACGACGGCTCCATGTCGGTAGATTTACAGGCATCTAAAAGAACTCCTGCGGGACCACATTCCGGCACACCGGCAACGCTGATGTGATCCTGGTAATTGACAGTGTTGTTAAACAACAAAATAGTGATGGTAATGAAGATGATAGTAATCGTAATAGTAGTGGTAATAATAGTAATAATAATGATAATAAGAATAAGAATAATAATAATGATAGCGATAACAACAATAACGATAATAACAATAATGAAAACAATAATAATAATGAAAACAATAATAATAATAGTAATAGTAATAATAATAATAATAATAATAATAATAATAATAATAATAATAATAATAATAATAATAATAATAATAATAATAATAATAATAATAATAATAATAATAGTAATAGTAGTAATAATAATAATAGTAATAGTAATAGTAATAGTAGTAATAATAATAATAATAATAATAATAATAATAATAATAATAATAATAATAATAATAGTAATAGTAGTAATAATAATAATAGTAATAGTAATAGTAATAGTAGTAATAATAATAATAATAATAATAATAATAATAATAATAATAATAATAATAATAATAATAATAATAATAATAATAATAATAATAATAATAATAATAATAATAATAATAATAATAATAATAATAATAATAATAATAATAATAATAATAATAATAATAATAATAATAATAATAATAATAATAATAATAATAATAATAATAATAATAATAATAATAATAATAATAATAATAATAATCCTAATAATTTGATAGCACAAGCTAACTCATTCAGCTCATCTCTCTTCAGCTTTGGTGAAGCAGAAGACCGGGCGTCATTAATGTTCATATAACTTAAAATACGTTCTTGTAAAGAAGGGTGCAATGGACCTGGTACTTATATTAACAGTGTTCTGTAACCCCACCACATAAATAAAGGAATAAATAAACAAAAGCACTGTATATGAATCCCCAATATGTAAGACTAGCAATAGACCTGGCCCTCGGAGACAACACCTTAACGCACGTCTATAGAAATGGCAATATGTTAGTTGATGTATCGTAATCAGATTTACGTATTGTTACAGAGCACTGCATTGATTGGATATAGGTTGAAGCTCTACATGTGCCACAGTCGCTATATCACCTCCTTTCTTGCTTTCTTCCATTAGATCATGACCTTAATTTCTTCTCTCCAGAGCTAATCTTAGTTTACCCTCCAGACTCTTCATTGTTTAATTACGTATCAGTATCACTATGGATCTGCAATGGATTGAATCGAGATATCTTTGTCTCTTGTAGACGGTGATGTTGACAGCTGTTTTCAATTGGGGATTTCACATTCACTGCGAAGGAGTTAAGAAAACGCTGTACAGAAAGAGGTATATTTTAAAAAAAATGCATTTTAATGGTCAAGATTAACTCCCTTGAAGTATAAATAACATGCTGTGGATCGAGTAGACGTTTCCTTAATTCTTCTTTCCATGTACATATTATGACATCTGAAAGGTAGTTTGAAGTATCTCAGGGTTTCAATTTGAGTCTTCTTTTTGCAGCTACTCCACTTCAACTCTAAACAAGCATTCGAAATACCTTCTTCCTTATTTGTCTAAGCATTTTCGGTATATGTATCTTCACGGCTTCGTTTATTCTCCACTTTTACAATTTATTTGACAATTAAGATATGGGAGCGGTGGTTTCAACTTAAACGAGTTTCTGTTTTTATTATACAGTTATTTTAAGAATATCTGAAATTCGCTGGGAAATTAAGAGAAGTACAATATTATTTTGTCTTGGCCCTTGAGTTGAACCATTCTGCTTAACCCCCGATCCCCGCTGTGTGTAAGTTCACAATTGCTGGTGTTTAGGAATTAAACACTTGGATAAGTGAAGAATGATTGGAGGAAAATCTCTGCATTTTCATACCACTCCTTCCTTTCTAACACAACCTCTATCTTTTGTTTCATTTTGAATACGATAGGCTTTTCAATTTTGCTACTCGTGCTCAGATTTTGGAATAGGAACACTAGTTCTGCTAAACATTGGCATGTATTCTCTTGGTTTTTCGAACACGATGCCAGACAGACAAGTCGTTTGCCATGCAGAGAACTGAATATATAGTTTGTCCTATCCTGTAAAAGCAAAGGACAAATAGAAGCTGTGCCTGCATTCGACAGAGGCAGCAGGCTTCTTGGTGGTAAACAAGAGCATTGTAAGCGTGCGGTCTCAAATAGCACGCTCGCACGGAAAGCATTGAGCAAGGTTGGTGCAGCCGACTCACCAGCATTTGGCCCAGGCTGCTTGCTCGAGGTTTGTATGGCTATTGAGTGCAATAGGGGAGTAACTTAAAGTACGCGAGAGGAGGGAGGCTTTAGGGCGCTCAACTGCTATGGTCATAGGAGGGGGGATACTATCTGTTGTGGACCTAGGGGCTTTGACGTCTTGTGAATCAGTTGAAGTTGTGGCGCTCCACTACACGCAAATGTAGACGTACAGAGGCGAGAAAGAACTTAATTTTTCAAGATATTTAGAATTGGGATTCCATTTTTGTCCTCCACTGTTAAGGGACACTGGGAGTGAAATTTTGGTCAAAATTGTCAAAAAGTCGAAAATTGTTTTTTTACCTTAAAATGTTCCTGGAACACCGGTGCATTTGCATCAGCTAACATTTTTCACATTCCCCACTCCATGTGGCCATTACGGCACTTTCAAATAGTGCTCTACCCTTAACGTACACAGGATGCTCCTATATAAAAGCCTGTTTTTCTCAAAACTACATTTCTGCACATTCCAAAAGAAGGTCGCGCCTGAGTTTTGCTTCAAATTCAATGAAAATTTCCAAAAGTATTCATAAATAGCAGATAAACAAAACTATGATTCAATATTGATGTTATCATTAACATAAATTCCAAAAACATTTTTTGTATGAAAATAATCAATAATTTTTAAGATTAAACTTTCTTTGTTATTAAAAGAAATATGTACAGCATAATCAGCAAACGTATTTGAAATATCTCTTCATACAATTGTTACCCATGTTTTAGAGTATCAGTTCTGCCAATATAAATGAATTTTGGAAAGGCAATAGACGCGAGCTCTATTTTGAAAATGTGCCTATTAAATTCATAAAATAATTTATATATCATAAACGAATTATCCAATTTTAATGAAATTTGGTATACATCCTATTCTCATATAAATACAAACACAGTAAAAATTTCAGAAAAATATATCAAGAAATATGGGACTTTCAAATTTCACCCTCAGTGTCCCTCAGAGGCGAGAAAGAACTTAATTTTTCAAGATATTTACAATTGGGATTCCATTTTTGTCCTCTATTGTTAAGTGCAATAAGAAAAACTTTGGTTGCGTAATACTGAAATGTGTTGTAATTAGTTTCATAACATTACTAATGAACTGAAGTTATAAAGCCAATCTTAAGAACTATATAAAATACTGTTATCATAACCTCAGAGAATTTTTACTGGATAGATAAAAGGAATTAAATTGGAAGAGCATGTGTAGAACTTGACAGAGCTATGGAACGCTAATAGGAAGTAAATCGTGTTCATAGGGACAGTTATGTGCAACACAAGTCACACAGGATGTAGGTATCCCACAGGAATCATTGTAAAGGTGAGGCGAACTTGTTTAAGAGGCATCTCCCTCGCGGGTAAACTTCACTCGAGGGAAAACAAATGAGCAAAAGCAACTGAGAACAATCTTCTATTTTCCTCTAAAGGCACTTATACGACGCATTATAGTGTATTAATATATCAATAGCTAATAGGATTAGAGAGGGAGAGATATATCCGTTGTGTAATATATAGTCTCTTAGGGATTGTGCACATATTTGTATTGGTAATTGAGTACAATGTAATCAACAATATTACATCACTATTTGCTTCAATTGCGGACCTATAATCTTAATTACTAGGAGTAATATGTTTTCAGGTTCGTTAGTTCCTCCAAGTAGGCGTAGCTCAGATGGCGTGACGCAGAGTAGGCAGGGATCGCCGTAAAGAATGTCGCACCAGAACTAGGGCAAAGGTGTGAAGTAAAACGGATAGTCTATACGACATACGTTGTTCATTTCACGGCCCAGTTACGACTATGCAGAAAACATCAGGTATGTGATTGGTTTGTGGAAAAACTGAAATTGTGTGCCTAGTAGTCCTGTTAAATGTGGTTGCAACTGCACCCGCTGTTTGACCTGGGCCGTTCTTGCCTGTTGCACAATATGGTGCTTTAGTTGTCCTTGGTTGACCACCTCCTCTCCTTTGGGTAGCAGTACATGTGGTTTGGCATGCTCCCCACACTTCGTCCTTCTTCTTGTTTCCCGATGATTCTTCCCCGTTGTTGTAGTGTTTAACACCCACTTTTACTACTACGGCACCGCAGGCGGTGACACTGATGGTACATGGAATGAAGATGGAGCACCGGTGGAATGAGATGGCGGGGGAAACCGGAGCACCCGGAGAAAACCCGCCCTGACGCCGCTTCGTCCACCACGAATACCACATGTGGGTCCCTGGGATCGAACCCGGGCCGCCTAGGTGATTCTTCCCCGTGTGGAGTCATCCAAATGTTATCTACAGGTCATGTTGTAATGACGAGCACCACTATAGTGCACCGTAATAGGTCACCAAATGCCACACGCTATCTAGTCCTGTTGCAGGACCAGATTACTTTGGCGCAATGTCCCACTGAATTCACGTGACGTCTAACTTTCTGTCTACAGGTAGGAAACCTCTGGAAACATGCTCTCGCACATTCATTCATTTCCATCAAGTAGTTAATATGTTACGTTTATTTATCAACTTCGTTCTTAGGTTTTGCACAGCAGTGTATTTTGAACATCAAGAACATTGGAAAGGACAAGCACTACTAAACTTTATATAACAATTAGGGATTAACATAAAACACAATCTCTTCCTTCTCTATTAGTAAGTAGAGAAAACGCTGATGACCTAGAAGTTGAGCGCCCTTAAACCAAATCAAATCCAAATAAGTAGAGAAATTATTGCATTCCACTCAAAAATTCGATGTGGAGATTTTATATGTTTTGAGTCTTCCTGAATCCAAAAAAAGCACTTTTAGAAAAAGGTCCGTGTGTGTGTGTCAGTCTGTGAACAGCATAACTGAAAAACGAAAAGTCGGTTAAAAACCGAAATTAATATTTAAGTTTAATGTGCTTCAAGGATGCGACACAAATATTTTGAGGAAAATTGCTCCACCCTAAACTACCCATTACATGGAAAATGTTTCGAAAATTTTGATTTCCTGGAAAGTGGCCCTAACGATTTTGATTAAAACTACATATGTTTAAGATACCTTTATAACAAATAAAATGTATATTTTGAATTTTCTGCCTATAGCCTATCTAGTCCTGTTTACTCTGGAAAACTTTTGAATAACTCCTAAATCGTAAGAGGTAGACCAAATCTTACTATACAAAACTTAGTCTTGCTAAAACACACAATTTATGTCCAAATAATTTTTTTGTAGAGTGAACCATTTCGAAAATATTCCTTGCTATTTGTAACAGTTTCGGAAAACTTAAACTTTCGTCAAATGCAACATCGTAGTTCATTTTTACTTTCTCTACTGGCAAGTAGAAGGAAGTATTGTATTTCACTCAAAAATTCGATGTCGAGATTTCATCGGAAATATATGTTTTGAGTCCCCCTGAATCCAAAAAAAGTATTTTTAGAAAAAGGTCCGTGTGTGTGTGTGTTGTGTGTGTGTCTGTGTGTGTCAGTCTGTGGACAGCATAACTGAAAAACGAAAAGTGGGTTAAAAACCAAAGTTGGTATTTAAGTTTAATGTCTTTCAAGGATGCGACGCGAAGATTTTGAAGAAAATAGCGCCACCCTAAACTACCCTTTACATGGAAAATGTTTCGAACATTTTGATTTTCTTGAAAATGGCTCTAACGATTTTGATTGAAATGTCATACGTTTAAGATATCTGTATGACACATGACATGCATATTTTGAATTTTCTGGCTATAGCCTATGTAGTGCTGTTTACTCTAGATGACTTTTGGATAACTCGTAAACCGTAACAGATAGACAAAATCTTACTGTACAAAAAATGTAGGTTTTGCTAAAACACGCAATTTATGCCCAAATAAAATATTTTGTGGAGTGAACCATTTCAGAGATAATCCTTGTTATTTGTGTCAGTTTCGGAAAACTTAAAACTTTCGTGAAATGGAATATCGTTGTTCATTTTTTATATATTAAGCGTGCAAGGAGAACGGGATCTCAAAGCTTTAAAAGATCTGACTATCGATCAAAGCCTGTATTCTCATATTCTCATATTCCCCTTGCACCTACAAGGAAATAAGCAATAAGATAATTTCTGCAAATGCTTATCTTAACTAACACGAATAAGAGTTTGTAAGAATGGTTAGTACAAGTCATGTGAGTGCAATACATCATTTTTAATCAATGTGGTATATCATCCACATATTTTCTGATGTGGATGTTTTTAAAAATGCATAATGTGGAACATTTCTATTATCATAATCAATGTCCTACATGCTGAGGATTTGCCAAATCATACATATGCATTACCTTGAGTATTACAGTGCTCTGACTCTAAGCAGAGGGGTAACATCCCCTACCCTCGTGTAATTAACACGTTATCAGAAAACTTGCTTAGAGCTAAATTAAAGTAACACGCTTACTTTGAAAAAGCAGCTTTATTTAGCTGCGAGGCGTTCTTAATTACATGCAGGGAACGAATTTCTGTAATAGTTCCTGTGGATGTAGCGTGGCCTTTGTTATTCTTCCAGCTCTCCTTAATAAATGAGCCTATTCCCTACAAGGAGTATATTTTGTGACGCTATTCTTCGCCAAGAAACTCAGCTACAGGATGATAACTCTGTTTATGCACGCCACATAAACCACCAACATTGTAAAAACATCAAGTTTCCACAGTTACGGTATTAATGTTTTTTATGAGAAGGCGGTATTCACAGCTTCAACTGATGCTATATTATATTTCATTTAGGATCTGTAATCAACTGCATGTGTAATATATTAAATAATTTATGTTTTCAATTACTCTTAGATAAGGAAGCATGTTGTGGGACTACTTAACGGTAATATATGCAGTAATAAATAACTTTTCTCCTCCTTCACTACAGAAGTATCTTGTACACGTGGCGGGGCCCTAATGACCAAGTTGTCGACGGGCCCTTAAACCCAACACACTCACTCACTTGTACACGTGGCGAATGACCTTGGTAGGATCTACGTAACTAACTTCAAGCAACTTCATGGTCGGGGTAACATCTCTGTTTCCTTCCTTGAAATTAACAAGACCCTGCTGATAATGTGAGCAGGCACTGTATTTAATCACGTACTGTTTCCTATGTTTACTGCACGGAAGTCGGAGATATACTAACCTGGCACCCCTATGGTAAATACAAAAGTGAACTCGACCATAAATCCTGCGCAACTATCGGCCATTCGCCACGTCTGAAATACTCTGTACAGCTTACAGTAGGTTATACACGAAGGGGGACACCTCGCATACTGCGACCTACATCAATCTATTGTGACTACCATCCCTCAAGAGGAGGGGATAATGTGAAAGAACCGCAGGAGGCTACAGGTAGCAGGTAGTAGGGCCGCAGAGAAGCGCAAAGTTGCTGACACTTCTGGGCTCGAAGACCCGTCTTGCTACTGGAGCTGCCTAGAGAGGGTGATAAAGACCCGTTCAACCAAGCAGCCCTCTAATGTCCACTGGGAGTACTCTTTCCTTTGAGCAAGCATCCGCGCCATTTTTACGGCACCGCGAAATCTAGAAGCACACCTAAAGGATGAGGAGGATTTGTGGGATTTTTTTTGGAATATATTTGTGACATTCTATGAAGATCCTAAACGTAAATATTAAGTTTGGTATTTATCCGACATTACGCTTTTTAAATTTTGCTTTTCATAGATACAGGTACCCGAAACACAGATTCACGCATACATACGCGGCTCTTTTCACGCTTCCTTTTGGATCTCGATTCAAAATATGTATTTCCGGTGAAATCCGTATATCGAATTTGTGGGTGGAATACAGCATCTCCTCTACCTATTAGGCACATGACAGAGAAAAAGTAGTGAAGCGAGATGTCTCAATCAATTTTACTCTAATAACGACATCTAAATCATTACCTGTTCGAGGTTTGAGCTTAAACTATAAAACGTGATACAACGCGATTTTGATGATCATGGTGAGAACAACTGAATATTTGTAACAATAATGCATGAGCACATAAATGAGTTGATGTTCCAAAGGGAATCCCCTCTAGACTCTTTTCTGACTTACATTCTAACTTACAAAATAACTATAACAATGGAATTTTATAAAATAATCTTGGAAGGTAAGTTTTATCTTATAGGACATGAAAGGACTATTCTTGAAATTGGCTAGATGACCTTGAGATTCATCAATGTCATGGAATATACTTCCATGCACGTGTAGATTTTTAACTCGATTACCCAGATTGTGATACGGTTTACATGGTGATGAAATATTTAGAATATCTATCCGATCAATAAAACATTGTTTTAAAGCAAGATTCTTGTATATCGTGATCAATGAAGTATATTTTCAATATAAACGTCCATGTTTTATTCTCATTTATCTACAAGGGTTGACTATGACTAGGGAACGCAGAAGGCACCTCGCCCCTCAACGCAAAGCGGATCTTTTATGCTTACCTCCCCCACGAGGAACGGATGAGATGAAGGAACCGCTATGGGCTATGGGCCGCGTGACAGAGACGCGCAGGGATCCCTAACAATTTCAAGCTTGATGACACGATCACAACGGTGGGCTGCTTAAGAAGGCTTCCCTCTGGCGGAAACGGGGAGAACAGCTATCTAAGGCGATTCGAAGAAGGTTGCCATCTGGCCGGGCCGAGAGGAACTCTTCAACGAGCAAGCATCTTCACCATCTGTGCGTCATCGACACTGTACAGCCCCTAAGACTACCCCAAACTTGAAAGAGGAGGCGAAATTATAGGACGTGATAAGAAATGAAGGTCTTGGAAGAAGAAAGGTGAACCCAGTATGGGTCAGAGCCATGGTCAGAGTAGCTGGCCCTAGGAATCGAGCCCAATTTCACACCACTTTCGGACATACACATTTATTTCAATTTTTGTGGTAGTTAGTTGTATAATTTAGTAGAATTATATAATGATATGTGTGATGGATTGCCTTGAAATTTCGTAGTAATCAAAACTTCATGGGGAATTCTGGACAAAATGTAAGGTATTTAGTAGGCTGATTCGGGTGGAAGAGACTTCCTGAAGGTTTCGTCTTTGCCACCTCTGATGCTGTCCGACTGTTCAAACAAAGATGCACATCTGCGCGTGGACATACAAACCCATAAAAGCTTTTGTGAAAATATTTGCTTCTGTTTTTATTCATGAAGTCTCAAAGTTTGACAGGCAGACAAGGCGAGGAAGCCTTACGATTTCGCAAGAGCATAGATATTTTTGTAAGAAAAGCATGCTTGACATATTGGAGTTTCAGACATTTGCTTTTGACATTAACCAGTTACACACATTGGCGAATAAATGTAAGCAGTGTCTGAAGTGCCTATGTAAAAATAGAGCATCAAGATATTCTGATATAGAGCTCG
Source organism: Tenodera sinensis (assembly GCA_030765045.1). NCBI lineage: Eukaryota > Metazoa > Arthropoda > Insecta > Mantodea > Mantidae > Tenodera > Tenodera sinensis. Next base: position 35,050,421 of record CM060964.1, read on the forward strand.
CCGTAATCACTAGGAACAGCAATTGTATGCTCTATCAATTTCTTTAATATCTATGCATTTATACATTGAAAAGTTCTATAATGTGCATATGCTCAAATAAGAAGTATTAAAACATCATATTGACATAAAATACAAATGTCAGGCAGTTTTGTATAATCTGTCCATGAATAAAGCTGTGGTGGAAACCATATGAACTATTAGCTACTCAACTTTACCTTTGATATTGAAGAGTTAGGATATACCTTTGTAACTAGCTCTGTCGCTCACTGCTTTTGGTATGATTGCAGGGAAACAAAGGTCCATTTTACGTCATCCTCGTGTCATAAAGAGGCGAGGAAACAACTGAGGAGAGAGTTACAGATATGAGTCGATCAGTGTGTCAGTGCGTGCGAGGGGGGGGGGGGGGACGTGCGTCGAGTCATATCGCCGGAAAGAGACAGAGAAAGTGAAGAAAGACAGTGAAAGGAGTCAAGGCTACTAGAAGCAAACAGTTGTGAGTTGTAATATCATGAAATACTGTGGATGTGTTAACGTCAGTAACTGTGTTTTCGTGCAAAAGTTTGGATGAAAAATGAATTGATAGAAAAGTAACTGGACTGATGTCTTTTTTTCACAATATAACTAACAAACCTGGCAAAATATGGATTATATACACCATAAAAAGTGCTTAAATTATTGGAAATATAGTAATCAACTGACAGACTAAGTAAAGGTGCTTTCTGGCAGCAGAAAGGGCATATGCATTTGTATAAAAATTCTGTCCCCAGTAATTACTAACAATTACGCTATAGGGTGCAACGGATAGTGTGTCATAGCTGATAGCGTACATTCTGCTATTGTTTGCAGTTTAAACGTCCTACATTCTTGAATAGCAGAGAGGGGATAGTCCTAAGCTAATTTCTCTATCAAGACCTCGACCCAACTGATCTAATTGAAGTCTGGCGTTGGCCCTTAAGCCGAGTCCCAATCAAGGAGTTCCGTTGTTGAAGTGAAGCTCGAGCTCGTGGCCTGGAGGACGTGTTTACACGGCAGCCATGAAATGATGTCTGGTCCTGGGAGAATGGGTAGGTAGCTCAAGTACACGTAAATGTTGACCTATGCAAATGAAGTTTCACATTCCGTTTCGTTTGATCTGGTCGAGTGGATTTCATTATCCGAAAAGCAAAGTACCATAGCACTGTAAGAAAAAGCGCGCAGGAACTACGACTGTTTGCAGGAAAAACAGAAAGACCGGGAACTAAAGAGAGAAATTTCTGTTCCTTCTACGAGAACAGGACAAACATTAAGGTTTAATTTCCCAAATAAAAACTATCTGCTAACAGAGTAATAAGTTCTTCATGCAAGCTCATTTAATTATTCTTTAGGGTTCAAATATAGCATCAATTACTAACTCTCGTTCTATATGATGGTGCTCGTGACTTAATATGCTCAATACTTTGTTGGCACAGTAAGAAAACAACTTTACTAGGGCAGAAGAGGAATATTAATTTTATGAGGCATTGGTGGAGATGCAGTTTTACATATATTCCGACTCATGCAGATCCTTAGCACCACTGGAATACTGAACACATACAGTTGAGCTACATAAAGCTAAACCCCCATTTTGGGATGAGATAAAACATGCCAACCAAAACAATACAGACGGACACAAACATTACCAGATCATGTGTATATTCAGGTATCAATAACATGTTTAAATGCAATCAAATATTCTTATTGTGCATCTTCTATAACACTATTCCGCACTATATTTTGCGTAATATACGTACTAGCTGTTTTTCATGACAACGGTTAGAAAATAATAATAATAATAATAATAATAATAATAATAATAATAATAATAATAATAATAATAATAATAATAATAATAATAATAATAATAATAATAATAATAATAATAATAATAATAATAATAATAATAATAATAATAATAACAATAATAATAATAATAATAATAATAATAATAATGATGATGATGATGGTAATAATTTATTATTATTATTATTATTATTATTATTATTATTATTATTATTATTATTATTATTATTATTATTATTATTATTATTATTATTATTATTATTATTATTATTATTATTATTATTATTATTATTATTATTATTATTAAATTGACAAGTCGTGAAGGGAAAGGAAAACCTTTAAAGTTTTTTTACTCTCCAGTGCTTTATAATTTAAATTTTAGAAGTTCTTATATAGAGAAGTGAAATAATTACTTCAATATTAACCTTTATTTTAGCATAAAAATAAATAATAAGCTACGTAAGATAAAGTAACAAACAGCATCTCATAAAATATTCATTTAAAATTTAAATACAATTATTTTGTGAAATGCATGTGTTGAAATACCTTTAAGTACCCAGATTTTTTTTTTTTTTTTTTCCCCATTAACATCCTCCAACATTGTGTCATATCGGACGATAAGTACCCAGAGTTGCATTTACTTGAATTAATAAGGATGTATACTATTTTTATTAAAATTGTTTGCTTTAAGTATGTGGTTATTTGCCAATTATAATTTACCCATCTGTCCTACGGCTTAAAAGCAACTTCCATTTCATCTCAACGATTTTCTTCTGTAGTTTCCCGACTTAAAGATGAACAATTAGATTTAGGTAGGGTCAGTTGGTGCCAAGTATTACCTATCGGTTTTATAATTTTTTTCAGTTTTATTTGTTTTTTTAGTGATAGTGATGATTATTATAAACTGCAAAAAATGGCGAGATTTAAGAGTCTATGAATTCAAAACGTATGTATAAGCAGTGATAAAAGATTAACGCCGCATAATACGCGATGAAACAGGTAAACCATCTCAGTGATCATACTAAAAGTATACAGAATTGCCATTATCTACTGAATACCCCTTTTGCTTATATTTCTCCTTAGGTGATTAATTGAGTTTCAAGCTAGAACTTGTCAGAGGTAGAGCCTGAAAGTCAAGCAATATGCTTTTTAATTTGTATGGATGTATTACAGAGTTAAATAGAGAGATACGAACTGGTTTGAGAATTTAATGTCACAATAGCTCAATGGTTAGAGCAGCCGCCTGGTAAGCGGAAGGTCTGTGGTTCAAATCCCAGTTGTGGCATTGAATTTTTAAGTTCCAGTTCTACCTCTCAAACTTTGCCCACACACGACTTGTGTGTTTAAAAACACTAACAGTAAGTTTGTTGGCACAAATAAATAATAATTACCATCTGAAGGTTATTTAATCCTGGGACATAAAGTACTTACAATAGTAAGTCACCATTGGGGTAATTTGTCTCTGATGTGAGACTGCCTTTGTGGTTTACCAGGAGAAATACGAACTGCTTTGAGAATTTAATGCCATTCTGGCAGTCTGTTACAATAGCTCAATGGTTAGAGCAGCCGCCTGGTAAGCTGAAGGTCTGTGGTTCAAATCCCAGTTGTGGCATTGCATTTTTAAGTTCCAGTTCTACTTCTCAAATGTTTTCGTACATTTAGGAATGATAGGGTCAGTTTTTATTTTGCATTTTTGGCATCAGTTACCTATTCCAAGGATTAAAGCATTTCTTGCCTGTTTTGGTTTGTTATGTATTTTTCCTTTATTTATACATTTAGAAAGTAAATAAGGAATTTCAATGTATGAAATCGAAAAAAAAGTTGTACAAATAATGTAATGACACCTCCACGCCACAAAGGTATTTATTCAGCATTTAGTTCGCTATGAACGCTTTTGATTGTTTACAACCAGTCAAAAAATTAGCTCCTCAAGCGATTCAATTAAGCTCTTTGAATAGCAGAGCCTATGAAAGGAATGCAGAGTACGCCGGGCATAATGAATACCAGGAAAGAGACAGGAAGAGGTCAGGTCCCATGAGCCATTGTTCCTCACATGCTTCTTTTTGTCACGCTGCTGATGATACGCAACGAGATGAGGCATCTAATTCAGGGAAAGGTAGATATTCAGTTCTCTTAGCAGGTCAACTAATTATATAGATAATCTGTTGGCTTGTTATTAAAGACAACGTAAGTGTTCGTGTTAAGATGCTGCAATTAAGTTCATCACTGAATAATAAATTACACAGCTTTGTTCGCGAATTCCGCTCAGACTCACTTTCTACTGCTGGAACAATACTCTTTTGTAAAATCTTTGAAAAATCCGTTGATCATAGAACAGCACCTTATAATACAATATTTCTTGGCAGCTGAACACAAGTGCAAGGTTTGTAAAATAGCCGGGTCTGAGACACTTTGCAGTTGCAATATCCAGCAGACAATCTCAATTTTCGCTGGATCTATGAAATGCTTTCTTGGACTGCATTTTGGAAGCTGGAAAATCAATCCCTCAGGAAGTTTCTACAGAAGTACACTAAAGAAAAGGTTCCACCAGAACACACAATAAGAAAAAATTGCCTGAATGCCTGACTTCAAGACACCCTGCACAAGTTTCGAAGTGGAGTTACGCGTTCCATTCATGAAACTATGATGCAATGGGTCCTACATGGCAACAGCATCATCGAAACTATGAAATCAACGCAAAAGGACCCTGGAGTATATGTTTCGGCCACGCAAGAGATGGAAAGAGCAATTAATTACACAATGGCACAACTGTTTACAAATTCTTTAATGCTACTCTGGCCACAGAGAGTACAGCATGATAATGCCCTGATTTTTGTTACAGATGGGGCGCCTTGCTTGAAAGAGGCACCTAAAGCCTTAAAAGTTCTCTTCCTGAAAATGTTCTATCTCATATGTCTAGCCCAATGGTTGCACAGAATTGCCGATGAAGTAAGAAGTTTGCATCCTCTGGCGAATAAGTTGGTTTTAAACACTTCCTCAAATCAGTCTTTAGAATACTGGTTTCTAAAGACTTGGCACTACAGCTAGCTTTACCTCCACAGCCAGTTTTCACTAGATGGAGAACCTTTATCTCTGCAACCACATTACTATAGCAACAATTTGGTAAGACGTGAGGTATTTATGCTCTATCTGAAGACGAAGCTGCATCGGTTCACGAGGTAAAGAAGATGTTGCACAATGAAGTATTCACCGATGACCTGGCGTTTATAGCAGCACATTGTAATGAGCTACTGGAAGCAATGCTGAAGTTGGAGAAAAACGTGATACGCTAGTGTCATCCGTGGCCATCTTTGAAAGAGTAAACGAACTGCTGCAAGTAGCAGGAGAGAAAGTAAAAACTGCTAGTGAAAAGTGTCAACGTATTGTGAGTGCTAATGTGGGACTAGAAAAACTTTTGTGATATTCTGAAACTGAATTTTCTGCTGTAATTGATATGAGTCCTTCCGAGGTAGCTTCATGCTCCAGTCACTTCAGAGGAAGTAGGGCATTCTTTTTCCATGATGAAAAATGTTCTCAGTGACAGGCGGCTGACTATGACAATTGACATCTTGAAGAAACATATTGCTTTTGGTTGTAATCAAGACAAGTAGCAGTAAGTACTTTATGTGATAAATGTTTTATTAATTGCCTTAGATAGCTGTTTTCATTACTGTTGTTGTGTTTAACGCCCGCTTTTACTACACACGGCACCACAGGCGATGACACTGATGATATATGGAATGACGATGGAGCACAGGTGGAATGAAATGGTGGGGAAAACCGGAGAACCCGGAGGAAACCCACCCCAGCGCCGCTTCGTCCACCACAAATCCCACATACGGCGCCTGGGATCGAACCCGGGCCTGTTTTCATTTATAAAGATTGGGATTACTCTCTGTTTTCATGTTTCACAAATGCCTATTTTAACCCAAATACGTTTCTGTACTTCCGAACTCCAGTCATAAGTGCACAAATATCTATAACGACAATAAGCATACATTAACTTCAATTAAACTGCCGAAAAACTGTAAGTGCTCGTGATATTACTGAATATTGGCGAGTAAGATGTTTTGTTTATTATAGATGGATACAACACCTGTGACAAAGGAACAGCCATGTTAGGATCTGTCGAGGGAGTTCATGACTAATAAATAACCAAAGAGGTTTAAAGATTCGATTTCTGGTTTTAAAACTTGTAACTTGTAACTTTGGTTCCAAATCCAAATTCGAGGAATTTACACAAGATGCTATATCACTGCTAAACTTTTGAACCGGAAGTATGAAAATGCTCTGGTATACTCCCTAGTGGCAGGTATAAAGGCTCAAATGTATTAATCATTCGAATCACTGCTTCTTGCGTAGGCTGTCGGCAAATTCAGAGGGAGCGAAGAGACGACGAAGGAAACGATTTCCTGATAGTCGCCTACCCGGTGTCTACTGAAGGATTCCGGCGCGCAACTCTCAGGCTCGAGATGTGCAACTCATTCGTCGGTCAAGACCACCAACGGACGTCTACGACCATCGAGCTATGGCTGCAGACTTGTATATTGCGAGTGACTTCGTGCACAGCATCTGCATCGTGAAGGGTAACCATTGCCAGCCTCTTATGTAGGACGTACTATCCCCACCAGTACTCTTTTCTTATCTTTAATTACATTCACCAACATAGTTAAACATACTAATCTGCTCTGCTTGTCGCACTACATTTTAAAACAATTCAGCTCGTAAGATATCGATACTTTTTGTCTCCTAAATTTACAGACGTGATTGTCCATTTCAACGCACGAATTGATCTAATTCTTCCACATAATACTTTAACTTCAGGTTCAAACTACTTCTCCTTTGGCATTCCAAAGCAAATGAACTCTGAAAATAGCTGAACCAATCATTTGGGCTAATAATTACATTTCCTTTCCTGTTCTTTTACACACTGATTTATGCTCGATCCCTAAGGCTCTAGGCCTACTCCTTGCTAGTTTTTTTGTTTAATTAACGTCTTGTACTTTCTATGAAATTGCAACATAAAGTTTGTACCTATATGTTGATGAAAATGAAATGCACATTTTTTTAGGGGAAAGGAGCAATAGAGGCAAGAGAGAGAGAGAGAGAGAGAGAGAGAGAGAGAGAGAGAGAGAGACAGAGAGACAGACAGACAGACAGACTAGGTGGAAGCTTTAGGTAAGCAAGAAGTGGTTAGAAAGCGATAAAAAGTCATTACTGAAAAGCTTTTTAATGATCAGAAACATGAAATTAAAATTGGGGAGTTCTTATGGAAGATTAAGATGAAGTGGAGATGGTCAATTGGAAAAAAAATCATGACGGCAATTTATAAGAATACAACTTGCTTTAGATATATGTAATCAAGTCGATAGTGTAGATTTTGATTTTGGTGGACTTGGTCAAATAGCTGGGCTAATGATCAGTCCATTGGGTGTCTTTACTTAGCAGAAAAATAAATCAAGTAAATAATCTATACCGAATGGTGCTTGTGCGGGATGTTTGTGTAGCGTGACAGACGAAAATGCCTCGCTACTGTATAGACATACTAGGAGTCCTAGATAAGAATTGTGATATGATCCAGGTATCTTATATTGCGATGAAACTATAGTCCTTTAAAGTGGAACAAGCTATGTACTAATGGAAAACTGATTATCCTATCTGGATGCAACAAGGTAGACTCCAAGTTCCCTGGAATGCCAAAGTATAGCATGGAAATCATGGAGATAACGTCCTCGACGTTTTCTTCTTCAAGCATCACATGACTGGTTAGAAATTGCGACGCTTACTTCGGAGAAAGCAACACCAGTAGGTCTGCTGGAACATGTCCTACCGCACTGGTGATAAGCCATTAATTTCAGCAAGACGGCACTGGCTCTCCGCTATAGCACACCCATTCAGGAGGAACTGGATTGGGATTAATGGATATACGCTGTGACCAGCAATCGATCTCCAATTGCTTCCCATTGTGTACTTTCTGCACACGACAAGGCCACCGACCCATAGTCTATATAGTATTTACATCCTTTTGTGTCATAGTATACATATAATCTGCATTTTTGGACAACCCAATCATGTTTGTACTGGCTCAAGAAGATGTAAGTCGAATATCTTTTCAAATAAGCAAATAGCTGTGTAAAACGTCACGATGACATTTAATTAATCATATCCTATTTTCCTGTTCATTGTTTTGAATAAATCAGTTTAGTAACTGGGCATAGTTTATCTATTACGATGCGATATGGAAAATGTTACAAATTCCATATCGAAAATAGTTTGGAATAAGCGTTAGAAATCTGAACGAATCAGCTAAGAGCTGGAAGTCGCATTTCACGTACATCAGATGACATTAAATTTTATAATTTTCATGTGAAGTTATCAGTGGATATTTCGTAACTCCTGTTCCGCCTTGGGAATCATTCAGCATCTTTTGCTATGCGTGCTGCCTGCACTCAACCGAACGGATCGAATCGGACATAAGGTGCTTAAGGTTGCAGTGCTGTTATACAAACGAAGATGATGCAGGAAGTTGACTTTTACAATCTAATGTCTACGAAATTACCCTGAAATGTCAAAGTTAGTAATGACGGTTAACAAGAAAGGAGAGACCAAAGTAAGTGTATTGTGTATATTAATGTCTGCTCTGACGAATAATAATTGATTTGTTACTGTGATATTTCAAATATCAGTGACTAATAAAAACTAAACAGTTAGAAATGCATACTGGACAAAGGAACTGGTTATGAAGCAGTACTAACAGAGTACTTCACTCTCCATCATGTGGCAAGTTTAGTCGGTTTGATGGAAACACCTTTTCCTTTTTAGAAATGAGTAGATGGGACTACTAACGTATACTGAGTGATATTATTGTAACTCAATTAATGCAATGCTTTATATGCCAATTAATATTGCTTTATTTAAATCAATGTTATGTTTATTCCAAGTTCGTGTTTGGATTATCATTTCTATAGGAAAAACGAACCAAGATAATGAAGAAATCATACGACACTATAGCCAGAGAACTGTTTGCTAATGGCTGCCAGATTGCTCTAATATGAGGTACAATGGTCCTCAAATACAGACTCGCACATCTGTTTACGAGGAAGAACAAATCCTTTTCCATCAACCATGAATAATATTGGAGTATCTACAGGATGTCTTCAGTGTGAGATATTTCTGTTTATCCATTTAGTGGGGCCTTGGAGTGTAAGAGATACTGCAAAGGTAATTAATTGCTTCCTATCCTGGTGGAGACGCAGGAGAAGAAACAAATTAGAAATTCGATCCCTAAATGCACAGAAAAATATTGGGGTCAAGACGGGGAATAACGTGATAAAAACAGCAAGACCTACAGGGACCTTCCTACAGGGAAGGAAAATTTGACCCAAGATGCATTTCCTAGGATGAATACAGGGATACGGAGTATGTTTTCTGGCACTATGCTCTCAGCTAACATGTGTAACAGTCTAATATTTGATGTCAATGGGCCGCAGGGTTGCCAACTCGTACAATAATTATGGGGGCATACGATAATTTTAATGTTTGTACGATGGTTGACAACCCGTACGATAATTATGGGGGTGTACGATAATTTGAATGTATGATAGTTCGATATCGGCGAAATATCATTTTCACTGGTTTGTCCCACCAGCGAAATTAAACTAATTACATATAGCTACACCACCTTTGCCCTCATGGCCTGTCTTTATCCTCTTGTTGCCAGTGTACACAGATCTGATAATCTCAATGAAGAAGGCACTATTCAGAAAATTGATGATCAATGTAGAAAACTCGGAATAAGTGATATTCCGTGTGAAATAAAGAACATGCCTGAACCTGGCAGTTTCTGTTAAACACATGTCACCTTGGTGGAAATACTGATTTCAAAGAACTAGCGGCCTTTGCATTATCAGTGGTTTCCTTGCCCTACAGAAGCACTTCTTGTGAAAGAGTTGTTTTTTTTTCCTAAACCGGGTTTAATAAAACCCAAAGGTAGAAACAGATTGGCACTAGATACGGTAAATGAACTCAACTGCCGTCTCAACTTATGAAAGAATGTGGTGGATCTCAAAATCTGCAAGTCATTGAGATGCTAAGGTTTATCTCAACAACAAATTTGTGCAATGCTGCAACAGTTGAGGAAGAAGAACTTTCAGATGAATAGTGCGAGAAACATAAGTACTGAAGTTGTAATACTCGTTGAGGTCATCAATCTTGTAAGTGGTTATAATGAACATCGTTACTCTTATATTTTCATAAGTATTATACTGATATTTTTATTGTTGTAGCGTTTGCTTTATGATGTACGATAATTTTGAATCCAAATCTATAATTTTGAGTGGCTGCTACGATAATTTTACTTTTAAATGTTGGCAACCCTGATGGGCCGTGAACACTTTGGAGCTACGGAGAAAAGTATTTCTATGTCTACAGCTTGTCGAAATAAGGAAAGCAGAAGGAACGGGGCCAAACTTAAAAAAAAAAAAAAAAAAAAAAAAAAATTGGTGCATTCAAACACTTACTTCTGTGGTTGTTTGTTTTTTATTTCCTGTTGTTGCTTCTGTAATGTTTTTATAAGCAGTTTGTCTTTAGTTTTCCAAATGAAAAATGGAGGATCAACAAATTTCTAGTTGTGAAGGCATTTCCATTATTATGATTAGCTATTGTAGCTATTGAGTCTGTGGTCATTTAAGTTCAGTGAAACAGCTGCCATATGTGACACTTTACCCCTTATTATACATTAATCTAAAAGCATCATTAGGCTGTTCAAGCGTCTTTACTATCGTTTCTCAATGAGACGCTACAATGAAGTGCAATCAAATCTGAGGTTTCAAGGGCAGGCTTTCATATAGAACGCTTTTACAATTCTTATAATTGCCACGAAGATCTGGTATGAACAATGTGTCCAAGTATAGGGAAAACATTCTAAAACGATTCATTGAATCATGTCGTTTAGCCCGCCTCTATAGCGTGGTGATAGCGTGTTTGCCTCACGTGTAAACGTGTAAGGGGTCGCGAGTTCGAATCTCGCTTAGGGTGAGTTATCCGGATAAAGTTCTTTTTTCCCCGAGGTTTTCCCTTATCCTGAGATGACGAATGTCGGATAACTTAAAGCTCTATGGATCTCCGGCTCCTTTGAGCATCATTCACCCATTTCATTGATTCACCGTCCGATATGACACTACATTGGAGGACGTTAATTTAAAAAAAAATAAAAAAAAAAAAATAAAAAAAAAAAAAAAGATGTTTAGCAATATAAAATGTTCTTGGTATAGCACATGCACCGTTGCACACTTACATACCTCACAGTAATGTATTCGTATTCCGTATGTTATTACTCGAAATTGGTGCAGTACTTTCTGCTCAAATAATTACTCTGATGTAGGTTTATCCCTCAAGACTCATGGAAGAGAAAGCTAAAAACAGCAAACATTTGTTTTGTGTGTTCTTGGCTTATACCGATGCATAAAGCATGTCGGAGAAACTGTGATACTGTACAACTTACCTTGCATTTTGATCTAATATCGTAAATTCCAGAAATTGAAATTTTGAGCAACGTCATCTAGTCACAATGTTCATAGAAATAGACATACAAAGGACAAATTCCACTATCATTACACTTCACCTGTTACTAACTTGTTTAAGCACAACAAATCAGGACATGCTGAAGTGTTGGTACCCCTGTTCTTGACAAACATGTGCTCAATTTTCTTTCGGCACCAGTTTCCTATTTCACTATTTCCTCATATTCAGGGCAATGTGCAGACTAGCTGCCCTACTGTAAACAAACAGTGCAAACGAATACAGTAAAGTGGTTCTCAATGCAACGCCGTTGGCAACCCGGACCGGAGACCACTTATAACTCTTTACAACTAACACACTCTATATATACTTTTCGGTTATCCGAATATGGAGTTTTCAAACCGCTAAGTTCACTTATCAAATCCTTCTGTTCCAGTGAAGATGTTGGTCTCAGTCAGGAACAAAGCGTTTGGTAAGAAATGAATTTGCTATACACTTACTTCCATTTATGACGTTCCCGCAGCTTTGGAAGCCATTTTCCTGGCCTTCACGCCTTGCATAGCAAGGAGGAGCTGTGTGCATCTGTTTTCCTTATCACGTATGCAGTGAAGTCGTGTTTTAGGTGCATAGTTCTAGATCAATGTGTTCCAGCTGAGCTGCTTGCCAGTGAGCAGCGAAATATCCGCCGCTTGGCGTGACTAATCCTGCAACAAGGAGCACAGCTCTCCTCTAAGGAAAGCTGCTGTCACGGCCCGGTGGGTACTGGTGGAGACCTGCAACGGGCAATGATTGGTTTGCTATGACCTTCGCCCAGTGACGTATTGGCTCTTATGGTTCGGCGCCACTCCCTCTACAGCCGTGCTCCGCGCAACGCTGCTGCGTACTCGCGTGTACTCATACTCAAACTCGTGGATTTGGAACAGCCTGTTCTGGATTCACATATGAATACAGATATATGACTTCAAGCGATGTCTCTAAATGGGAAATTGGCTTCCCATATACTCACAATTCTTCCTCGATGCAGCTCTATGATATTTACATACATCAAGTCAGTAGTTAAGGGACACTGGGACTGAATTTTCTAATTTTTTCAATTTTATGTCTGTTTATTTGAAAATTGGCACACTTGGAATGAATAAATAAACCAATGACTGCAAAATTCAAAGTTCTAGCTCAAATGATTTTTCAGATAATGGAATTAAATGTTTCTAGTTAGCGAAAAATATTCATTATTTTAAAATTATCTTCACATTTTTAAGAGAAGTATACTAGTGGCATTTCCTAATACCTGAATAAGCTGAAAATAAATTAAAGTATTCGATTGAGGTTTATATTAGTATTTACAGGGAAATACATTTTTGTTTTTGTGAAGCTCTTAGAGTTAAAGGTCCTTTTACATTCACAATAAATTATTTTTGTGAGCCAATGAATAAAGCAATCATCAAATGTATATTTGAATCCCTTAAATAACACGTTTGAGATTATGTATGCGAATTTACATACAAATCAGAGCAAAGCCGAAATATAAGGGATACATTTCACAGAAAATGCAAAATTGAGAAGAAAATTAAACAACCAATGTAATGGACTGTCAAAAATGGCGGGTTGGGAAAAATGTTTCGCCAAAATGATTCACCGGTATCTAGACAATATTTATATGATATAATTTAAAAATGGAAAATGTAATTTTCAACTAAACATTTAGTCCCAGCGTGCCCAATACATAACAATGCTTGATGGAACAACAAAGGCAGAACGCTCCACACAACGCCCTCCCTGCTATGTATCTTTGCGCTGGCTGAGAAGGTTGGTAAAATTCCCCGTGAAGCAGTAGGGGCGGCATATATGCAGCCCAGGGTACCACAGGCATCAGGCAAGGAATTTTGAGCAGGCTCAAATTAACCGGATATTTTATTTCACTGTTACACATATAGTGCGGGATGGCTCAGGCGGTAACGTCTGTGGCCCACATTCGGAAGGTCGCGGGTTCGATCCCCGTGGCCACGCAATCTGACATGGGTTTTTCCGTGGCTTCCCCATGTTACTTAGGCGAATCCTGGGGTGCATTATTTCATACCACGGTTTCCTTTACATCATTTCACTTCATTCCATTTCCTTATCATTTTTCAGGTTTCCTTTCAGGCGTGTAGTGTTGGCAGTGCCTGAGAGATGGCGTAGATGATTGCGCACGGTAACTGCTGTTCTCGGCACTAGATGAGGTTTTGCCGGCCTTGTGTTCCATTAGGGGGGGGGGGGGGAGGGGGGACGCTCACTGTGACACCGGGATCCCGGTGTCATGGCTGCTTGGCTTGGCCTGTCTAGCTGCGACCCTGTGTGGCACATTTCATCCCTGCCTCCTTGGGGGTGGTAGCCACAATAGATCTGTGCAGGTCGAAGTGAGCGAGGTGTCCCCTCTGCGTCTATACTTTTGCACATATAGTCCTCAGTGAAAGGTAATGTATACCAAGCAAATGTTGCATGTCTTTATTCCCGTGTTGGTAACATAAAATTGAAAATGCTTCCACAATTGCTTCTATGCCCAGCAAGTAATGTCAAATGACATACATTGTATTCTAGCTCTACGCTCTCCCTGAAATCGTCTGTTCGATTCCCTTTCTTTCTAATACAAGTGGATGCAATGCGCCACTGCTTACAACAGTCACTGTATTGTCAGCGTCCCACCCTCCCGCAGAATACAATGCCGATCAAGAGATCCCTCATCTTATTTGTAATCAAACTTTCCTCATCCTTTAGTTGAGCCAGAAATAAACATGAGAATCGAGACGTTGACGGACTTGGCGTAACTAACTGCTCCACAAAACCTTTCTATTCATAAGTTCCCCTTCAGTACCGACATCCACTCGACATGAAAAACCATTTAAACACGCTGCATTTTGAAGTTATCAAAACGTTGTTGCTGAGGCAATTAAAACCTTTTATTGTGTGTTTCCAGATTACTTACGGGATGCACACTCAAAAGCTCCTTATTTTTTAATTGAAAACGACGTAAAAGCGCAGAGCAGCTTTTAATACAAACATCGAAAGCAAGAGTTGTGAGAGGTTTATTCTTGCAGTAATATTTACAGCACCACTCCCCAGCTTACCGCATGATTTCCCTTCCACTCCATAACAAAATAGAATTAGCAGATGGAAACATACACCATGCTGCTGATATTCGATAGCATCACTTTACCAAATGCTTGCTTTCAGAATAGCATTTCTTTTGATTTATACAGTAGCCGTTCGACAAATACAGTGTTCCGAATCCTTAATAAAATATGACATTACCTATATAATGTAACTAGTATGCGAAATGAAGTTTGTAATTCCAAGTTCAAATATAGAAAGTAAACAATGTTCCAAACAGCTTATATTTTAAAATATGCCACCAAGAGGACATACTTTAATGCAAAACTAAAGCGAATTAAAGCTGAGTGAGATAGCTCTGCGGTAACGTGTGGTGAAATCTATTCCCCTGTTCCGCCAGAAGAAAGCCTTCTTTGAGCAGTCCACCGATGTGAACGGATTAATAAACTTGGAGTGGTTAGATACCTCTGTCGGCAGCCTTACCTCCAGCGGTTCCTTCACCTCATCCGTCCCTCCTGAAGATGGTAAGCACAAATGATCCGGGTTGGGTCAAGGTGCGATGTTCCCCTCCATACCCTGGCCATTTATTCATTCAAAGTAAAATTAATATCTGTTTAAATTTCTAAAAGTCTATCGCATAATGGATCAAGCTTTTCCTGGTGCTATAACTTCGGCCCAAGGAAACAATGTCAGCATGATATAAGGAAATGTGCAACCATTTGTTACATTTCCTGCTAAGAACAATAATATCCATTACTACACAAATGGTGGCTTACTGTTACCAACCCCCAAGAGGAAGGGATGGAGTGAAGCAACCACAGGAGCACGGGCCACAGGCAGACAGGTTATAGAGACGCGCGAAGTTCCTTACCACTTCGTGGCTCTCACTACTGGATCTGCCCAGAGAGACCACGACCCACCAACCAAGCAGCCCCCTGTCGTCTACGTAGAATACTGTTTCCTTTGAGCAAGCATCCGTACCATCTATCCGGCACTACTGCACAAGAAAAACCTAGAAGCACATCTGGAAGACAAGGGAACTGAATGAAAGGAAAATGATGGAATGAAAATAGTGGTAGATGAGAAACCACCTAAGTATTCTTCTACTGACCAGGAAAACCACAAGAAGCCTCAAGGTCAGACTGGATGGTGGACCCTAAATTGAACCTGGAATCTCTTCAATGCAAACTCACAGTTTACTACGGAGCCAACTCGTTCCTAAATTCAAACTGACCCTAAAATGGTGAGTAGCATGGACATTAACGTTTATATCACTCAGGAAGTGTGTAGGCATGCTATAATTCCATGCATTCCGTTTACTGTATATCTATTTATTATATATTATTTACTGTAATACTAAAACAACACATTTTAAGTTCTCTACAGGGCATGCTTTGGCTGATGACCGTTACCCACTTGGTGCAAAGGGACTAGAGTTCACGAACCATCCGCTTTAACGCTCCAGCAGTAAGCAAAGGAACTACTAGAGCAAGAACGCTATATACCAAGATTTCAAATGCCAATCATATGAATAAACTATGGGAAACTTTCCTCGCAGCAAGTCAGTCATCACTTCTAAAATATATATCGACAAAATATGTATTTTAAAAAGGGGAGAAGATAGATATTTCCTGCAGCCACTGCCTTCATGACTAGGGTTTTGGGGTTGAGCCACGTCGTAAAGAAGATATTGCTGGAAGTCGGAATGTCAAATCCCTCTTGAAGAGCAGCCGAAACGTCAGCAGCATAAACTTTCATATCGGTTTAGAGGAACGACGTCTGGAGCTTCTCTGAAATACATATGACAATAATTCCCTTTCATTCAGTACTCTCTTTGTATAACCATAGGTTTGTCGATACTCACCTGTTAATTGGATTCGGCCAACGTTGCGGCTTACCACCGCTTCCTGTGTTAGCTGATGGTGTGTACGGCACCTATATTTCATAACGGCATCACTGGCTGTGATGTTGAGGATCATCAGCTCACCAGATGGCAGCATGTGATATTTTCCATCTGAAACATATCAACAGAGAGAGAAACATGACTCTACGTGTAAAAGTGGAAAAAGGTGGCCAAGTGAACCATGGACTTAGGTCATGTGTGCAGTTCATGTACATTGATAAACTTATCAGAGCAACACGATAGGTCAATAAGCAGGGTTTTATATATTAAGAGAATTGTTAAGATGTAGCTGTATTCTCTGTCAATGCCAGTAAGAGATCTTCAAATGCATTGCTGGAGTAGAGCTAATCGGGATAAAATATTCCTTCCGATACTTTGTGCTGCTGTGAACCACAGATATAAACTCTTCCTCACATACTATTTACTTTTAGGAAAAGTGATGCCCCATTTATTAGCGTTCAGCCAAGCTGGTATTCAAACTGCAAGGTCAAAGAAAAAAGAAAAAAAAAAAAAAAAAAAAAAAAAAAAACGTATCCTGAGGTTGTTTGTCTGGGCCAAGGTATGAATAATTAAGACCTTTTATAAAATTATTTGTACAATTATTCAAACTTATCTGACCAGTCTATTATATTGAGTCAGCTGTAATTTATTTATACATATTTATTTTGATTTATTAAGCCACACCTTCAAAATCATATACATTCTCAATGACTGCATTTAGAACAGACATGGGCAAAATCGTCTCAAAAGGGCCATTCTACTTAAACGTGTCCTTGCCACTCCACCTGCCGTCCCTCCCCTTCACTACTGTTCAACTTCCACACGCCTCGTCCGGCCTGCCTCGGTAAGGTTATGTTTAGAGTGTCTGCCTCACGTTCAAGAGGTCCCGAGTTCAAATCTCGCTTAGGGTGGGTTATCGGGGTAAGGTTTTTTTTTCTGAGGTTTTCCCTTATCCTGAGAAGACGAATGTCGGGTAATTTAAAGCTCTATGGACCTCGGGCTCATTTGAGTATCATTTCACCCATTTCATTCATCATTCACCGCTTGATATGACATTACGTTGGAGGACATTAATTTAAAAAAGAACCAACAACAACAACAACAACAACTGCCACACGCCTTATCCAGTGGTGAATATGGCTTCGTAAGTTACAAAAACAGGAAAGTTTGTTCCATAGCCATTTTAAGAAATCATTCATATAAGTTTTAGGATGCTCTCTCTTTTCTCGACGCAATTTTCTGTTTTAATTTAATTGCCTTATACTTAGACATATTCATTTTGAATTTCTTTGAATTCTAATTGTCAGTAAATTTATTATTTTCTTTGACTTATTACCTAGGTATGTTTTATACCATCTTTATATATCTTCATCCTATGTAATTTTGTTATTCATACTTTATCCTCGCGGCAGCGTATTCATGATGCTTCATTTAAATAAATCAAAAATAGGGATTTCAATTTGCAAATATAATACATTACAATGTTAAATGCCACTATGATCAAAAGCATGAAGCAAACTTACAGGTATTTATTTACAATTTCAGAACATACTTTCTGAATACGCATATTTATAAACATATAGAAGGGACGATGCGATTCCACATTTTAGGGGTTTAGTTTCTTATTAATATAAGCTATTGTATTTTGTGTTTTAATGTTTTAACCCAGTATTGAATTTGAAATCAAACGATTTATTATGTCAGTCAAATAGTTTAAACTATTTTAAGGCTAAATGGCAGTGGAATTTTACTGACTTATTTATTGTGAAAGAGGAACAATTTAGTATGTTGATCATAAGATAGTGTAAAAATATTACGTGCATAAGATAAAGGAAAGCTATGGACTTGAAGATTATGTAATTTACCTAACCACAGTAGGCGGCTGTAATAATTATGTTATGCAAAATATGTTTAATATAAACAAACCAGTTAATAAAAGCATAGCAATTATTACTACCACGCATGTTAAACGAAGCCACCACTGCGCTTGTTGTATCAAAACAACCTTCGTCACTCTGCAAGAGATCGTGGGGTGAGCAAGGCAAGTTCAATCACTACTCTCCTCTCGTGCCCAAGCCTGATTTAGATGGATGTATATGGAGTTTATAGCCAGGTAATTTTATAGGGAGTTTATGACACTTCATTACTTCATATTTACCAGATGACCAAACACACTCCAGTTCTAACTTATTCTTTTCGAAAATTATAATATTTTAAAATACGATGTAATAATTCACACCCAGAAACATTTAAAGCATACTACTGAAGTTTTAAAGGGTTTAATGATTCCATTGCATACAATAAACCTATAAACTTTGAACCATTTTTAATAATCTGAACTATTAAGTACACGGGTTGACATAATTTGCTTTCAAAGTTAGCCTCTTACTTCATATTACTAGACCATACTCAAATGTACGAATTTTATACGTTTATGATTCAGTATAACCTAAATATATCCTAAACCTATTGTGGGAGTTGAATTGAATTGAGTTTTATTTATGGATGCTCCTTAATTGCTGTGTTTCTCAGCCACCTATTCTATAATGGGAGTGGAAGATCACTTAATTTTACTCAGATGCCCCTTTATCAGGCTTGAGGTTCCTTTACGTACTGTGAATTTATAACACGGGACCACCGCTTTTACTTCTCTTCCGAAGGAACCTATGTTAAGGCGTTTTACGTCCGAAAAAATCTCTCGCCCTCGGCTGGGTTTGAACCCACTATCTCGGGAACCAGAGGCTAGGATGTTACTCCTAGGCCACCGAGGATGATAACGGATCCTCACTGTTCCATGTCGATGCAATATAATTGTGAACAGTCCTTTGAGTATTCCTAAGAAGACATCCAGATGGGGAATGGAACAGTCACGTTAGGGCAAATGCGGTGGTTTGTTCAACAGTGGAACATAAATAGGGTAAGCAGTATTATTACTGCAAGAGGATCACTACAAATGAGACACTTTCAATAGTTCCTTATTAAAGTGGTACTACGTGAAACTAATATTCAATAAAAAAAGGCATTTTCACTGCAAACTCGTTACTGTGTATTAGTCAACAGTCCAAAATCAGTTCTAACTTTAAGCCTCTAAGATGTATTATTAAGTGAAAGAACCAATGCTGAGTGAAATGGAAAACACCTGCTTATATTTTGTTGGCGGTACCTGCCTTCTTACCTCTTTCATCCCTCGTTCTTTAGAATCTAATAAAATTCATCTGCCATAGAGTTCTACGCTGTTCGTTCCCCCTCTTTTCATTTTAAAACTTTTCTGTGGTCCAAAACTCCTCTAAAACTAAATATCTTTTATCTATAAACTCCCTCTTCCCAGAACCGTCTCCTTCCATTGCCGTCTCTTACAGCAATGAAAAAGCATTGTGCGTTATGTGCTCTAAACCTCCCCAACCTTCTCCTACAAATTAGATACACACGAACTTCATACTACTCATCATCATGTTCTTCTTCCCCCGTTTTCTCCTGCCTCTTCGTTCATAATTTTGTGGCGTCCCTCCATTTAGACCAAGACTTCATAACAAGCATCCACCCCCATAAGGTGTTCTTGATATCTGGGGTAAAAAGTAATGACACATTTCTTCTTGAACTACAATGGGATGTCACGCTGAATGGCACTGGAGGAGTAATTGTTCTCAGATTTGTACAGCGACTTCAAGTTGCTGCCACTTTATGTAAGTCTGAAAACAGAATAGAATGTCAGCTTCTTCAGCTTCTGTCGGAAACAATTGCTGTTTGTCTTCGGCGACAGAAAGCAACTTCCTTGAGATGCAGTACAACCTCGGCTGCTCCATGTAAAACACTTGTTTACATCAGCTGACACAGGACTGATACGTACGTTTAAGAACTCAAGTATGCCCTGAACAACTAATGACCTAATCGCTAGATTAGACATTTAGCTGTCTAGACTCTTAGTGCAGTTAACAACTCGGTATCCATGGGGTTAGGATTCTTTGTCTCCTAACTTAACGTGTCTAGCCAACTGTCGGAAGCTGGAAGGAATGTTACTTCAACCACAACCTAAGTTTGTTAAATCACGATCGAGGTTATTTGGATTGTTGGTTCTGCACGTGACCAAACTGATTGTGGATAAAGCAAGGATTTCTTATCTTGCTGTGTACGTTGGATTCCTAATAGTTTAGCATGAACTTTCAATTCCTCTCTCACTGAAACTTTTCTTCTACACAGGATTGGGAAATGATCCAGTCATTGTAGACAGCTGTTTGGTCTATATGTGCTATGTTATACCGAAGAATTTATATTTTGAAGTAGGTTTTCGTCGTTTATATATACATACATACATAGTAAATTTTTGTTTGAATGAAGCTCCATATTGATAAAACATTTAAATAGAAGAATTTAAAGAGTGGACGGCTTCATTGTGCAAATAAACATGTGTTGCGTGCAAGTAAACTTTGCACTGATAGATGTAAGGCTTACTAGATTATAAATTCTAGCACTTTAGTTGTGATTATTTAAATGCCTGTTGGCTTGTTGGTATTGTAACAAAACTGCCGAATGCGAAGCACTGTTACTTTCCTAACACTTTGTTGTCCTATAAATTTTACTAAAAATGCGCAATTGTTTCTCGTTGTTAACACAGTTTATAGTCCTCTGTGCTATTGTTCTTCTGATAATCTTTCTCGGTATTTCAAAGTATTTCTCTAGTTTCTCTGCCCTTATGTCTTGGCTATCACGATACAATCATTCAAGGACACAAGCGTACTCACTGATAGGCTGGCCGACTCACTCGTAACTAAAAACTAACTGTATACGACTAAACAACAGCTCAACTCAAACTTACTCAAAATTAAACTGCTACTCAACTCTAAACTAACTAGAACTAACTCTAAAACTAACTCACTGGCTGCTTTCGCAAGCTCTATTTATAATCGGGCCGTCGTCGCGTGACCTTCTAGATCTATCCATGCGCACGTGTGCCATGACTCAGCTAAAACTAATGAGAAGCTTCTGGAGGCTACTGGTGTTATCGCGCTGTAATGATTGCGTACACACACACAACCACTCCAGGCCGCCCGCCCCCTCTCTCGTCCGTACATTTTTGTACGACCCAAACTCACAGCATTTTATGCCTATGAAATTATATTAAGGGCAAGCGTAAATGTTCAATTTAATTCAACAATACCATATAAATGCGTTATAGTTTAGAATCAGCGTGCTTCTTAATATTGTAGTGACGTTCTAAGTCTGCCCTGGACATGTCCATGCTCGGCATCAGCAATATTTTGAAGTTAGACAACAGGAACTTAGATTCGCGTTAATAGGCCCACCAGTGACAGATATAAAGCGTCAAAGTTATGGTCTCCTGAAATAAATATTTGCAGTTTACCACTGAAAAATGCATACTGAATCAGAGTAGGTTTCGGTATTCCGTAAAACTGTTCCCTTGTTTGTTTACAAATGTGAATGACATTTTCACAATTTTATTATTAATCATCTGAGTGAGTGTGTTGGGTTTAAGGGCTCGTCGACAACTTGGTCATTAGGGCCCCATTAATCATCTGAAATACCGTTTCCAAGATAAGGTATTACTATAAAGGAGATATTGTGTTGTTGCAATTCACTATATTTGTTCTGTAATAGAATGCAATACATGTACAGAAACGAAAACAATACTTCTTCAAATGCAAAATCTCCTGTCTACTGCTAATGGATAGTAAAATATTATCTTATGTCAAAGATAGGCATGCCTGTGTAGAGGGTGCAGAGCAGGGTTGCCAACTCGTATCATAAGTATAGGACATGCATAATTTGAATATTTGTACGATGTACCAGCTAAGAATACTGTGGCGCAGGCCGTGGCGCACAGCAAAGGATGGCGGGGACCGGGCTACCCTACCCCACTGGTGGTAAGTGCAGTACGTTCAATTTTAGGCTGTCTCGCGCGACTGTTGTGAACACATGACAAGAATTAGAACGGCAAAATAAAAAGGGGTTTTACAGATTATTCGAGAAGTGTTCGACAGCCGGCATAGTTGTAGAAGTTCAAGAAGGTTCCGTGTTACATCACCCTTGCTCTATAAGTGGGCGAGGCGATGAGTTAGTAGTTACAGACATGAGTCATCAGGAGTCAGTCAGTTTGAGTGTGTGTCAGCTGCGTGTGTCGTCGCGTCGTCGCGTCGTCAAGGAAGATAGCGAAGTATTATGAGTGTTGAGCGATTGCATCGACAGCGTTAGCATTTGAGAGAGACAAATAAAGTGATTGAAGACAGTGAAAGGAGTGAATCAAGTTTACGAGAAGAAAACAGTTGTGAGTTGTAATATCATGAGAGACTGTGTTAACGTCGGTAAAAGGGAACTGTGTATTTGTGTATTCAGTTAGAGGTGCATAAAGTAAGGAAAAATAACTACTGGATTTTGTCGTTTTTGTCATAATATTGTTGTCTTTGTCACAAAAGCGAAATCTAACGATCAGACAACACTACCTTTTTCCACATGCTGATGTTACATTATTGACTGATGCAGCAAAACCGGAGTTTTCGCCCTCGTGATTTGTCTCCGTCACACTAAAAGTCTAAAGCACCCACCACACATCCCACAAAACCACCTTCCCCTTTTTTCCCCTCGTTGTCAGTGTGCCTAGAATCGTTAATCTCAAATGAACACAACTACCCAGAAAACTGATGATCAGTGCAGAAAACTCGGAATAACTGGCATTCCCTACTAAATAAAAAAGTTCTGATCTGAGTGTGGAATGCTCTTAAACTCATGTTTGGCCTTGATGGAAACAAAGATCTCATAGGATTAGCGGAATTTGCACTGATAGTGATTTCGTTGCCTTCTAGCTACGCTTGTTCTAAAGTGGGTTTTATAAAATCTAGAACTGGAACAGACTCTCTCTACACACTGTAAATAATTCATTCTGTCATCCCGGTTTATGAGGGAAATTGCTGGGTTTAAAAACTTTTAAGTCTACGAGAAGACGTGAAACTCTAACACAATAACACATTTGTATGCAGTTCAGGGTGACTATGAGTAGATACAGAAACCGTGCACTAATCTTGGCTGTCGTCATCAATATCGCAAGTAATATAAAAATAAGCATTATTATAGTCTTTGTGATTATAGTATTATTAAATTTGTTTAGTTGCACAATAATTTTAAGCGCAAAAGTGTAATTCTGAGTGCTTGGTAATATGTGCTTATGTTTAAACGTTGACAACCGTGGTGATGGGAAGGATCATGAAATTTGTTGTGTCAAAATGAATACTTGCTGATAAAGCAAAACTGCCTTGCAGAATGTTGATATCCTTTACTCCTGGTTTGCTGTAAATATCGCTTATGGCGAACACGTGTGCAATACATGTCAAATTCAGCAGCAGCAGCAGCAGTAGTAAACATGATAACAAAACAAACGGATGAGCCATGATCTCTTTTTCCAGCTTCAGTATCTGTTGGATTGGATTAGAAGCGGAGGGGACTCCAAATGAACCATACACGCAGGATGCTGTATATCAGACCCCAAGGAGGATGGGATGAGCTGAGGATCCAGCATGAGAATCCCTCATCTAAGTTGGAGGTTCTTCAATAGGCTCCAGGGTTCACGATGTAGCCGCCAGCCACACAGGATTCGACACCGGCCCTCCCCAGCAGAGTAGGCGACTACAACGCTACCCATACACCACAAAAAACATTTACAGTGCACAAAGACCTTCGTCACCCATCATCAAACTGCAACCCTGAAAGGACAGGGTGGATGAATGAATGGAAATGGAGGGACGGGAAATTCGAGGGAAGCAAGTACCCTTCCCTGTGTTCACCTGGTGACCCGACAAAACCCCCGTAAAACACTTGGAACAGGGAAGTGGGCCACGGGAATCGATCCTACGACCCCATGAATGCGAGTCGCACAGGTTACCGTGGCGCTACCTCGATCCGTTATTTCTGTTTCACAAGTGAAGAATCACACTAGCCAATAAAACTTTACTTTTTCCTGTAACTGTCATGAAACCAGTTAATCAGATGTGCTGGTAACGAACATTCTAGTGAAAATGCAAGATTAGCTCTTGTTTTGAAATTATAATTACTACACGTTACTGCCTATATAAAGCTTATGAATATATTTACCTGCCTTGGAGGAAGATCACTGTAGACACAACCGCTTTGCCTAGCATTGGTCAGTTTTCTGCTGGAGATTAGTGCCCAGCAGTGGCCGGCTAACATTGATACACTCCACTTTTCCACTCCACTTTCATTTCCAGTTAGAAAATTTGCTGCTGGAAGTGTTCCCAGTGCTTGACGCTTACAACACCACAGTTGTCAGGAAAGAAGTCCAAATGGGAATTTAAGAAATGCAACTTTAAGGCCATATTGCAACCCAGCTATTGTGGCAGTGCAGATGATTTACCATAAGATCCTCATAGTTTCCTTGTATTTCCTAGACTGTCTGTTGGCATTTCGACAAGGGCATCCCAAGCTAACTTTTCATCACCTATCAGGATAGTGTTGAAATGCTCATAATCTTCTCTTTTATTTTCGCCACACTAAAACGTGGAAATATCTCGCGGACATACAGAAATACTGCTCCAGTTTTGTCCATGGCCTTAACAAAGTTTTGAATTAGGCCCAATTTTATATGATGAGCAAAGATAATTATGTTCTAGGATTTAACAAGTGCTTTGTGCATAACATTGTGAGATCCTGGTTCAAGTGTTTGACGCTGAGGCCAATCTTCCTTTCTTCCAGCACACGACCAAAGCACAGCTTGTAACAGACTGAAACTATGCTTAAATGAAACATGCTCCGCTTCTCTCTTCCTCTTGTTCCTCTAGGAGCCCGGGCTAAAATAGCGTGAAACTTAATCACTCTGTATAGCATAAGCGGGACTTCAAAACCTATATGGAAAAGGATTGACAACGAATGCTAATAAAATATAATTATAACTAAATATAATTAAATAAACATCTTTAACTTGGAATCGAGGGCTAATTCGAGTGTTTGACTATTGTTTTCGTTATCAGCGTGGTCGATATAGTTAATAAACATTTATTTCATCCCAGTTACATTTTCACTGTTGGCTAGTGTAATTAGATACTTCAGAGATTTTGATGCTTCATGTGTTCTTTTTTATGTAGCGGCAGGTAAGCTGTACCAGAATTTGTATCAAAGTATCTGTATCAAAGTCCCTGTTTTAACCAGTAACATGAAGAGTTAGATTTTACAGCACGGGAAATGCTGTTGTGAGAAATGTCATCGCTTATCGCGGCTGTTGTGTGATGCTATATTCTTTCAAGAAATGGAGCCGTCTGTTTCCCTTAGGTAGCATTTCGAGAAGGAAAAGAAAATAAAGGTCTGAATAATCTATAAGAACAAGGGACTCCGAGGTGCCATATCCACACTTATGACTCAGAAATTTGTTATTTAAATTCACTTCACGACTGCAGATTGTTATTTATGATCCTGGGCCCTATAACAGCCAATAACAAAAAGCAGAGAAGAGATGAATAAATAATAGTAAATGTGCTCACATACGTTTACTTCATATACAGATATTTCATTATACCAACAATACTGATGCATGAACTTTTGATTAAAGCTTACCTTACAAATAAAGAAACAATCTGGCTAGTGAAACAAAAATCAGTATGATAATGGAAGCAAGTAAATGCACTGGGAGTTTGTGGTAAAAACCCTCAAGAAAGACTGCAAAACAAACATTTGTTTCTCTCTCGTCCATCAATAAGAAGAAAAGCTTTTATTCTCCTTGAACCACAGTAGGGCAACAGTATTTTGTGGTGCTGCTCTACTTTTCACGATCGAGCACTAGTAAGATCAGAAAACAGTGTAAGTTTGTTGGTTCATCATGCCATTGATATCCTACCATTTAGACAGCTCTCTTTGGAGGAACCAAATCGCAACGATTTCAGGCATTTTTCAGTAGACTCCTCGCTACTGATATTGAAGCAGTCATTCTCATGCCAGGGCTTTTAGATTTAACAGTTCAAGTAAACTCTGCACGGAAAGCACAGCTACTTTGTTCAGTTTTTTCTGTCACTTCACTAATGTGATATACCAGGTGGCCCAACTCATCCGTCTTTGGCATAAGTAGATATCCCTTCGTGCGTTAAAGCTGTTGCAGAAGGAAACGGGGCAATCCTATGAAGTCGGCGTCAGTGGCGTGAGCGAACTTCGTTCTGTTTCTCAGCGGTCAGAAGCGGTTCCAGGCTTGAACTAGCGTGCGTAGTCCGCGGTAATGAACAATAACCGTAAAAACAACCGAAAAGGTCTTAAATTTTTCCATTTTACTTACAAGAAAGTAAGAAGTCCAGGGAATAAACTTACTCCTTTATATGATGTCATTGTCTAACATTGCGGATTACATATTCTAAATTGCCGTAACAAAATCCATGCAAATGTGGCACGCAATATTTCATAGGCATTTGTTAGTTCACACATAACTAAAGTGGCGCAGTGAAACTATTTCTGATGCATAATTTTCTTTGCAACTTAGGCCATTGTCTTTTTTGATTCACTTATTGCGCAATAGAACATAGTACCTCTCTAATTTCCTACATTAACGGCACCCAATGTATATCACAACTATCGCGGCAACCGCACTCGGAGAACAGCATCTTCTGTTGCATCACAAATGCATTCAGTATGTCACATGCAAGCACGCACATTTAAGGGGCACTGGAACTGAAAAATAACCGAAAAATTATCAAACTGTCTATATTTAGGCTTATACATATAAATGTTTCCCAAACCTTCAGTCTTCGGTTGGCATGGCATTTTTTAGATTCGAATTTTTAAAGGTCTAGCGCAGGCTTTAAATGCCACGTGCGCTACCTGTAAACGGCCCTTTTCTGTTTACATTTTCGGCAGTATTCAATAAAGTATGGGACTAAATGAGCTCAAAAACAGTCAAATTCAGCGGAAAGGAGTGGTTAAAAAATTAAAATTATTTTGTTGTTTAACGACGCTGTCAATTGCTAGGATCACACCAGCGTCACCGGTGTGCCGGAATTTTGTCTCGCAAGAGTTCTTTTACATGCCAATAAATCTACTGACATGGATCTGTCGTTTTTAAGCACACTTAGGAACCATCGGTCTGGGCCAGATTTGAATCCGCGACCTTGGGATCAGTGACGTAGCATTTCGCAGCAAGGAAAAAGCTGGGAATCTGAGGAGACACTATTAGACAAAGAGGGAAGGTGCGACAAACAAGTCATCTGTCTTATGATCATGTTGCATTGGATTTTCTCGACATTACATTTTTAGTACACTATCGGTAAACTCCCAGTTAAAAGTTTAAGTATTTTGTTTGTTACAAAATGCTCCTAAGATACAGGAATACCTATAAATGTATACCAAACAAAGTTAGATTACAGTTTTGCGTGTAAAAGCAATAGTTTGGCAACATTGGACATTTCATGTTGCATAATGTACCCGTATTGAAAATTCAAAATTTATCGGAATGTAAAACTATAAAGTTAATACTTTGACTCTCTGCAATATAGTTTGTAATGTTTTGCTCTAACGTTGTAGACCCGCTGCTCCTAAATAAATACACCAAATTGAACCTTAATATTGCAAAAATTTGCATGGAGCATTTAAAATATACTGGTATGTAAAATAAATAATTGTTTTTGAAAACAAATAACTAGAAACTTGAATGTTGGGTATACCTTAGTCAAAGTGATACAGTTATGCAGTACATATGAAGAATGGTTGTATAATTTAGATATTTACTTTACGTGTTGCCTAACAGGAATGTACAGTGCATTAATCTCTTTTGTTTTTCCTAAGTTGTGGCATACAATTCAGATAACTTTCATTTCTCCAAAAGGTTCGCAAAATGTGGAAACAAATGTAAGGCATTATTGGGGAAAGAGTATCTCTTCTGTACAACAGGCGCAGAATTACACAGCAACACTCGACAGAGTGGTTTGGTATGTAGCACACCAAGTGTTGAAGATTCTTATACCAATGGGACAGGTGGACTTTTCTTGAGCTTCCACAGGTTCTACTAGAGGAATTGTCACCTGATTTGGTCTGTTATACCGCTCGCAAAAGTTAAAGGTATATGAACGCTGGCCAATGCTCAAGCAGAGCGCTGTTGCCAAGCGTAGTGCCTGTACCGGCAGACGGTCTGTACATAAGGTTGTGTGAGATGCATGCACCACATTCGGCAGCGCTGATAGGAGGGGCAAGCGTAGGATTCGCTTGAGTTCGCAGTATGCCCCAGCTCCATATGCCTTTAAGTTTTGCGAAGATTATAGTACCACTGGTCCAAATCTCCAAGATGATTCATTATTGTAGATATAAATACATTAAACAAAAGCAACAGGTGCCACATACTTTGACATATTGCCAAGTTCTACTGCTAAAATTTTGGAGGTCCTTTGACTTTCTGGACATATCTGTCGTATGGAAAGTGACCATATTTTTGTAGTTAAGAGGTAGTTATGACGTGGAAAAAGTATATGAACAAGACTGCGCTATGTGGATCGGTGCTCACGATGTGAAACTGGAATTATTCTAAACTGCTTCTAATGGCTGAAGATATAAATCCCGGGCTCCATTTTGAGTTCAACTACAATGTGAATAGGACGATATAAGGAGGGTTAACAAACGGTTTCGTGTATATGGTGCTCAAGGAGAAATGGCGCACAGCTGGACGTTGGCTTCAGGAAAATTGTGAAAGTGATTCCTAGAATAATGAGCAATAGAGAATTTTATTGTCCTAGCACCTATTTGAAAGAATTGTATATGATTTGTGTCTTACAAATTCTTTTATGTTCTTTACCTTAAGAGATATATAAAGCATGGAAGTTAAAATATTCATTGTAATAGACAGTAATGACTTTGATGTCCGCAAAACCAAGAATTATGCGAAAATCGCAGCTTGAATTTTAATACTACGCATACGTTTAGGGTGTAGTTGTGCAACGGAGGGGACACCTCGTGAGCTGCGCCCTAAGGACGAAGAGTGGGGGGAGTGGAACCACATGAGGCTTGAGACTCAGGCAGATAGGCCATATAGACGCTCGGAAGTCCGCAAACTGTTCCAGGCTGGAAGACCCGTCTCATTACTGGAGCAGCCCAGGGAGGGCAATGAATGACCCGTCAACCAAGCAGCCCTCTGCTGTCCACGGGCTATAGCCTATCTTCTGTTCGGCACTGCCATACGCCACGAAACCTACAAGCACACCTGAAACGTAAGAAGGAAAATGAATGAAAGGGAAATATGGAAAGGAAACCGCAGTAGACGGGAAACCACCACAACATTCCCCTGGCGACCATGTAATTCCCAGAGTGGGTGGTCGAATTTGGACCTCCAGAAAGCGAGGCTCGCACGTTACTCGCTCGGTCACGCATACGTTCAATATATTGTTTAATTTATTTTGGATTAAGGTTACTCTGAGTGGAGCGTTAATTCCTTGAATGTTGTCATATCCACATGTGTGTTGGTATACAGAGGCAGGACTTATTCGCTGCAGTTTATAGCCTATAACATACCGCTCGCTATCTGCATCGCACATGGTTAGCATTTTACGTGTTGCTATATAGGAATCCCAATTAGTGCTAATTATCCTACTTCTCCATTTCAGCCATTGGATTATCAGACTGGGATATGAAACTAAATGTTGTTGCTGTAAACTTGGATCAGTGTAACCATATGCCTCATCATAAAATCCATTCATATTGATTATATATACTTCCCTTCCATACCAGCTGCATTGCGGTAACTGCTACTGCTTCTGTTAATGTACTTAGAGGTCTCCTACGACAATTAATGCCATGAAAGGCACACAGAATGGAAATGGCACTTTGCTGCACATTCACCCTGTTCAATTCCAGGGTCATGTATGTCTTGTGGCATCGGATTTGTTGAAAGTGCTTTTTACGCTCTCTCTGAATAAAAGCTAACCTTGTAAAGGAGTAGGTATATTGTAGGAGAATGTGCAAATTGCGAGATTAGCAGATAAAATGATCATCTACATACATTCATGAGCGTAGTAAATATGAAGCAAAAACTATATCCTGATATACATGCATATTTATGTTGACTTCGAACAACAATTGACGTTTTGGCCCACATTTGACTCCTATAATAATACTACTAGGATACCTAAATGTGAAGCTGATTCTCAATACTCTAATTCTAAGGCAGACCCACATAAACTTGAACTAATTTAATGGGCCATAATTTTCCTCTGAAAGATTGTAGAAATGTGAAATTTGTTTTGATGATTTCAACGGCTCTGTAAGAATCAATACCACTGCCCATTGTCGCCAATTTTATTGATTTCAATGACAATTCCGAGTATTGTTCACATTGTTATTGACATTGTACTGACATTCTCTCCAAAACGCGGTTTATAGATGAGGCATGATTTCATCTGTCACGCTACATCGACACACACTGGACTACTGTAAATCCCCATATCTTCCATGAAACACCAGGGGATTATGACAAGTTTGGAGTATGGTGCGCAGTGTCAGCTTCCACGATTCTTGGTCCCGTTTTCTTTGATACGATGTAGACACTGTAGTTGGTACGGGTATATTAAATATATTTGTGGAGCAACTGGATGATACCAAATTGACAGCTTATTTCCAGCAAGACGGAGCAACGTATCATACATTTAACTCCTCCATACAACTTGTAACCAGTTTCATTGACAATCTAATAATCTCAAAAGCACTGTGGCGCACTAGACAACCTAACCTAACATTGCCGGACGTTTTATAATGGGTTACTTTGAAAATACAGTGTATAAGAATAGACATTGGAAAACTGAACTCCACAAATCCATTAGTAATTAAACGAGCAACCTTGACGAGGATATCTTTCTAGAACATCATAGAATAAAGTGAAACGAGTGCAGGTATGTATGGATGCCAGTAGAGGACACCTCCAACATTTTATCTAAGGAACAGTAAACAATGTAATCTCCCAATTGTGAATTATATTCTCCTAAAGGAGCATATGTGTCCTATTATTGGTTCAAAAGCTATGATCCAATAAGGAGGTTCAGATTTGTATGGATCGCACGGTATATTTTTAGTAATGTTTAACGCCCTTTCCGACTGCATACAGCAATGGACACTGATTATGCATGAAGCAAAAGACAGTAAAGGAAGCTTTCCAGGCCTAACCTTAGGGTACCTCCCCAGCATTTACTAGATATGAAGACTGAAGAAAATCTGTACAGAGCATCAGTTAGGGAGAACAATCCTGGCGGGTTTAGAACAGAAGATCTATTACGATTCCGAGGTTTAAGAACTTTGACTACATGTGTCGGTCTCTCATTGTATCAGTTTTAAGTAAAATGTGGAGAAGCTGAGAACCATGGACGTGGCTGAAAAAATAATTCTTTTAAGTGAACTAAACACAAGAAGCTATAAACAAGCACACAAAACTATGAGATTATAACCAGATACTTTTGACTATTAATGGATTCGAGCAACTTCACTTGAAGATGTTAATGTGCATAAACCATGCTCCTACTTTTCAATAAAAGCGTAGTCCTATCCAAAATAATGGAGTTGTCTTCATTTGTCCTTGGTGTTCGAGGAAAGATGAACTGACTTCCTAGCACACTTCAGTTATGTTGTTCTGAATTCTTCCTCCATGGCTAGTAATCCCAATCAATGGTCTGTTACAAACACATGTTTCACTAACTCCGTATAATTTAAATTAGGCAATAGCCTTTTTAAATTCCATTTTGAAGGCTGCTATTAAAATGAAGTAATAATCTATTCCGAGTCTGTTTTATGCTTTTTCACAGTGCTCTAATGTCTTATCAGAACGTACAAGAATAACGTGGGAATTACCTTATTAGAATCCAGATGCACGGAATCTACATTCTTATTTGTCACAATATAGCTGCATATTGCCTTTGGGAGCACAACAGTGGTTGTAACCAGACTTCCCGAGCTACTAACACCCAGAGCGAGAAATACATCTGTAGACAGGTAGCGATTGACAAAGACAGCAAGAGAAATTTCATGGGTTGGAAATGAAATAAGGAAAGACCAGAGGCAAGTACAAATTTACATTGACTTGTAGAAGCAACTTTAATATTATGGAAGTTATCTTGAACAAAAAAATACCTGTCACAACGTGGAGCAAAACGAAAGAATGACTTCAACTTAAAACTGCTAGAGGCAAAAGAATATTTTCATTTATTTCTTATGCCATCAAGCAGTGGTGTTTACTTTTTACATCTGAAACCCCCTTTTGAAATACTCTGCTACCGTGCTACATTTTATCTTTCCCCACTCGTCTATTTACACAGGAAACAATCTGCCTGCCAAGCAATTAGTGTAGAGAAATGGCTTGCCTTATTTATAGACGATGTTTAATGTTATCCATTTGTTAAACCTAAAAGCTTTTTAATTACCATTACGGCTCAACGTTTCATATGTTAAGTAGTTTCTTATAGTAAGCTGTTTGTAAATTATTCTATGTTAACAAATTTTATGTAATGGCATTAGTAGATAGACATATTGATTGAAATAGGCTCTAAAATTCTGTACAGAGCTGCTGAGATTAACAGAGTAATGAAAACCTTGTTGTGGGTTACATTGCTGCACTGTGACTTAGATAAAACATAGAAATACAGAAGCGAAACTTTGCACAAGGCATAGTAACATATTTAATGTCTTGAGACTCAATTAATACTTTACAAAAACCTGCGATGATCAGGAGTACCCACTTACAACGTTCAAAAACCTTCAATATTGACTAAATAAGCAGATTTTGACTGGGCATACACATACCGAAAGACCGCTGTCTGTTATTACAACGTGCAAGATTTGAGGTTTAGTTCAAACGCCTGGGCTCTAGGTAACTTCTACTACCTCTGCGGAAGTACTAGGATTTGAGTCTACGGCTCAGCGGTCCGGCAATTTCCGTCATATTGGGAGTCATGACACTAGAGTTGTAAAACTACTGTAGGCTACCGTGGACTGATAAAGTTAGGATAGACTACAATACAAATAGTCAGTTAAGAACCAACCGTGTTACTTGTGCGTGAGGTGTGTTGCAAACCTAACCGGGCGTTACTTCATGTCGATAGCATTTTTTTACGGTTTTTGATCATATTTTACTGGATTCCTCTAGAAACTGGAAACGTTAAACTTTGAACTTTTTCGAAACCGAGAGAGGGTGTATAATGGCCCGCTTAAGCTACGGAACATTAGTGTCTTCAAACACATTTGGAAGCCCCCTTAAGTACATTACACTTCAGATCGAAGACATTGATAGTGATGTTATTTTGAACCGGAAAGAACAATTTTTATTTTTATCAGTAACCAAACTCATAATCATTTATTTTGGTGATCATTATGTTTGAATTTCTCATTAAATATCTTAAGGCACACTGGGAGTGAAATTTTGGTCAAAATTGTCAAAAAGTCGAAAATTGTTTTTTTACCTTAAAATGTTCCTGGGACACCGATGCATTTGGATCAGCTAACATTTTTCATACCCCCACTCCATGTGGTCATTACGGCGCTTTGAAATAGTGCTCTTCCCTTAACGTACACAGGATGCTCCTATATAAAAGCCTGTTTTTCTCAAAACTACATTTCTGCACATTCCAAAAGAAGGTCGCGCCTGAATTTTGCTTCAAATTCAATGAAAATTTCCAAAAGTATTCATAAATAACAGCTAAACAAAACTATGATTCAATATTGATGTTATCATTAATATGAATTCCAAAAACTTTTTTTTGTATGAAAAAAATCAATAATTTTTAAAATTAAACTTTCTTTGTTATTAAAAAAATATGTACAGCATAACCAGCATACGTATTTGAAATATCTCTCCATAAAATTGTTACCCATGTTTTAGAGTACCAGTTCTGCCAACATAAATGAATTTTGAAAAGTAAATAGACGCGAGCTACATTTTGAAAATGTGCCTATTAAATTCATAAAATAATTTATATATCATAAACGAATTATCCAATTTTAATGAAGTTTGGTGTACCTCCTATTCTCATATAAATACAAACACAGTAAAAATGTCAGAAAAATCTATCAAGAAATGTGGAACTTTCAAATTTCACTCCCAGTGTCCCCTAATTCGCTGTATTTTGTATTATGTTTCTTTCCCTACCAATGATTCCAGTACTACCTGTAATGTTACCATTTACTATGCCATTTATGCACTAAACCAAAACTACCGAACCTTAGTTTCGGCAGAGCGCAACTCTACATGGCACACTTTGAAATGAACACCCGGTATATTTAGAAAAATGGCTATAGAGGCGATTGCTATCCGCAGGGCAGGGCTGCGTGGTCAGAAGAAACTTCCGGTCCATAAAACCAATAGTAGCAAGCGCTTTCTCACTTGCATTTGTTTTTCGTCAGTTTTGTAGCTACATTGTTAGGCGACAACAAAACACCCATTTTACAGGTGTCTCAAAATTAGATCGACAAACTTTGGGTGCAGATAGATAATATGATTTTAAACACATTTTTAAGGAAGGCAAGTTAATGTCATAGATTACTATCTCCCACCCAGTTTTAAGTATTTATGGCAAAATAAACAATGCAAATTTGCATTGCATTTATCTTAATAAGGCGCACAATATCAATCCAAGAAAAAACAGAGAACGCATAAACAAAACACAAACATCTCATTGTTTACAGTTGAGACGGATGAGGTATAAATGGTATAAATACAGGAAAACTATCCTCCATTTAAAAAATAAATAAAAAGTTAGTAGAGTCTCTGCATGCAAACTCTAAAAATAGTGTACAAAAGATAAAATGCACTAATTTGTAACACAATGCGATAAAATAGTATATTAGAAAAAATGAAAGATGCAAATCGCTGATAAAGAGACTGGTTCCACGAGGCACAAACGTTTTCCAGTGTTTGAAAGGTGACCAGAAGGATCCTTGTGGTGACAACAATACCCCCCCCCCCCCAAAAAAAAAAAAAAAAAAAAAAAAATTTGTTCGCCTAAACTATTAACGCTCTAGATATTTCTTGTCCTTTGTGTGAATATACTTCTTGAAAACTCACCTACGAAGTAAAAGAACAAGGACCTGGGTTGTGGGATTTAGAACCTTTATTGCTTACTCTTCCTTCGTCACTTCCTAGGATTGCTCAACAAGCATCATATTTATGTTTATCACATTTACATGCACGAGGGAAATAGTAATTATATGCTTCAAAGTCCTTAGGGCCAATCTGTTATTTTCAAGACGTATTGCTGGTACATTGCACGTGAAGTATTTATGGTCTCAGCAGATTTTCTCTTCTCTTCTGCGTAGATGTGGAGTACATTTATACGCAGTTAATAACAAATGCACGCATACATAAGCTTAAATTAACTAAATTCTGTATCTGTTTCGTTTTGTTTCCCTTGGCGAAAACACATTTACAGATTAAAGGAGGTAGAAAATGTTGCTGTTAAGCGTGTTGCAGTATTCATGAAGACAGTGCATGCTAATTAGTTTTATCTCTGGTAGGAAAAATGAAACATTTTCTCGACTAGCTATGCTGTTTCGTTCTGGAAAGCAATGGTAGCACTCTCTGAATCAGGGATCTGGATGCTGCGCGTGTATTCGAGAGCCTTACGTCAGA
This sequence comes from Tenodera sinensis, assembly GCA_030765045.1. Taxonomy (NCBI): domain Eukaryota; kingdom Metazoa; phylum Arthropoda; class Insecta; order Mantodea; family Mantidae; genus Tenodera; species Tenodera sinensis. The sequence continues at coordinate 35,086,330 of CM060964.1, forward strand.
TTACATGCTTTTCTTTCCAAAAGAGATTACCTCTATTGGAAACAATTGCCTGTTGAGCAAATGCGGATTCAAGAAAGGTCATACCAAAGGGGTCTGTAATATCCACACGAGTGGAGAGTGCCACAGTCTTAGCGTTAATAACAGAAGCGACTTATTCAAATGAGTTCGACTAGTAACATTTAGTATTAAACTATGTTGAGTCAGGGTACTGATCATTTTATAAGAAACATTATTCATAAGTTTTATCTGCATACAATTAAACCCAAAGGTATCTAAAATAATATTCGAAGAAAAGTATTATAAGAGATGATAGGTAAGTTTTAAAATCATTCTTTCTAAGGACACCTGGGTCTGAAAAATGACTGAAAAATGATCAAATTGATGATTATTAGGTTTACGCACATAAAAATACTCCAAACCTTCTGCTTCTCTCTCTCTCTCACTTTTTTTTTTTTTTTGAATTAACGTCCTCCAACATTGTGTCATATCGGACAAATGAATGAAATGAAATGGGTGAAATGATGCTCAAATGAGCCCGAGGTCCATGGAGCTTTAAGTTACCTGACATTCGTCTTCTCAGGGTAGGGAAAACCTCGGAAAAAAACCTTACCCGGATAACTTACCCTAAGCGAGATTCGAGCTCGCGACCCTTCAGTCATCAGTTGGCAGTGACATTTTTTTAGATTCTGCCACATTTAAAGGTCTATAGCAGGTTTTTAAATGCCAGGTGCGCTAATTTAAATGCACTACTTAAGTTTTCAGCAGTATTTGAAGAAAATGTAGCCCAAAAGGGGCTGAAAAACGACCAAATTTAGCAGAAAGGAGTGGCTACGCTATGAATCTGAGGAGAGAGACAACTAGACAAAATGGGAAGGTGTGACAAACAGGTAATCTGACTCATGATCATGATGCATGTATGTAGAAAAATTGTTTTTTTTTTTTTTTCGGCGTTACATTTTTAACATACAATCTGCCCCATGCATATTAAATTTTGTGCTATGCTCCTAGAATTTTTTCAGCATGTGCTCCATTTATGCGACTTCAACGTCAGTTTTTGGTTTCAAAATATGAAAGTTTGTTTAGCCTTAAAATTAAATGCACAAGAAGGATAAAGAATATTTCCAATCTCCCTTGAAGCAAATATATTAATTACATTAAAAGTAATAATTTTTCTTTCCACCAGAAAATGATGGTGTTTGTTGCGCAATTACAGTTTATAAAATAATAAAACTGCTGTGATATTTTAATCTTCGATGCACATGGAGTATTTTGAATAATAAGGTATTTTCCGTTTGTGAGAAATTGAATAATTAATTCCCTCAAAAGTATAAAAGGATTGATTTAGAAATGTAGAAATTCAATTTCAGTTCCGGTGTCCCTTAAGGTGTATCGATGATTTATAATGAAATTAAATGTCCATAACATTTAATTTATTTATGCTTGTTTTCCTTTAAGTATTAGCATTGGGGGAAATCAGTGAGAGAGAAAATACTGATCGAATACAGGGGGGGGGGGGGTTGGTATCTGGGATGGGAGATAACTATGTATAAAATTAATTCAGACTGGAAGAGAATTTACAGAAATACAACAGAAAAACTGGAATTATAAGGAAATGGTTTGAATAAACATGAGTGAAGCTGTGCAAATTACATTCCATAATGTACCACTAAGTCCTGTAATTGTATGGTAGTGAAACATGAAGCCTGAGAGGCTATGTTTGTAAGTGTGTTGAAACTCTGCAAATGAGATTCCTTAGATCAGTTGAAAAGTAACATCGGGAGACAGTAAGAAAAGTAAAGTATCAAGCGAAAAGTTAAAAACAAAAAATATAAGGAATTAAATTAAAAGAATATCAGAAAAACTGGCAACATAATGGAGAGAGAAGGGCTATAGACAATCTACCGTGACAAGCATACTTTTTACAAACCGATGGCAAACGTGACCTGGGTCGCCCAAGAAGAAGATGAAAGGACGCAATTAGCCTCGGGAAGGGACAGCAATGACCCATCCATGAAAGGAAGAATAACAATAAGTGCTTGATGAAGTTTCATCATATTTCTAGTTTCACACATGATATTCTTTCTGCAGTGCATGTAATATTTTCTTTTGCTTCCACATTCTGGGTCTAATTTTTTTTTACTTTAAAACAGGGTCATGTCAACGCCTCCGGTTTGTCCAAATTTGTCTCCCAAGAGTTCCTTTGTATGCCAATAAATCAAATGAAATGAGTCTGTAGCTTTTAAACTCACTTAAAGACTACCCATCTGTACAAACACAGTAGATATTGGGTACAATGAAAAGATCATATATTTCAACAGGGCAGCAATGACCAGGTTAGAAGAGAAACCAACTTTTGACAGACAGGAATCGTGCAACTGGTCGCTATTTGATACATATGAACTCAATGGATACACAACTTGTAGTAAAGAGCAGTGGGTTTGCATATGCGAATTGTTTCTTTATGGACGTCAGAGAGTCGATTCTCTTGTTCTGAAAATCACATGAGAAATAAGAAGGGGCAGTAAGTATGACTATGCTGGAAGACAGTACACGCACTACAGATACTCAGAACGTGGTTATATAGCTCGTGCAATTGTTTTGAACACTAAAATGTTTAAATGTAAGCTTTGATGCGAGTCACTTATCCGCCTTCAGTAGCAGTGTTACCTTATTGTGATAGCGTCACCCCCTCAAGTATTACTGGGCTGTTTATTTCATGCTTGTTTACACAGTGGAGTCGAGGGGCAGACGATTCACACAGCATATTCCATCAAGTACTACGAGAGATAATCTCCCTTAATACAGCTGATAGAAGGAGAGAGAGGAGATACCGACTCGCTTACTATCCTCTGTGTGAAGGTCAATGTTAAAAAACGAATGCGTGAGCTATAATTATGTCTCATACCGTACCTTTCAGTAAGCGAAATCTAAAGGGAATGTATTAGTTATTGCCCAACTGGTAACCGTATGGCGCTGATTCAGCTGGGCAAACCAATTTGACTCAGAACAGTTATTTTATAAGGTAAACAACGGCGATAGGTACCTCATATAGGTTGCGCGTTCGTTCTTGACGAATGACCTTGAGCAGAAATCCAATGAGTGAGCCTACCCTTAATAAACAGGTCAGTAAATGTTTATGCTACGATAACAGACACCTCTGTTTTCCTCTGCCACGTGTGTGTATACAGTCGACTGCAAAAGTTTTGTGCGGTACGGATGTATGTATACAACGAAAATAACAGCAATTCACACAAGGAAGACGAGGGAGAAATGTCGGGAATAGAAGAAATGCAATAAAGTTAAGTGGAAACAATTATAGAGGTATAGTGCATAATACGTGTGGCTGATATTACTGGAAGTGTGATAAATTTATTTGTAGTGTTGTACTGGTTCAGCTCAGAAGCATGAGCGTCATCTCACTGCAAACTGTACCTCCGCTCTTTTTCAATGCTAACGTTCCCGCAAAAGCTGAGTAGTGACTCGCATTCATCCTTACATATAAAATTTTCATTCGTCAAGAAGTAACGCGCGACCTATACACTGCGTCCTATAATATATCTACTGCGCCTACGATCCTCCAGAAGGAAGAGGTGAAGTGAAGGTACCACAGGAGGCTACAGGCTGAGGCAGATAGGCTACAGAGACACGCGGAAGTCATAACAGTTCTTAGCACGTAGACAGGTCCCACTACTGGAACTGTCCAGAGAGGAAGATGAGCGATCCGTCAACCAAGCAGTCCTCTTGTGTCCATAGGGACTACTTTTTTCCTTTGAGAAAGCATCCACACCATCTGTCTGTCACCGTCATATGCCACGAAACCTAGAAACACACCTGAAACATGAGGAGGAAACGGAATGGCGGGGAAATACGGAAAGGAAGCCGTGGTAGACAAGAAATCACCTCAGTATTCACATGCCGAACAAAGAAAACCCCAAAAAATCCAAGCTTAAAGAGTGCGGTCCGCGTAATCGAACTGGGACCTGTGGTGTGCGAGCCATATCGCTCGGTGGACGCTTATTGTACTTGCCTCATTTACATCTCACGATGCATTTTCTAGCTGTGCTGAATGCTGGTAGGGCTCCCGTTGATTTGCTATGAATGCAGAATTCATTGTCCGGACTACAGTAGCAGAAAACCAAAATGCAGCGGAGCTAGAAGACATCGCCAAATATAAACCATGCATTAAATTTATCTAAGAAATACAGCAAAAATGGACACTTTAACATGTGATTAATGAAGACCAAAATCGTATTCGTAATCAAATTAAAGGGGGAAAACAAAAGTCTAAAGGCACAAAGCCATAAACACAGATATTTCTGAAGACAGACAGTACATCCCAGAGCACGCAGGAACCAAACAGAAAGCTGTGTTGCGACAGGTATTGCCAATAGCAGTGAAAAGATTCAGCATTTCTCTATTTATTAATGCTTTCCTTGCCTGATTATTTTGGGCATATTTTAATGAAGATCGACTGAGCAACGCAGAGAGCACCAAGATTGGATATTTCTCCAATTATTCCTTCCCTCTGATGTCGTACTGCGATCTCTTTATTGACGAAGTTGGAGAGCTCAAGTTGGTAAACAAACAAGGACTTGCAATTTCCGTCAGACGTTTGCACGTATATATCAGGATATTTGTAATGTAAGACAGCTGTCTATGTGTCCTCAGGGGAACTTAAAGAAACCAAGGTATCTATTGGGGCTGTAGAATTTCTTATATGGAACACCTGATCAGTGTGTCGGTGCTGGAAATGAGTCTAGCAGATATTCTAGCTAGAGATCTTGCTAAAATAACAACCTGCAAGTACTCACGGCCCTTCATATAAGCTGTTTGGTTTATCTTGTTTCATGCCTAAAGAAAGAGAAATAGATAGCTATGTTGAAAAGAGACGCAGATACTCATCCTTCTGTCTCATTGTTATAGGGAAATTGAAGAAGTTTCGGTTCCTTCTATTCAAACAGTGGTTGACTGAAGAGGCAAGGATGAATAGGCTTCCGATGTTTCTGCTCATTACATGGGTGGTGGGAGTGACCTTCCACTTTTAGGTTTCGAGCTACAAGCTAAACCACAGCAATGTAATCAATGAACAATTTAAATTAAACCAAAGTTAACGCGTCTTTAAACAAATGCTCAAAAGCGTCAAATTTAATATTCTGAAAGAGAAATTTTACCAGAACGAAACAAACTTTTCAATAATTATTGTAAAGGTGTGACGCAATCGATAAAATTCTTACATGACAATATATTTTCTTTTTTTACCTTCTGAAAGGTAGTCATCTTATTTAGCTGTCAATTTCGTTTCCTTCATAAAACCTTTGCTTTGGGAACAGTTTAACCATAGTAGAGGTTAAAATCAATACATGAGTTACAGGAATTAATTGAGCACTGTAAGAAGCACAGGCTAAGAATTTGTCAATAGATGGAGGTCATTAGCAGGTTTTTGACCAGGTAAGGGCAATTAGGCCAGTGCAGCCAGGTAATTAAACTCACAATGAATACCAGAATACCATTTACTCTAGGTACACCTGGAAATCAGATGTCCGTACTGGAGAGGTATGGTTGCTATATTCGTAAATATAGTTCTGAAAATTAAGAAAAGAATTAAGATCCTTAGAATTGATTGAAGCAGGGATCGGCAGGTCACTCGCTGTGACGTCATTCAGCCGAGAAGGTTTTCTCTTTCCGCAGTATAACTACTTGCAAGAGCAGAGTAGTGGAGGGTCGGGCATTAACCCTCCACTGAACAGTAGCAGCCTTTGCACCGTGTAACTGTGTGAGTTGAGAACTCAGTAGTGCAGCCAGGATTTTGTACCTTTGTTGGGAAACTTAAACTTTATCTATTTGTTTGTTTACCCTTCCATCCGTTCGTCCATCCATCCATCTCTATCTGTCCGTCTGTCTATCTATCCATCCATCTGTCTGTCTACTTATTTACTTATGCTAATGGAGTCCTCACTTCGGCTATGGTAAACATGAAAAAACATGCCAATATTATAACAATATATAATTCGATTACACAAGCTCGTTAAACATAATATAGTAGCTATTGCTATTGAATCAAACCCCGGTTAATGTGTTTATTATTAGTATTTGTTGAAGTGCTAAATTCGTACAATTTACTGACTGGCCTGTGGTACTGGTCCAGGCCACTGGTCTACAGGAGACACTAATATAATTTGTTTACAAACACATTAGAATGTAATTTATAACAGTTGTCTAAATCAACTATTGCTCCTTCCCTCTTTTTACAGCACATATCCATGTTTTTGACCTTATTTAAAAACTGACCTAAGTTTTTGTTTAAACTCTTACCTAAGCTAATTCTCCTGTTCATCTTTGTCAGTACACATTCTTTCCTCCACATCTCAGTTTCCTTACAATCATAAACTATATGTTCTACATCCTCTTTTCCTCCACAAAATGGACACTCACCTGTGGGTATCCATTTCTCTGACCTCTTAATCTCCATGCCCCTGCTCCTAACCATGCTATCCCCTTTCTTTCTTCATTGCTCATGTTATCTATATACTTCTCTCTTTCCCAACTATCTTTTATTGGTACATAGAAAACGAGTGATCTCTCCGCTAATTGGCTAAAGAGTTTTTGACTCTCCATGTCTTCAAATGTTTATTATTAACAAAAGTAATATAAATTCTGACTCATCATAAACTAACATTTCATATTGGACTCTGAATCATCTAGAATTAGCTTACTTTTAGTAACAAATAAAACAACACGTCCTTACCGCTGCTGTATGTGCACTGCTCGTGTTCTTTCCTCACACAGTGCTCTGTTAGCGTTCGCCCGCTCCTACGTCTTAAGTCCGATAGTTGCCGATCGCTGGACTAAAGTAACAGGGTGAAATGGCAGCTTTAAGGTTTGGCTACATTATGTAGGAACGTTCGTAGAAGTAACCATGTAGGTGGGGCTTAAGTATATAAAAGAGCATGCATTTCTGAAATTGCGTCGAGTTTTACAGCCTTACGGAAGTGTTATTGTGATATGTTATACTATCGGCTGCAGCGCTTATAGTCCACGCTTGGGTGTATAGATTTTAAGTCACTGGCAAGAAACCTTAGGCTTAGTATTTTCACTTTCTTCGTTGTTTTTGCGAATCATGGCAACTATATTTTGTTGTATCATCATCATCATCATCGCCATCATCATCGCCATCATCACCATCATGGCCATCACCATCATCATCTTCATTATCATCATCATCATCGCCATCATCATTCATCATCGGCATCATCACCACCATCATCATCGTCGCCATCATCATCATCATCATCATCATCATCGCCATCATCATCATCATCATCATCATGGCCATCATCATCATGGCCATCATCATCGCCATCATCACCATCATCTTCATCATCATTCATCGCCATCATCATCATCATCATCATCCTTATCACCGTCACGGAAACAGTAATTCTTAAAGCGTAAAGTAAAGTTAGCAGGTATAAGACAATAGTTGCAATTTCGCGTGATGAGAGTCAGGAACAGTCTAGTTCTTCATCACTCGGCAACTCACTTTAAATAGGTCATTATTAGTCTCTTCTTCTGTACCTTATTACCTTGAAAGTCCTTTATGTGGACTTACAAGCCAGTACCTATTGCCAGACGCTTATCACGGAACAGAGAAAACTATGGACCGACCAGAGTGCAGACCTGGAAGCGGGTGGTCAGCCCAGCACCAGGTATGTTAGAGAGGAAGAGGATGATATGAGATGCAGGCGAAATCGATTAATGGAAAGGTGACGATGGAGAGTTAGAGATGATTGGCGGAGGAAACCGGAGAACCCGGAGAAAACCCGCCCAGTGGCCGCTTCGTCGAATACCACATGCGGGTCCCTGGGATCGCACCTTAAAACGGGACTCAATTAAGTTTATCAGTCAACTTAACTGCTAATCTCATAGTTTATCACTGGAGCAGCTGGCAGCAGATGCACCAAGAACGAGATAAGCGACGGCGTCAAGGTGGTGCACACAGAAACTGCCAACTGTTGCCTTGTTTAACATACTCTCTGTGACAAATTTTCTTTGTGACATTAGTCTAAAATAAAATGACTTTAATAGAAACTGAAAGGATTGAAACTCTGATGATGATAGGAGTTGACGACAGAAGACGTACATAAGAAGTATGTCTACAAGATCACCAGATAACCTTTGCTTTTACTCTTTACGACGATATCTGAAATGTAAAGTGTTACGGGGCCTGAAAATATGGAAGAGACAAAATGAGAATCACAAAAGAATGCAGAGATACACAAGCGGCAGTGAATGAAAATGTTCAGCAGGAATTCATACTTGAATTTAGCCACTGCCAGATTGTAAATGGCGAGCATTTTGAACAGGTTATTAAATAATTAGTATTTCATTGTGGAGAAAATTGTCAAATAAACCAACCATTAAACTATTCCCATAGCAAACAAACCCTTTGTATGCAAAAAATAAATGAAAATGTTTATACAACTAAATGAAATAACCGCCTTTCAGAGCAAATTATATGTTGCCATTTAGAATTATGCCAATGACGTCAGGCCCGGGACAATAATGGCTGACAACGATGTCCCTTCCTGGTAAATTTTTTCTTCGATAGTTGTAAAACATTTGTTGTGCCAAGCATTACAGAAAAGAGTTAATTTTAGTTTAATTGTCATTAGTTCTTGCCTATGAAAGAGCCTATAAATGCAGTTGGGTGCAACATTCAACTCCGTCAGGTTGAGTCAAGGCACGGTTGTTGTGTAGTGCTATGAAACACCTCAAATATACCCGATCTCATGCTGATGTTAGTACCTTCATTTAAAATGTAGAGAAATTTAGATTTTCAAAATCAACTTATAGACTGCGATAGTTTATTAGAGATTAATTTTTAAAATATGCCAATTTTCGTACTTATCAGGCACGTAAAGACATTCGTGAGAAAATGAGAAATTTGTGAAAATTTGCGAATTGTCTACATTTATCATGTAACGCAGATATTCTACTCGAAGCTATCAAACATTTTTTTTGGTGCATATACGTAGAGCTGATTGTGTTGCTAACATCTGTTATATATATATATATATAGCAGATGTTAGCAACTGGATAGTGTATATACCAGGTGAGTCAGCCGCGCCTTATTTTTTTGGAAGGTAGGCCACCCATCTAACAGCATGTGCGCCTTAGTCCAGTTTTGCGCTTACTAAAATGTATTGCTTGACGTTCTTAAAGAGAGGAATGCGCAAAATTGAGAGCAGCAGCGGTTTAAGGGACAGAACGTACTCCTCGCTAAAGTACACCTCAAAAACATACGACTCGTTTACTGAGAGCAAATTCCAGTTTCCAGCCGATTTTACAAACTTTTTATTAGAGTATACATAGCAACGTAATTCAGTAAACGCCTCGGAAAAAATGGACCTATCATATGAGTACACTAACAACGTCAGCTAAAAAGAAAATGGCGGATTCTTGTACTTAGAGGAGGGGTTGGTTGCCAAAATTAGGACAAATTTAGACACGCCTCATCCATCATGGATCCGTACAGTCAAAATGGGCATATTATTAAACAACAGTTTATTTACATTTTTGCGTGAACTACGCATCGTACATCTCAATTAATACGCATAACAGCTTTTGCCATTTAAGTAATAATATTAAAATGCCCAGCAAATGATTTAAACTGTCTTAAAAGGCTAAATCAAGCCCATAAACTTGCGAAGTGGCAATGGCATAGCGCCAGGCATGCAAGTCCTACTATAGAACGCGGTACGTGCTTTCAGTTAAGTCTCGAAATAGCTGAATAGGATTGTGACGGGACTTCTGCGCTAAGCCCCAATAACACAGGTTTGAGTCTCGGCATGGTAAATATTTTTTTTATGTTCATCAAAGCTTGGAAACCGAATTCACAATTATCTAATTATAAAGTCTCTAAGGGTTTAGGACATTATAATTTAAATCTTTTTGGTTGTCTGCATTTTTAATAGCTCTATGATAATTTGTGTGCAAAATTGAGTTTAACTTCCACGTTAAACTCTGACAATATAATTTCTTTGCTTTCTGTGTTCAAATCTGTATGAATGATCCTTATTTCAATTGCACCTATCTATAGGTGTGTTTAAACAACTACATAATTGTAGTTCACCAATAAAGAAACATTAAACAATGTCATAAAACATAAATAAAACAATAAAAATGAATATAATAACAGTTTTCAGAATAATAGTTTGTAAATTGTGAGGATTGCACGGTAAAAAAGAATTAGTACATGCAGGTGATTCGAACCACCTTCACAGCAGTCAGATTACTTCCGAGGCTTGCGCTCGTTCCAACTGAGCTACCTAGTAACGTGTAAGGTAAACATTCCGTTTCACATGTAATACTCGCTAGTTCCAGTGAATATTTGCAGAAGTGCAAACGTCAACTGTCTAATTACGAATATATTGAAAAGCGATGTGATAACATCGAGTGTTCAACCTCCATGTTAAATGGGCGGGTAGAACCTAGTAATGGGGTCGATGTTTTCATGTTGGGGTATAAAATGCGGATTGCATAAAACTCGAGAATAAGGGGCAGCTGACTCACCTGTATATACACTGTATATACACTGTATATATATACACACTAACCAGTTTGATGGGGTTTACCGAGCGGGATGGCTCAGACGGTAACGTCTGTGGCTGTATTCGGGAGGTCGTGGGCTCGATCCCCGTTGCCACGCACTCTGAGATGGGTTTTTTCGTGGTTTCCCCGTGTCACTTAGGCGAATGCTGGGGTGCATTATTTCATACCACGGTTTCCTTGCTATAATTTCCCTTCATTCCATTTCCTAATCAGTTTCAGGTGTGTAGTGTTGGCAGTGCCGGGCAGACGGTGCGATGATTGCGCATGGTACCTGCTCCTCTCGGCGCTAGGTGGCGTTCAGCCGGCCTTGTCCTCCGTCGACGGGGACGCTCAGTGCGACAGCGGAACCGCGGTGATGGCTGCTTGGCGGGGCCTGGCGCCGGAATGAACAGATCTCAGCACTTGTTAGTGACTTCCGCGCGTCCCTTTGGCCTGTCTAGCTGCGGCCCTGTGTGGCACCTTCGGTTCGCTCATTTCATCCCGGCCTCCTAGGGGGTTGTAGCCACAATAGATTTGTGTAAGTCGAAGTGAGTGAGGTGTCCTCTCTGTGTCCGTAGGCTTTACTCTTTACCCTTTGATGCGATTTCTAAAGCATTTAAATGCAAATTCCACTACAAATAAAACCCAAGGTGTGTTTAAAATGTAGAGAATGTTGAACGGTATCTTTTCTAAGGTTAAATAGAGGTTAGAGCTCCATATTTCTGGTGGATTACTGTCATAGGCGTCACCGAAGTTGGCAACTCCTCCTCAAAGAGAACAGTCTTGCAACACAATAATCTGATTCAGTGAATGTTTCCATTGTTCTGGTATAAATCGTACGTCTGACTTGGCTAACAAGCGCCCTACTTCACCTTAAAGCATTCACGGGCAATAAGTTGCAGCCTTTTGCACATCTCTCATAATTTGCTTCTTTTCCTTCCGCTTCCACTGTTCGTGTGGCTCTGACGTGGATGATGTAGTGCAACACGGTCCCTGTTCGCTTCCCTTAATGCTGCTGGAAATCTTATGTGAACTGGCATAACCGTCACCTTTTAGAACGGATATGATCATCATTGTTTCTTTCCCAGCCTTTAAGGTAACCTATCTGTGAAAAATGGGCAAAAATGACAAAATTTTTCATTTTTGGCTTTTTATACCATAAATAAGTTTAAACCTTTGGCTTTCATTTTCATGCTTTTGTTTACTCATCTCCGCCCTTTAAATGACATCACCGAGGGATTTAAGCATGTAAAGTATGAGGTTCAGGGTAGAAATTTAAATGAAATTGGGGAGAAATTAAGTAAAATTAGGGATAAGTGTCGTCTGAAGGATAGTGCTAGGCATTCAAAAAGGGGCTACAGAACTGCTAGGAAGCGACTGAAATTTGAAAAAACAGCTAAAAGGACCTCTGAGGGTCCCACATATGGTGCAGGCCAGTTTTAATCAAGTGCATATGTATTATATAGTTGCTAAACTTTAACTCCATTTTTCTCCGCTTATGATTCCCTGACACATGACTATGTACAAAATGCTCTTTGTGCATAGTTTTGCAGATACATTCTTGAAACTTGGTACACACATTGTTCAAAGTATAAGAATTAAAAGATGGCTCTTAATTTTTGCTGTTCCTTAATACTAAATTTTTTATTTAAAAAAGGAATGTGTAAAATTGGTAAAATTCTCAGAAATTGAATTATGCAATTTTCAATTTTTTTTTCTCCCAAACAAAATAAATTATTAAAAAAACACCAGCCAAATGTTGTAGCACTATATGTCATTAATTAGCTGTAGAAGTTGGAATGTTCTTTGGTGAAAAGTATGCACCGAGGAGCATTTTTCACATAAGCTTACAAAAATTTAAAAAAAAAAAAAAATAAATAATAAAAAAAAAAATAATAAAAAAAAATAAAAAAAAAATAAATAAAAATTTAAAAAAAAACTATTCAAGATATAAAGTTCAAACTCATAATGTTGTTTTGGCTCTTAGCAGAAAGCCTATCCCCAAAATTTGAGAAGAATTGGACGAAAAATGGCAATTTTTCAAATTTCACAGATGATTACCTTAAGGTGAGATTAAGAAATTCTATCACATCAACGTAAAATCTGCTAAATTCATGACTACAGATGAGAATTTCATGCGCAATACGATCCTTAAGTATGCATACATTCCTGCACTATCAAGCTTTGACACATGCACGATCAAGCGAAAAATATATTGAAATATGCACTTCCATTGTTTTCGTTTATGTTAACGTTTGTAATGATATTTGAAGTGGAAACGACATACTTCTCGACTTTGAATTGTTGAGTACCTTTATCTGAAATTATTTCAAAGAGCTTTTCTCATGTATTATGAAGAAAACTGGCGTTGAAAATATTTGGTATTAAAATAGCAGAGCTTCCGTTTTCTCTGCTCCAATCGCAGAAGGGAACATACCCACCAGATTAACAAACCTCTTACTTTGTTTTAATCTGAGCACACCTTTGGAAGCTTCAATTGGAGACATATGAGAACCACATTAACACGCACAGACAGAATAAACAAAACATTAACCACTTACGGGGTTCACACATGCAAATACTGTTTAGCAGATGATTCCAAATTTTGAAGACTTTAATACTATTTACTAACACTGAGAAACGGAGAGAGAGAGACACACACAGAGAGAGACAGAGAGAGAGACAGAGAGAGACACAGAGAGAGAGACAGAGAGAGAGACACAGAGAGAGACACAGAGAGAGGCAGAGAGAGACACACAGAGAGAGACACACACAGAGAGACAGAGAGAGACACAGAGAGAGGCAGAGAGAGACACAGAGAGACACACAGAGGTACACACAGAGAGACACAGAGAGAGACAAAGAGAGAGGCAGAGAGAGACACACAGAGAGAGACACAGAGAGAGACACAGAGAGAGACACACAGAGAGAGACAGAGAGAGACACAGAGAGAGACACACAGAGAGAGACAGAGAGAGACACACAGAGACACACAGAGAGAGACACAGAGAGAGACGCACAGAGAGAGAGACACACAGAGAGAGACACAGAGAGAGACACAGAGAGAGACACACAGAGAGAGACACAGAGAGAGACACAGAGAGAGACACAGAGAGAGAGACACAGAGAGAGACACAGAGAGAGACACAGAGAGAGAGACACAGAGAGAGACACAGAGAGAGACACACAGAGAGAGACACAGAGAGAGAGACACAGAGAGAGACACACAGAGAGAGACACAGAGAGAGACACAGAGAGAGACACACAGAGAGAGACACAGAGAGAGAGAGACAGAGAGAGACACAGAGAGAGACACAGAGAGAGACACACAGAGAGAGACACAGAGAGAGAGACAGAGAGAGACACAGAGAGAGACACAGAGAGAGAGACACAGAGAGAGACACACAGAGAGAGACACAGAGAGAGACACAGAGAGAGACACACAGAGAGAGACACAGAGAGAGACACAGAGAGAGACACACAGAGAGACA